>JAZKLR010000298.1:0-600000 GCA_037103525.1 Ganaspis brasiliensis
TTTGTCATTAAATTTTTTTAGTAAAAGCAACAAAAGTGCTTTATTCCTAGCTGCAAGTTACACTTGTTTGCAAAAAATAAGACTGATTTATTAAAAAGTTTGTCTTTAGGCATCAAATTTGGGTTTTTGTATAGTACACATTTTCAAAGATATTTTCAAGCCTGTCTCTAAATCAAAATTCGTCATTTAATTTTTTTAGTTAAAGCAACAAAAGTGCTTTATTCCTAGCTGCAAGTTACACTTGTTTGCAAAAAATCAGACTGATTTATTAAAAACTTTGTCTTTAGGCATCAAAATTTGGTATTTTGTAAAATACACATTTTCAAAGATATTTTCAAGCCTGTCTCTAAATCAAAATTTGTCATTTAATTTTTTTAGTAAAAGCAACAAAAGTGCTTTATTTCTAGCTGCAATTGACATTTGTTTGTAAAAAATCCGTTTGATTTTTTGAAAATTTAGTCTTTTTGCAGGCTAACCAATATTATACAGTAATTTTTTTATTTTCATTAGATTTTTAGCTGAAATGTAAAAATGGCTATTATTTAAACAGTCTTTTATATTATATTAGCTTTAAAAAGATGAAGGGAGGTTACTGGAGTGGGATTTGGAAAGACAGCATTTATGTTTCTCGGTGTACATTTGTTTGCACTTGATATTTGGATGGGAAATGTGTATGTAAAAAGCTCGATTGACGCGTCACTGCACAACCCTGTGTGTACGATTATTAATCGATTATTTTTATTTAAACTTTTGATTTTTGTACTTGTATGTACATATATAGTCTTTAACTCAACAAGAGTGATTTGATTTTCGTGCGGAAAAGCACGTGACCCCCTCTGATTGGTGGTCAATCTTTGAAGGTTAGTTGGCTTTAACAAATTACTTATTTTCGCTTTTTTTTATTATTAATTTGACAATTTTTTAAGATTGTGCATGTGCAATCTATTATTCATTTGCAATAATAGTGATGCTTTACTACAGAACCCTGATTCTGATATTTACTTTGTGATGTTCCTCTTCTTGTCAACTTCTATTTTATGTTTCTTTCTTTGAGAAAGACACAAATATCAAGGTGTCAAAATGGTAAAGTGTTTTATTATTTGAATATTTCGAGAAGAGGTGATGTACAAAATTATTGATTTACTTAAAATGAAATTTTGTCTTTTTTTATTTTTGCCTATAATTTAATAAGCATTTATATTTTCTGAGAAACTTGTATCTTTAATTTCAACACACTAGAAGCAGACGACACTTTTTCTCCCTATTTGAGGTAAATATTATCTCCTGAAGAGAGAAATTTTAGCTCCCAAAATTTTTCACTGCAACGAATTTTCCTTTATGTTTTTCTTGTGTAGTAAAATCATTTTAGAATATTATTGTACGATAAATAAAGAATATTATAACGTTAAGTACTCATTCTAAATCATAAATTTAAATAACTTTACCAACTTGAGAAAAAACTGTTACAAAACTTTTTTAGACACAAAATTACGTGGTATGTGTAGAAGAAAAACCAACTGGTTTTTTTTCTTCAAATGTGCATCAAAATCTTCGTCTATACAAACAACAAAAATGACAGAAAGCATAAGGCGCTGTCATCTTAAACAAAAATTTTATACGAAATGTCCATCTTGGGGCCCTGTCCATCTTGGGGCCCACTCCCCGACATATTTCCACTAGATTCAAAGAAGAAAAATATAATGTTAAAAAATTATTATTTGACAACAAATTTTGACACAACATAATTTTTTCTAAGAAATGTGAAACTTCATAATTCAAAATTTGGTGAAATTCACTTTAATAATATTTTCTACCACACATGCACGAAAACCTCGTGTTTTCGTTCGCCTTAAGCGGGGCAGAACTCACAGTTTTTAGGTCAGTGAACGTTAGAGGTAAAAAAACTCCCGAACAGTGAAAAAAACTCTCATCGCGCAAGCGCATTGCGGCGCGCCGCAATGCGCATTTTTTAGTAAAACGGCCGCCATTTAAAATGAGATGTTAAACTTAAATAATAGAAATTTTTTCAGTTCTTATTATTTCATAATTTTACAAAGATTAGATGATTATCTCTAAAATAAGTAATTAACAAAAGATACTCAAAAGGAATTGCCATTTCCTCGTTTGGTGAAAATTTATTTGAATGACACATGCCAGAACTAGAGGTCACCGAGTACTTGGAAATCCAAATCATTAGCCTCAATGGCCCCGTGGTAGTGCGTCTAACTCGTAGTATGCGTTTAGCGTTCGGTTTAGAGAATCAGGGTTCGAATCTCAGCGACGCTAGGATTTTTTAAAATATTCGTTTCTATGCGTTTAAGGTATTAATAAACTATTAAGTTAATTATGTATGTTGCGAATCGTCAACTTTCGACCAATCACCTTGCATCTCACCAACAACAGTCAAAATACCACTCCTACTAGTAACCAGAGAAGGGAAAGCGTTCACAGTCTTATCAGACAACTGATGAGTCATTCTATTTTCTTTTCCGCATAGTTCTATTTTACAAAACTCCTCTAGAATTCTTACAAACTCCCCGATAGAAATACTATTGCTTCATTTTGTATAATTAACGGAATTTAAGTATAATATATATGAAGAAATTTAGTAATTCATACAAACCATGCTATAAGAGTTTTCACAAAACTTTTTCATGTATCCAAGAGTCCAAAAAAAGTTTTGTAAATATCAATAAATTTTTTTTCCCGTGTAAAATTATTTTAGGATACTATTATACGATAAATAAAGAATATTATAACGTTAAGTACTCATTCTAAATCATAAATTAAAGTAACTTTACCAACTTAAGAAAAAACTGTTACAAAACTTTTTTAGACCCAAAATTACGTGGCATGTATAGAAGAAAAACCAACTGGTTTTTTTTCTTCAAAAGTGCATCAAAATCTTCGTCTAGATAAACAACAAAAATGACAAAAAGCATAAGGCGCTGCACAGTGGTTTGAAATCAGAAATTGATGTTCAAATCAACTTTTAGAGAGAACGGCTGCATGGATTTTCAATTATTTTTTTTTTAAAAAATTCATAAATAAATTCTTAAGAGATCTGTAAGAGTAGATTTTTGTATTTTGTTTTATTGGTTTTTTAATGTTAAGGTATTTGTCGCGTAGAATGACTTTCGTCAGATTTTTTTTAAACTTTGCATCAGTATTTCAGAAGTATTTATCTATGTAATAAGACCTATCCCATTAATTTTGACCGTTTCTGAGCTTTAAAATATAAATCCAAAGTTGATATCTTTTACATACGATAGCGCTTAATGCACGTAATTTAAGTCTCTCATATTCATTTATATGAAAACGATTCGTCAGATTTTCAAATAAAACCAGTAAGTTGCACATTGAGATAAAACAAATGCTTTAAAAAAAAGTGAACTTTATTGACCGTACAGCATAGAAAATACATTAAGTTTAAAACTCAAAATTTTTAAGTTTTATGTAGTTTCATTGAAAAATGTGTAAAACGTGTCAACATCACATGACGAGAACTTATAGTACATGGTTCAAAATCATGAAAAGTATTTACGTGACGTTAGAAGAGATCATAAGGAAGCAAATGAGTTGATATACAAGTTTATTTATTGTCCTTTTTTTCGATCGGTTTTCACCCTGTAGCATCCACGCGACAACTACCTTAATGCAAACAGCTAAAAAAATGTCAACTTTTTCGTTTTCTTTTTTTATTTTCTACAAAAAATTTTTTTAATGTCTGCCAATACCTTGATTTCATAGAAGTAACGAAATAAAATAAACACAAATTTTGTAATTCTCCTACTCTTCGTTAAAGATTCAAAAACCAAATTGTCCCTACTGCAATTGAGAAGTATTTAAAATCGTTAACTAACAAAATTTTATGCAACTTTAATTGATTTTTTCTGTCACAGTAGGTATTAAATTTCCTTTTTTCTTCCAGAGAAATTGTAATTTTCGCAAGTTCAAAAAATGCTATAAGGATTTTTGAAATATTTTACATTTGCGCCCACATTTGAGGCTACATTTTTGGGCGCATATGCTGTTTCAAATCCGCTACCACATTTGTGGCCACATTTGAGGCCTCAAATGTGGGCACAAATGTGGCCATTTTTTTCAATAGGGAACTTATTCTCTTTTGCTTCTAGAACCACGACTATGAACTTTCCTTGCGTTCCTCACGCTACTGTTGTCTTTATCTTTCCCAGGTAACCTTATTCTCTCTTGCTTTTAGAACCACAAATGTGAACTCAACTTGCGTTTCTCACTTATTGTTGTCTTTATCTATCCCAGGTAAATTCTATAACATTATTTTCTCTTACTTTCTGAAAAGCAGAACAGTATACAGTCGGGGACGGCAATAGTGAACGAATCGGGTCCGGAAGGGACATCACTTATGAATACCCCACTTTTTACTCTGCACTGCTGAGCATTTCTCCTCAATTCCTCAAATACATTTAGATTCGTGAGGGGAAGTATGCAAACGGTTCTGAGTGGGGATTTTGTCGTTCATAAGTGTTGGACAAATCCGTTCACTATTGCCGTGCGTTCATAAATGAGGGTGTTCACTATTGCGGTTCCCGACTGTACCTATATTTATAACTAACTGATTTCTTATATAGGAAAATAGGAATGGTTGCGGCAAATTGTCATTAATATTTATATTTTAAAATTTATCGACTTTATAATGATTGTAACTTAAAATATTTTTTAAAAATCTTTTAATGGTAATTTTACATTTATAAACATTTTGATGTTAAAAATTCTTTTAGTTTCTGATGAGGACAGCATAGCTGCTAAAACGTAAAAAACATCTGTGTGTTGTTTATTGACTCGGAGTGATTGATAGTATCCAAAAAATTAATTTCACCACTTGTTTAAACAAACTATTGTTTAATTTCAACTTTTTATCAAATTAAACATACAGAGTTTGCAACTTTTTCTACATTTTGCAACTTTTCAAGCTTAATGATATAAATTTCTAACAACAAGAACTAAAAATAACAATTGTACAAATCGTTTAAACAAATTATTAATGTTTAATTTAAACTTTTTATCAAAGTTTAAACAAATTATTATTGTATAATTTCAACATTTTCCCTCACAGCACGGGATATCTCGTGGACTAGTCTCATTATGATCCCGGGACCTCTAAGGGATATCCCACGTGGGATATAGTATTTGCAATATACCATCGAGATGTCCTCGCGCTAATACTTATTGTTTATTATAACTATAATATTCATTAATTGTAACCAAAATGTATAATAAAATAATTAGTAGTAACAATATTTTTATTTGTTTAAGATAATTACTAGATATATGTTTAGCTTCTTTTAAAAAATAATTTTTTAAATTCAACTAATATTCTTTGCATCAAGTACTAATGTTTTTCCTTACTACCTATAACAACCTTCAATGGCTCAGTTGGTTACGACCACGCATGCTATACGCAAGGGCGCGGGTTCGAATCCTCGTATCTCCAAATTTTTTCTTTATAAATCATTAGAGAATAATTATCTCATGAGGCGGAAATTTGGATATCCTACACTGAGAGAAATAGATGGTAAGAACTTTACTATCTTTGATGGTAGAGAGGTTATGTTACACTCTACCATCAGAGATGCTACACCGTACCATCTAAATGCTACATCGTACCATCTAGATGCTATCAGATGCTAATCCGTACCATCTAGATGTTATCCCGTACCATCTAGATTCTTGTCCGTATACTTAAGATCAAATATGGTATCTGCCCTGGCAAATAAGCGTCACCGATTGCGGACTAAAAAGGTGCCGATAAAGTCCGCATTTGGTACCGAATCGGTCCTGACGTTAGAAATTAAAATTCATATGTTCCAATTAACTTGTACAGTATTTATTTAATGAAATTAGTTAATTCTATAATAATTTTAATAAATATTATTTTTTATTAAGGAAAGAAAAAGTAAAAAATATAGGATTCAAATTTTACATTTTTTTTTTACTTTTTCTTTCAATAATAAATAATCATACTTATTAAAATGATTATAGAATTAAATAATTTCATTAAATAAATACTGTACAAGTTAATTGGAACATATGAATTTTAATTTCTAACGTCAGGACCGATTCGGTACCAAATGCGGACTTTATCGGCACCTTTTTAGTCCGCAATCGGTGACGCTTATTTGCCAGGGTGGTACCATCTAGATGGTACCCCATAGCATCTATTTCTCTCAGTGTAGGTATGTCCCTAGAATATCCTTTGTGTCCCAGGTATCCCGGTGATAACCCAGGGATATCCTTTTATTACGAAGGTTATCAAATTAAGATACAAAGTTAACTTTTCAAAAACTTTTTCTCAGTTTTGCAACTTTTCAACCTAATTGATAAAGAACATCAAACTAATTATATCAATTCTACAAATTGTTTAAACAAATTATTATGATTTTATTTTAACTTTATATTAAATTAGGCTACAGAGTTGCAACGTTTTCTCCATTTTGCATTATCAGAAATAATGATGGTAATAAACAAATTTTATCAGAAATAATTATGTTTTTACCTCGCCAAAAATAAAAACATGTTTAATTGAGAAAAAGTTGCACCTCTATAGCTTAATTTGATAAAAAATGTTGAAATTAAACAATAATGATTTGTTTAAAGAATAATGATATAATAAATTGTTGTTTTTGTTTTGTTGTTAGTAACTGGTTACATTCGTCTTTAAAAGTATAAAAATTGAGAAAAACATAATAAGAAATATTTTTTGTTTTTTTTTTATTTTTACATTTTTTTGCATAATAGGGTGGAGAGAATAACATTTCCAACTATTTTTTCATGTATTTTTGGACCGTTCTAATATATATATATATATATATATATATATGTGTCGATTCAGGGTGAAAGGGACCTTAGCTGCAAAACATTCGATTTTTAATTTTTATTATGGATCGATAGAATTTGAGTTGCTCTTTCACATGCAGTAATCAAAACTTGTTTATGTTTATTAGTTTTTATGTTATTCGCGATGAAACATAGACATAACCTAACAATAACATAGGTAGGCAGAAGTTCAAAATCCCGTCCTGTGAAATTCAAAACATTTGATTTTTAATTGTTATTATGAATCGATAGAATTTGAGTTGCTTTTTAACATACATAAATCAAAACTTGTTTATGTCTATTAGTTTTTGTGTTATTAGAGGGGAAACATAGGCATAACCTAACAGTAACATAGGGAGGCTCAACTTCAAACGCCTGTACGCGTAAATCTTAGTTCTGCAGCTAAGGTCCCTTTCACCCTGAATCGACACATATACATATGCATAAGAGTACATACAAGGATAAGTACACAGCTTAATCTTTATGCAGGAACCATGCAGAAGTTGATTTCTTAACTGTGACATCACATTTTATTTACACCCCTCCCCCCTAACGTCACAACTCGTCATAAATTTCTAATTCTACTTCTCCCTAGGTTTTGTGACGTAGTTTATGAACGGCCCTTGTACTGCACTAAGAAAAAGGATTCATAATGACAAGTATAGTGGGATCCAATTGAGTCAATTTTGCCGCGTAATTATGGGCGTTAAATCACTCCGCGAGATTGTCTCAATAGTTCAGTGAGTTTTACTGAATGTATTGGAGTCGAATACATAAGAAATTGAGATGAAAATACTTCACTTCATGCAAGTACACTAGAGACTCGATTTAGTGGACCTCGATTTAGTGGACACTTAATGAGCTCTCCGCGAAATCCCACTTACTTTCAGTAGCGTACACACAAATCCAGCCCCTTAGTCATGTAATTCCTTGAAAGATTATTATGTATGCTCAATATAGTGTGCTTGATTATAATTATTTATTAAAAAGAAAGTATAAAGACCAAAATTAATTATGATAGTAACTAAATAAATGATTTTTATCGTGATTGTACATGATCATTTCAGGGCACCGCTCCCAGAGACGTGCAGGGTTGCACCAATCAGAATGCTCGTGACGTCACGCTCGATTTAATGACATAGAACCAAACTGTCCACTAAATCGAGTCTCTGGTGTATTTCTATCACTCTTATAAACAGAAATTCCATTAAATCAATAAATTACGTAATTTAATCAATTATCGAATGTTATCATCTCAAAACAATTATTACTTATTGCAATAAAATATTTAATTATAGAATTCAAAAATATTTTTTTATTTGCTATTTATATTTTTGTTTATCAAAATAAAATTTTTATTGAATAATTTTTATTCCTAGTTAAATTATTTTTTTTTTTTAAAGTCGACATCTGTCTATAAAAGAGAGAAAGGGATTCATTGAAAGCCCAATCATATACATACATATATGTATATAATATATATAGTCAAAGAATCAACTATGCTCATGACTTTGTCGATATAGCGTCGGATTCTTAACAATTCTTTCATCGGTGTCTCCTACGAGATTTAGCGCAATGCGTCCCTTGCGGCCATCCGTTGAAACAGTAGCTTTAAGTTTCCAATCCTATGATGTATTTGAGTCAATTTTATTTTATTTTTAGTTAAATGCATTAAGGTTATTGCTTTAAATTCATCATTTTTCATGAGAAATTTACAAGTTACTGATTCAGTTATATGAAATTTAATTTAATGAAATATTTTTTAAAAATAATATCGTCCTGTTTGTGGTTTTTGATTTTGATAATTCCCTGGAGGAAGTCATCCTAAATCAAAAATAATTTGATTTTTATGGCTTTGATACAATAACTGATGGCAAGATGGTAAGTAGCAATACAACACATTAATTGACGTAAGTTTTTAGATTTAGTCAAGTATCTTTTTCATCTTTTTGTATGTATTGTGTTGGTAATTGAAAATACGCTCTATACATTCTATGCCCAAGACTTATTATATAGTTTCAGTGGGAGGTAATTGGTGGGGCGCAGTACAGAGAGCTAATGTTTTTAAGCTTTTGCATTCAGTGCGCTTCAGTCAACCTGTTGGCTGTTAGGTAGAAGGAGTAGATGAACACAGTCTTCGTTAAAAAAAAGTACTGCAACGCCGCGCCTTTGAATACTTGTTTTCTTCCTCTTAATTTCTCGTCTTACTTTGGTGTTTGTGCTAACTCAAAAGTTCCAAGTTTCATGATTGTGTTTTAAAAGCTAAACTGTTTACAAATTGTTAACGAAATGGTTGCCAAGGATTTAAAAGTTCCAGCCTCTGAGCTAGCAAATCCTTATGAAAAACCTCCGTCTGTACCAGTTGGTCAATCAATCCGAACATTTATTTATAATCGTGAAACAGGCGCTTTTATGGGCAGGACTGCTAGTAGTTGGGGTACGTCAATTTATTTACACTTATTACTTTCTCATTATAAAAACCATCATTAACCCTATTTTCAGAATTAATTCATTTCCAAAATCTAAAATTGTTAATTGGTAATGTTTACATTAAATTTTCTATTAAAGAAATATTACTGTGAGTAGTGCTTTAGAAATAATTCAATAAAAAAACATTTTTTAGTAAAACAAAACTAATTTTTTTTTTCGCACTTACATCTGTCAGAAAAGTTTAATCATGGATCCCAAAAGTTTGCACTGTCAATCTAATGGAAACACCTTTTATCTGCTTCACATGCTAGCAACATAAACTCTAAATATATATAATATTGTAAATTGCAATCTCTTTATTTTTTGATTCTTTAAAAGAAAATAAATTTTCTAATATCGATTTATTAAAAATAGAAGAGTGACATAATTAATTAATAATATATTATTAATTGTGGGAATGATTTAAAAAAAATGTTAATTCTCCGAAAGTTTAAATTAAAATGAAACAAATTTTCAAAGGTACCAATTTTAATTTAATATACATTTTAAAATTTAGCTTGCACGAAATTTGGTTGAATAGACTAATAATAGCATAGAAATTTCAGGTAACCTAACTTTCGTATGTTAAAACTCTTAATTAACTTTATTTTCATATCTTAGAATTTTCATTTAAGTGAATCACGAGTTAACAGATTTTATACACCAAATTTTATTTGATAGAATATTTGTTTAGTTAAATTCATATGTGCCAGTATTACAATTTAACAGAAACACCAATTTTCATAATTGGTATTTATCACAATATCTATTTAACAGAATGTCTATTTAATCGAATATTTGTTTGTTGTAGTTTTTATATGTTAGAATGGTTATTTGATAGAATTTACATTTGTTCAAATTTTTATGTTTTGCAGAATTTATATCTTACAGCATTTTCATTTATCCGAACTTTTTTTTAAAGAATCTTTATTTAGCAGAATTTCTATTTAACAGATTTTTTATATAAAACTGACAATTTATACAACCGAAATTTTATATGACAGTCTGCAAAAAATGTGAAAATGCAGTAAAAGATATAAATTCTGCAATGTGAAAATATAAACAAATGTAAATTCTATTAATGTAGAAGAGAGCTTATTTATTTATTTCTTTTTAGAGCTTATTTACTATAAACGCTCGATATATTTTTTTGCATGTATAGCAGTATATTTTTTAGTTACGAATAGAAGCGGAAGGTTAAGGCTAGACATCCCATTCGACTTCACTTTCCTCTTCTACTGCTCGGCTTTTTTCTTACAAGAATGATTCTCTACGAAACCGACAGTTTGGTTTCTGTTATTTTAGAATATTTTTTTTCAATTAAAATAAAAATCATAATATAACTTTCAAATATGATAGTCAAGAATTAAATATCTGTGATTGGACGGACAATTTTTGTACTTTTTAAACAAATTAGCTGTTACCGCCTCCATGTACCATAATCGGTTACAGTATAACAAAATTGATAGTTGAATTTATAGGAAAGCAAAATAAAAATCATTCGCATTCTAACGTTTTAATTTTCTATTTGTTAAACAACAGTTGTTTAAACAAATTATAAAAAAAAGTCAAATTTAATAGAAACTATGGATGACAATCGAATTTACAAGAAAAATTAGAAACATTTTGTAATGATCATATTTCATTTTAAGACTTAATTTGTTGATAAAATCGCTATAAACAAGTAAAGAAATCTATGGTGGTCATTTATGCGGTAATTTATGAAAATATTGAGGTAATTTATAATAAATTAATGCAAACAAAATTCAGGATTTAAAAACCTGATGCAGGAAATGTATGTAGTAATTTATGAAAATTTATGGTAATTTATATTGTAATTTATAAAAATTTTGAGGTTGTTTATAATAATAATACTAAACAAAATTCAAAAACTAATGCAGGCAGTTTATTTCGTAGTTTACACAATACACAAATTTATTTGTGTATTTCACAAACTGAGCTATTTGTGGAAACTATTATCTCCATTTGTAGATGGCACAAAAGTTTCTGTGAATTACACAGGAATTTTTTTTCCGTGTAGGCTCAGACTTATATGGGATTAAAAATGAGTCTACTTTTAAAAACCTAGAATTTTGAAAATTTATAACTCGAAAATTTGGCCTCTTATTTAAAAATAAAAAATAAGTGAAAATCCACTAATTCGTATGTACATATATGCACTTATTGGAATGAGAGAACGATTTACAACGTAGAACAAGTGACTATTTACTTATTTAGATTTAGAGAGTTAGGAAACCTCGTGAATATTATGTAGACTTACATGGAAAATTTGGAATTCTTACGAAATTTAATATATAAAACTAACAAAAAAGACTAATTTTTAAAAAAAAATTTCAAAACAAAAAACCCCGGAAAAAAAGTTCTTTTGCCTAATTATAGAAATTTCAAATTCAGTTTTTCAAATTTTAAATTGTAGAAATTTTACTTTTTATACTTATAAAATTTTCGTACTAAAAAAGTAAATAACTTTGAAATTTTAATTTTTTTTATTTTCACGAAAAGTTGTTATATCTCGCATTCTGATATCAAATTATTTTAGTTGTTTTAGTTTAAAAACGTTAGTCGATTCAATATTAAACAGCTATATAAGTTATAAGGGCAGTTTTGAATTTCACTATGTTCAAAACGAAAAGGACGGAAATAATATATTATTATCATTTCTAGCACACGCGTTTATGATTTCAAACGCGTCAACTCCATTTAAAATTTTATATATTTACATGTCTTCGTCCACTGATTTCAATGAGTATATATAAACTTACAAAAAGTGAAAAATTCACTTATTGTAACTATATGAAATCAACGGATGACTTATCACTTATTCACATTTAGAAAGAAGTTCTTAAAGCACGATTTAAAAACTTTTAATAGTCTGTGGCTTATTACATTGTGCATTTCAATAGGAATCGTAATAATACACCATCCGCAAAAGAACAAAAGACAAACTTAATACATATAAACAACTCTGGTTAAAATTCCGGACTAATCCGGAATTAGTCTGAAACAATCCGGTTCACGGTCAAGCTTTTGTCAACCGGATGCTGGATGTAACGCACACAACAGATCTAATTTATACCTATGTCGATCTATACTTGTTCAAGCAGACGTAATATTTCTAATCTCTAATCATAATTCGACCTATTTCTATATCATTCTTTACAGAATATTGCCTGATGGTATGTAGCATCATTATAAATATATATATAGGTATCTATTTTTGGGCTCAAACCTTGATCTATAAAAAATATCTCGACATTTTACGAAATGAATTGAATTTTTCAGACCAAGCTCACATAAAAGCTTAATTCAAAACAGCTCTGAGTTAGAAGGCTAATCCAGTGTAAGCACTTCAAAAACTGATGTCTTATAAATGTCTTATTTTTAGACGTTAGACACTTTTAAAATGTCTTTTATATTAAGTGTCTAAAATTCCAAGACATTTTTTGTGTCAATCAAATGTAATCAAGACGTCTTTGTGTCTTAGAATATGGGTCATCAAATATAGGCAAGAAAGATGTCTTCCTTTAAAGTATTTCTCTTACAATTATACTTGAAAAAATCGATTTTCTCAAGTATAACTCCAAGAGAAATACCTTAAGACACATTAATGATAGAACGTCCAAGCGCAAAACTTCCGGCAGGATAGCTCACTGATCGACTTCCATTGCAAGTCTCACGTCATTTGAAATTAGAAATTTGAACTTTGCATGCGCTAATAGCTTATTTCTTTTTCTTTAAAACCATGTAATAAACTTTGTTTTTATCTTAATTCATATTCATTTTATCACGCGATTTCGTACGTACTCGCGGAAGGCTTTTTTATCCTACCGGAAGGACGTTGGATGTTCTATCATTAACCAATCTATAAGACATTTACGCATCTTGACACCCAAAATGTCCAGAAATTCTTTAAAACTTTCAAAACAAACATGGCTGACATACTATGTACATATTCCATGTACGTATATCGTATTGTGTCATAGTTCCCTCGTTCTGTCTTGCCACTATAATCTTTCTGGAACTTAAAACGAGACCATGTTTTCTTTCTCTCGTTTTGTAACGATTTGTCGACGGTTAAAACAATTTTTTCTTGTATAACACTATTAAAGGTGATTCCAGAATACGAGTGTTTTGAACGTCGACGCGTTGATAGCGACGCGTCGGTCCATTGTTTTTCATTGTTCTATCAACGCGTCGACGTTCAAAACACTCGTATTCTGGAATCACCTTAAAAATCCCCACTAGAATTTGTGTCACTTCTAAAAGCAGTGTTTTCTGGTCACGTGTAACAAAAATTCTGTTACCGTAACAGAAATTAAACATAATGCGCGCGCATGTGCTTCAATACTCGTAGCTGATACCACGCATGTGCGAAGTTGATTGTATCATAAATTTCTGTCACAGTGTCAGAAATTATTATTCCTGTATCGTCATTTAAGAAATTTTATTTTAATTGTGATATAAAAGTTTTGTAAGTTTCAAAATATTTTTAACAGTGTTTATGCAATGTAAACAAAACTACTGCGCAACGTTTGAAGTTTTGAAAATTTTCAATCATGTTCGTTTACATGTTCATGTATACGAACATGTTGATATTCATGCACATGAACATGTATGGAATTTTTGACTTAATGGAGCTCATGAACATGTACGTGAACGTAAACGTGTTCGTGTATATGTTCATGGACATGAACCTGTATGAAATTATTGACTCAATGGAGCTCATGAACATGTACATGAACGTATGTGACTGTCCATGAGAAAACGTGCCTTAGCTTCCAAACGTCAACTTTACAGGGTGAGCGTTTAAAGTTTCTGCAATGCATTGAAGTCAATGTAACGTGCCTACGCTTCTTGCTTAATAACACCAAAATTTCTTTAAAATAACAATTTTTAATTTTTGGAAATGAAAGAGCAAATAAACATCTGTTGGTTGGCATTAAAAAATCAAAATATATTTTTTGGAGCTAATAGTAACAAGTATTTCAAAATTTCATTGACATCTTAAGATTTTCAAAAATTTTGTCGGACATATTGGATCCGCCATTTTGAATTTTGGAAATTTGACTTCAAATTCGTATTCAGCGACCCGAAAAACCTTCTATTACCAAGTTTTATAAAAATTGAATAATTGGAAGTAGCTGCACAGTTTGAACCCACTTTATGATATATTTCAGCAGCACAGTCAGGGGGTTAAACATCACTTAGTTCTGATTAATAGGTCACAAAGTAGTCTTAAATATGACAATATATGTGTTTTTGAATGGGTATCTACAAAACGGATAGATTTTATATGACGAAAAATCCCAATTGACACTTTTACCTTTAAAATATAATCTAACATTTGCTTCTTGTGGTGAATATATTTTATTATTTGCAAGACTGCAAGAGTCTTGCGAGACTTAAGGATAAAGTCTTGTTTTTGGTCTTGGTCTTGCAGACTGAGTCTTGGTCTTGGTCTTGCAAGCATAAACCTGGTCTTGGTCTTGGTCTTGGTCTTGCAAAATGTGCAAGACCAAGACCAATTTTGCTCATCACTATCGCCCTCCCAAAAGTCTTAAATTCATATGAGAGAGAAAGAGATAACACTACATTGTTATCTCTTTCTATCTCATATATCGACCCCTCCAAAACCCTCGTCTGGATCCGCCTTTGCGTATAATAATTGTTTCTAACTTAGCTTGCATAAGTAAATTGAAAAGAACGTAGAATTTTTGACTTTCAAAATCATATCTAAAAAATTCTGGTCATATTCATTTAAAATTTTCAAATTACAATAGAAAACATTATTATACGTAATACGTAGGGGAGTGAGTCCCAAGATGGACAGGGCCCCAAGATGGACATTTCGTATAAAATTTTTGTTTAAGATGACAGCGCCTTATGCTTTCTGTCATTTTGTTGTTTGTATAGACAAAGATTTTGATGCACATTTGAAGAAGAAAAATCTGTTAAGTTTTCTTCTACACGTACCACGTAATTTTGTGTCTAAAAAAGTTTTGTAACAGTTTCTTCTCAAGTTGGTAAAGTTATTTAAATTTATGATTTAGAACGAGTGCTTAACGTTATAATATTCTTTATTTATCGTATAAGAATATCCTAAAAAGATTTTACCAATTCAGTGTTCGTATATATATTTTTACTGGGGATTAAAAAATGGTGTCATGTACCCTAAGATGGACAGGCCTCAAATCTCAATGTATTTATTTGCATATTTTCGATTTTACACGGTTTTCAATAATTTTTTGAGCCAATTAATTAAAATTTTTTATTTTCCACCATAAAATGTAATGTTATCGTTAGAGAATTTGTTATATCGATATTTTTTGATATTTTATTACTTTTTACTGTTAAGCTATTAAATTGAAGTTTTTAGAAATGTTATTTCTTGATAAATTCCGTAAAATGATTAAAAATTAGTTTAAGAATTGTTACACGATGTTCATTTTTTATTTACTACAATTTTCAGAGACTTTTAAGGAGGTGTCCATCTTGGGGCCACTTTTTTTTAGACCGAAAATTTTAACAATTAGAAAAAATGCTTTAAAAAATGTTTATGTTCAAAATAAAATTTTATCCCTGTGGCCATAAGTTACCTTATAAATAATTGTACTTTCATCCGGTATTAAACATTTTAATATATTTTATTTGGTTTGGATTGTACAGCAATAAATCGAAAGGGTGTCCAACTTGGGGCCCTCTACCCTGTATTATGAAACACGAAATGACACACAAACTTCATAAACTAAATAAAACACGAAGCGTCTTTTTTTTTCTTAACACCAGTGAATTATAAATCTGACAAATGGCGAGCTTATTTATAGTAAGAGAACCACTAATGTTTATTTTAAGCTATAATTTTAATTATTAAATAAAGTTTCATACTTAACCTTCGCGCTACCGGACCGTTTTTTGTAACACGGATTACCGGATATCTACCCCGGGTAGACACGTGTTTGTTTATTTGTAATTTTACAAAAGAGACTTAAAGTCATCCAAGTTTTTTTCTATTTTTATTGTGTGTCAACAGATAGTACTTTTTACTAATATTACGATGAATTTTGCAAATGTTTAAACAATTTATTATTGCAAAATTATAAAATTTCCAAATTAAATTAAATTTTCCATTCAACAGAATGAAAAAATTGAAAATTTTCTCGCTTTAACACGTACTAAATCAATAATTTATATAAGATATTAATATAAAATAGTTATAAATATTAATACAAAATTGTTTAAACAAATTGCTAAAATAAATTACCCTGATTTATCTTAGTAAATCTCGCTTACATACATTTACAAATGTTATAAATAAACAAGAAGAAATGTAAAAAAAGAATTTTGTTTTAATTTTTCGAAATTCAGTTAAATTCAATTCAATTCGTTATAAAATAAGTCCAAAATGAAAGTAAGCATAAATTCGATTTCAGATTTTGTTTTTACTGTGCTTGATTAGAAATATTTTTGTTCTTACAAAACTATTAAGTTGAAGTGAAAAAAACCTCTATATAATGAACAATTCAATAATTTAAAAGTTTAATTTTTATATTTTACAATAATTAAAATAAGGATCAGTCGAACGAAAATCGTCTAGATCCGGTTGCTCGATAATTTAAAAAAAAAAGCGGAATTTAGTATATTACATTCTACACTGATAGAGTTTTGTGGTTTAGCCATTCGATTGTGTGATGGACCACTTGATATTTTTGAAACCACGAGTGACATTGTAAAGTTAGGTAAAATCGACAATGACGCATCGATGCATTATGAGAAATCCATACGTATAGTTGTCAAACTTCTATATAACCTGTCAACCATTGTCAAATGTCTAATCTGATCACAGTATTTTTTTCAGTGTAGTATACAATTTAATTATCATTTAAGGTTTTACATTGCTGAAAATGTCTTAGTTCTTTTTAAATAGCTTTTTAAAAGAGTCGATAGATTTCAGGGTTATGAATGGTCAATTTTACAACGACGCAGTAAAAGTCGTTAAAAAAATGCAAAATAGGGGAGATCAAGTAGGAAAGTTAGAAAAATCAATTTTTTAATGCCGAATTAAAAATTTTTTTGTCGGATTAATTCTGTAAACATACTAATCGAAAGCTTGGACTTTTATATGTTAAATAAAATTGGAATTTAACATTAATATTAATTAGATAGTCCACGGCAAGACTTTTAAATGAGCTCTGCATTTGTTACTTTCCTTCTCATCACTGAGGTGGAAAGTAACAGTTTAAAATTAAGACTAACATTTCAAATATAAAAATCCTATTAATTTAAATTATTCTTATTATGAACATATAAAAAGACAAAGTTATATTAACTACATTTTGTACATATTTGACAAATATTTTGGCACTTTTATGTAATTAAGTTTTTTGATCTATTTTTTAAGAAAAAATCAAAAGTTTAATATCTAATTTTTAAAAAATAAACTAAACGTATAAAATCACATATAGTCCTCAGTATTTATTTGTAATTTAAATGTGATTTATGTCGCTGGTTTCTTAAAATATGCACAATATTATTATATGGGCTATTCTATTTCAAACCGTTCCACTAGCAAAAGACTATCGCGTGAAAAGGATTTTTTAAATAGGTTTAATTTGATTAAAACTAAATTAAAAATAAAATGTAATAGGCGAATTTGAAAGAGAATTGCTCAAGCCTTAAAATGGTACTAAACTTTTTTTTTTAAAAATTTCAATTTCATGTAAAATTTTAGGTTTAAAAATTTATAACATTAATATCTCAAAACACCCCCTCTTAGAATTCGATGTAACTTATACTAAAATAATGCTTAAAATTTCTATTTTTTACTATGTAAGGACCATAATGGACTTTTCATGGAGTTTGTAGAAATAAATTTTAATAAAAAATCATTTTATTTCATTTGACATATCAATATTAATAGAAAAAGAAAAACAAACGAATTCTACCATGAGAATGGTTATACTACGCCACTTCAAATTAATGTCAGATTAAATAAATTGGTTTTTAAATGAATTCTTTTTTCTAAATTCCGTGAAACGTCCATTATGGTCTTTACATGATAAAAAATAGAAATTTTAAACATTATTTTAGTGTAAGTTACATCGAATTCCAAGAGGGGGTGTTTTGAGATATTAAGGTTTGAAATTTTTAAACTTAAAATTTTCCATGAAATTGAAATTTAAAAAAAAAAAAGTTTAGTATCATTTTAAAGCTTGAGCAATTCTCTTTCAAATTCGCCTATTCCATTTTATTTTTAATTTAGTTTTAATCAAATTAAACCTATTTAAAAAATCCTTTTCACGCGATAGTCTTTTGCTAGTGGAACGGTTTGAAATAGAATAGCCCATATATAATAATGTGTTACTTTTCCACCTCACCCCTCTTTTTAAAAAAAAGTTTAAATTACAAAAAAGTATTTTACATTTTTTAATGATTTACTAGCAGGACCTAAAGACAGATAATGAAGCTAAAAAATAATGAAAAGCATATTTTAAATACATTTATAAAATCAAAGAAATATATATAATATTTTTAAAATTTTGTCTAAAAATTTTTGCACAAAATGTCAATATCAGTTATATAGCTTTCAGTAGACCCCTTACATAATTTAGGGGAGGTAAAGGGAGCAAAACTGACAAAAAATTATTTGAAGACCATGTGTGTCCGCTCTTTGGTTTAGGAGTTATAAACATTGTTACTTTCCTCCTCGATCTCCCCTATATATTTTATTTTATTTTTAGGGAATTCTAATCCTGAAAAGCATATTACTACTCAAAAACTTTTCATAGTTCATTGTCTATACTTTCTCATGAGAATAAAATTTTTAAAATTGCATTTTGTTTATAATAAGGAAGTGAAACTGTAAAAAATCATAGAGATCAGAATGTACGCATTGTGGAACAGTTTCTACACCTTATGTAACAGTTGTTCCGTCCTTATTGTAGAACACTAAATTACCCTTTGGTTTCATAATAATCACATGTAAAAGGCCGGGTCTTACTTCAACGTTCAACCTTCTTCAATCATCCAAAGACCGACTCTACATTACATTAATGCAAAATTTAATTCATCGAAGATTTTCATTATGCATTAACCGACTCTACAGAATCACATTATTTTAGAAATAAAAAATATCTAAAGACCAATACTTCACAGACCGATTCTACAATCTCCGACTACTAACAAAAATAATATATTTAAAAACCGACTCTTCACAGACCGACTCTATACGGACGGACTATTCATAACAATTAGAAATTTAGAAACCGACTGAACAAACTCCGACTAATTACAAGAATAAAATATTTAAAAACCGAGTCTACACAGACCGACTCTACAAACTCTGACTAATCACAAGAAAAAAATTATTTAAAACCGACTTTACACGGACCGACTCTACACGGATCGACTCTACAAACTCCGACTAATCACAAGAATAAAATATTTGAAAAACGACTCTACACAGACCAACTCTACAAACTCTGACTTATCACAAGAAAAAAATATTTTAAAACCTACTTTACACAAACCGACCTTACAAACTCCGACTAATCACAAGAATAAAATATTTAAATACCGATTCTACAAACTCCGACATTTCTATGTAGGGGGGACTTACACCCACGTGAAAATTAATAACAAAAAATTGAAAACTTTCATCTGTCAACAAGTATCCCGTTTCAGGATGGTCCGCCAAGGGTCATTTCTATGTGGGGGGGGGGGGGGTAACTTGCACTCACGTGAAAATTAAAATCAAAAAATTGAAAACTTATTTTTTTCAACAAATATGTCGTCTCAGGATGACCCACCAGGGGTCATTTCTATGCGTGGGGTGACTTGCACCCTTGTGAAAATTGAAATCAAATAATTGAAATCTTTTTTTTGTCAATCGGAAAGAAGGGGCAGCCGGGGCATTTCTATGTGTGGGTAGGTTGCCCCCACATAAAAAGGAGACACGGTAGGTAATGCTGAGACGATATATTTCTTAACAAAACTGAGTTTTCAATTTTTTGAGTTTAATTTACACGTTGGTGCAAGTCACCCTTTCCCCACATAGAAATGACTCCCGGTGTGTCATTCTGAGACGATATATATGTTGACAAAAATATGTTTTCAATTTTTTGATTTCAATTTTCACATGGGTGCAAGTCACCCCAAGCATAGAAATGACCCCTGGTGGGTCATCCTGAGACGACATATTTGTTGAAAAAAATAAGTTTTCAATTTTTTGATTTTAATTTGCACGTGAGTGCAAGTTACCCCCCCCCCACATAGAAATGACCCTTGGCGGACCATCCTGAAACGGGATACTTGTTGACAGATGAAAGTTTTCAATTTTTTGTTATTAATTTTCACGTGGGTGTAAGTCCCCCCCCCCCCACATAGAAATGACCCCCGGTGGGTCAACCTAAGACGATATATTTGTTGACAAAAATAAGTTTTTTAAAGAAAATGAACCAAAAATTAAGGATAATAATTGAATAAACGTATGACCCCATTCGCGAAAATTATTGAAAATCGTCGATATTTAACTTGCTAAAAAACAATGAAATCCTCAAAAAATTAAATTTTTTGTATTATATTCGTTAGTACCGAACCCTAAAATATAACAATACTATGTTTACATACATAAAAAACCACAACAGACATTAATAATCGAGAAATAGTCATGACGACATTTTGCTCATTTTTACCGCTCTGGGCCTCTTCACGCATGACGCCAATTTTGGCGTCATACCGCCGAAGTGGTTAAAACCGATTCTACACAGACCGATTCTACACGGACGGACTGTTGGTATGTGTAGAATCGGATTTTAAATGTTTTATTCTTGTGATCAGTCGAAGTTTGTTTCGTCGGTCCGTGTAGAGTCAGTCTGCGTAGAATCGGTTTTCAAATATTTTATTTTTGTGATTAGTCGGAGTTTGTAGAGTTGGTCTGTGTAGATTTGGTATTTAAATATTTTATTCTTGTGATCAGTCGAAGTTTATATAGTCGGTCCGTGTAGAGTCAGTCTATGTAGAATCGGTTTCCAAATATTTTATTCTTGTGATTAGTCGGAGTGTGTAGAGTCGGTTTGTGTAGTCTCAAAATTCACGCAGTGTTAAAATCTCCCTTTTCTTTTATGAATATCTTCTGTAGAGAAAAGTGAAACATAAAAATCCTAAAGAGTTTTGTTAAAATTAAAATCGTAAACACATTTCACTGAAAAATTTTGATGGGTTTTGTCACTTTATTAATGTATTTAACTTTAAAAATTAAGTGAACCTAATCTGATTTTCAAAGGAATTTTGTTTTGATGTTAGGGTTGAACTTAATGGGAAATTTTAAGGGATTATAACTTCAAATTTAACACCAATACAGAATTCCTTCGAAAATCAGGTAAGTTCCACTTAATTTTTAAAGTTAAATAAACTAATAAAGAGTAGTGTTGTCGCGAGACGACACGATAGCATGGAATTCGAGACGAATCTCGACTTTTTGCATGGACGAGAGGACTCTCGAGGCATCACTAATAAAGAGACAAATCCCAACAAGATTTTTTCGTGAAATGTGTTCACGATTAATATTAACAAAGCTCAAAAGGATTTTCATGTTTTCACTATTCTCCACAGAAGATATTCGTAAAGATATTCGTCCATAAACTACGTAGCACTTCAAGGGGGAGGGGGGTCAAGCTATTGTCTAAGACAAGAGGAAAAAAATCGGGCAAGTTCGAGTTACACTCGCACTAAAATCGAGGGTTCCCTACACAAAACAAAATAATTTTTAATATATTTGATACTATTAAGTATATAATATATAAATATACTATACATATTATAGATAATATAATATATAATGAATTTTTTTTATAAAAAATGGACCCCCCCCCCCCCCTATCTTCCAAAATATTGTACTTAGAGAGTTTAAATTTTGTACAGGAATGTATTGTCAGGTGTAAATTACATAAAAATTATAGAGAACGTGATGCCCAATGGGAAATTGCCAATGATCACCATTGGCTAAATAATGGTCCCATGATTGGCGGCCAACAGTTTTTTCTTGGCAAACTATTGGCAACCAATATTGGACCACAGTTGGTCAATCCTTGGGATGATAACGGGTTTGCCAATCATTGGCAGCCATCATTGGTTCAATATTGGTTGCCAATGATAATGCCAATAAATAAAATTTTTTAAATTAACAATATTAAAATCTATATTTTTATATTGTTAATTTATTTATTGTTTAAAAAGATTTTTTTTTTTTAATAAATATTTTAATTTATTTATTAATGCATGTCAAGTATTGGTACAATAATTGGCTTTCATTATTGGTCCATCCTTGGGAGCCAATGAATAACCAACAATCTTATTTTTACAACTCTATATGGAAACAGAGTTGTTAATTTAATCTTCAGCCAATATTTGACAATGAAGATTTGAGTGTTGGACACATTAGAAATGTATTTTCAGAGGTACGGGATCAGGCCTTATATAAAAGAGCTGAAGAAACTCGATCGTGAGAGAGGCTGACCGATGCGCGCCCTATGCCAGTTTCCGAAACCACAAACGCGTGAGAATCCTCGGCGCGCAGACGCGGCATAGATGCGGCGGGAAACTTCCACTATTTGAATTTGAATTTTTTATGCATTTAATCAAAAACAAGAAAAGAAATATAATAATACAAAAATTATACAAATTCTTAAATTTGTATAGTTTTCTGATTGTTATTAAAAAGTAATACGCTTAATTATAAAGAAATACTTATAATAAATATCCTCCATAAATAAGTGTTCAATTCTTGAAGATTTGAAAAACTCTTAAAGGTGTGTCCTAAGGTTAAAAATTATGGTTCTAAATCTACTTTAATCGATTTTCATGTTATAGAAATTATTTAAATAAATGAATTAGTTTTAAAGAAATCAGAAAGAAATTAAATTGATGAAAAAATAAATATTTAATATTAAAAATAATATTAATAAAAATAATCACATTAAAACTTTGCTTGTAAAATAAACAGAACGAAAAATTTAAAATTAAAAAATTAATGAACAATTACAAAATATTAAAGAAGACTTTAATTTTATTAAAATGTAAACTTAAGTCACATAAATACAAATATTAGTGTAAGTATTTAAATTTTAAATTCACCATTTTTTCTGTTTAAATTTAAAGTAAAATTTAACAAATTGTAAAGAATGATAGTTAATAAATATTTAACTTTATTTGTTATTCTTTTCGTTTTTCACATGCAAAAAATAATCATTTTTTTTGATAAAACTAAGAAACAAATTCTCTAAATTTGAATACAAATTAAAAATGAAAAAAATTTAATATATGTAAAAAAATTTTAAATTTGAATCATTTAATTAAATAATTTATTTTAACAAAATGACTTTCTAAATATAACTATCCAGAATATATAAAAAATATGAGCAAAAAAAATCAAAATTGGTTTTTAAAAATAAAAAAATAAACTTTTTAAAGTTCAAAATAAATTAAATTTTTTTTAAATTTTGTTATTCTAAAATTAATATTAAACTTGAATAATAATTTTCAATACAATTACTTAAAGTTAGTTTTCAAAAAATTCAATTAACATTAAAATGAATCTTTCCAAATAATAAAACTTAAACAGAAAGAATTAATGGTTTCTTTTAAATTAAAGAAATAATAGAGCATTAAACATAGTTAATTTAATATTTTGAATACTATTAAAAAAAATTTAACTTTAAAAAAATTAATGATATCAAAAATATTATTTTTCGATTGTAATTTAAAAAAAAAATTCATTTTAATTTAGCTTTATTGAACAGTGTTGATTTTTAAATTTTAAAATTTGTGTCTAGGTATTAAGCTTTAAATTAGATTACATCTTATTTTTTTTCATGTCCATATCTTTTATTAAAATTAAATTAAAATTTGTTTTTAAAAATAAAATATAAACATTTTAAAGTTTAAAGTTGAATTGAAAATTTTTTAAAATTCGTTATATTAAAATTATAATATTAATCTTAAATAATAATTTCAAATATAATTACTTAAAGTTAGTTTCCAAAAACTTGAATTAATTTTAAAACGAATCTTTACAAATAGTAAAACTTGAACAGAAAAAATTAAAGGTTTCTTTAAAATTAAAGAAATAATAAAGCATTAAACATGGTTAATTTAATGTTTTGAATATTATTAAAAAAAAATTAAGTTTAAAAAATTTAATGACATCAGAAATATAATTTTTCGATCTTAATTTAAAAAAAAAATTCATATTAATTTAGCTTTATAAAACAGTATTGATTTTTAAATTTAAAATTTTAAAATTTGTGTCTAGGTATTAAGCTTTAAATTAGTTTACATCCTATTTTCTTTTATGTCCATATCTTTTATTAAAATTAAATTAAAATTTGTTTTTAAAAATAAAATATAAACTTTTTAAAGTTTAAAGTTGAATTGAAAATTATTTAAAATTCGTTATATTAAAATTAAGATTAATCTTAAATAATAATTTCAAATATAATTACTTAAAGTTAGTTTCCAAAAACTTAAATTAATTTTGAAACGAATCTGTACAAATAGTAAAACTTGAACAGAAAAAATTAAAGGTTTCTTTTAAATTAAAGAAATAATAGAGCATTAAACATGGGTTATTAAAATTTTGGAATAAAATTAAAAAAAATTAAGTTTAAGAAAATTAATGATATCAAAAATTTAAAAATTTTAAAGTAAACATTTCGAATATTATTAAAAATGTGCTCAGAAAGTAAAAACTTTGTTTAAAATTTTTTAAACTTTTAAGTTAAACTGGAAATAAGATGTGAACTAAATTAAACCTTTCTATACAAATTTAAATTTTAAAACTCAATGCCGTTTTGTAATAGCTAAATTGAAATAAGTTACATTTTTTAATTAGGATCAAAAAATAATATTTTTGATATCATTAATTTTTTTAAATTTAAATTTTTTTTAATAGTATTCAAAATATTAAATTAACTATGTTTAATGCTCTATTATTTCTTTAATTTAAAAGAAACCATTAATTCTTTCTGTTTAAGTTTTATTATTTGGAAAGATTCATTTTAATGTTAATTGAATTTTTTGAAAACTAACTTTAAGTAATTGTATTGAAAATTATTATTCAAGTTTAATATTAATTTTAGAATAACAAAATTTAAAAAAAATTTAATTTATTTTGAACTTTAAAAAGTTTATTTTTTTATTTTTAAAAACCAATTTTGATTTTTTTTGCTCATATTTTTTATATATTCTGGATAGTTATATTTAGAAAGTCATTTTGTTAAAATAAATTATTTAATTAAATGATTCAAATTTAAAATTTTTTTACATATATTAAATTTTTTTCATTTTTATTTGTATTCAAATTTAGAGAATTTGTTTCTTAGTTTTATCAAAAAAAATGATTATTTTTTGCATGTGAAAAACGAAAAGAATAACAAATAAAGTTAAATATTTATTAACTATCATTCTTTACAATTTGTTAAATTTTACTTTAAATTTAAACAGAAAAAATGGTGAATTTAAAATTTAAATACTTACACTAATATTTGTATTTATGTGACTTAAGTTTACATTTTAATAAAATTAAAGTCTTCTTTAATATTTTGTAATTGTTCATTAATTTTTTAATTTTAAATTTTTCGTTCTGTTTATTTTACAAGCAAAGTTTTAATGTGATTATTTTTATTAATATTATTTTTAATATTAAATATTTATTTTTTCATCAATTTAATTTCTTTCTGATTTCTTTAAAACTAATTCATTTATTTAAATAATTTCTATAACATGAAAATCGATTAAAGTAGATTTAGAACCATAATTTTTAACCTTAGGACACACCTTTAAGAGTTTTTCAAATCTTCAAGAATTGAACACTTATTTATGGAGGATATTTATTATAAGTATTTCTTTATAATTAAGCGTATTACTTTTTAATAACAATCAGAAAACTATACAAATTTAAGAATTTGTATAATTTTTGTATTATTATATTTCTTTTCTTGTTTTTGATTAAATGCATAAAAAATTCAAATTCAAATAGTGGAAGTTTCCCGCCGCATCTATGCCGCGTCTGCGCGCCGAGGATTCTCACGCGTTTGTGGTTTCGGAAACTGGCATAGGGCGCGCATCGGTCAGCCTCTCTCACGATCGAGTTTCTTCAGCTCTTTTATATAAGGCCTGATCCCGTACCTCTGAAAATACATTTCTAATGTGTCCAACACTCAAATCTTCATTGTCAAATATTGGCTGAAGATTAAATTAACAACTCTGTTTCCATATAGAGTTGTAAAAATAAGATTGTTGGTTATTCATTGGCTCCCAAGGATGGACCAATAATGAAAGCCAATTATTGTACCAATACTTGACATGCATTAATAAATAAATTAAAATATTTATTAAAAAAAAAAATCTTTTTAAACAATAAATAAATTAACAATATAAAAATATAGATTTTAATATTGTTAATTTAAAAAATTTTATTTATTGGCATTATCATTGGCAACCAATATTGAACCAATGATGGCTGCCAATGACTGGCAAACCCGTTATCATCCCAAGGATTGACCAACTGTGGTCCAATATTGGTTTCCATTAATGCGCCAATATTGGCACCATTGGCTCCCAATACTGGTCCATTAATGCGCCAATCGTTAGTTTCCCATTGGGTGGTGATTGCGCTGTCAACGAAAAATCCAGAGATTTTAGCAAATATCCATGAAAATACTCAAAAATAATTGTATTTCCTTAACAACGCTATGATCAACTTCTACAATCATGTTCTCTACCATTTTTCTGTAATCTACACGTGAAAATACATTTGTGTACCAAATTTGAACTCTCTAAGTCAAATTGTTTGGAAGTTATGGGAGGGGGGATACGGTAATTTTTAAGCATTTTTTTTAAATCGTTGGTTTTTGCTTAAAAACACTATGATAACGATCTGCAACAAAGTTCTCTATAGTTTTTCTGAAATCCATATGGCAAACTACATATGTATACCAAATTTCAGCCCTCTAAGTACAATACTTTGGCAGATATGGAGGTGGCATTGTACACTTTTAATGCATTTTTGCTAAAAAAATGACCGTATCCCCCCCCCCCCTTATCTTCCAAACTATTTGACTTAGGATTCTGAAATTTGGTACACATATGTAGATTTACGTGTAGATTACAGGAAAATTATAGAGAAAGTGATGATTATAGCACTGTCGAAGTTATAACACTAAATTATGGCCCATATGTTAAAAAAATGCTCAAAAATATTGTTATTTCCTTGACAACGCTATGTTCAACACATACAATCATGTTCTCTATAATTTTCCTGTAATCTATACGTGAAAATACATTTGTGTACCAAATTTGAACTCTCTAAGTCCAATAGTTTGGAAGATCAGGGGGGGGGATACAACCATTTTTTAACATTTTTTAAAAAAAATCTTTTTTTTAGCTCAAAAACGCTATGATAACAGCCTGCAACAAGGTTTTTTATAGTTTTTCTGTAATATACACATCAAACTACATATGTGTACCAAATTTTAGCACTCAAAGTACAATAGTTTGGCAGATAGAGGGCAAGAATGATACAAATTAAACGAATTTTTGCTAAAAAATGACTTTATCCCCCCCTTACCTGCCAAACTATTTGACTTAAAGAGTTCAAATTTGGTACAAAAATGTAGTATCATATGTAGATTACAAAAAAAAATATAGAGACCGTTGTGGTAATAGCGCTGCAAAAGAAAAGGCAAGAGATTTCAGCCAAAAAATATCAAAATTTCTCAAAAATCTTGTTATTTTCTTGACAACGCTATGTTCAACCTCTAGAATCATGTTCTCTATAATTTTCCTTTCATCTACACGTAAAAATACATATGTGGGCCAAATTTGAACTTTCTAAGTCAAATAGTTTGGCGGCTAGGAGGGGGGGATACGATTTTCGACAAAGTCTTGCCAATAGGGTTCCGTGCGTACACTTGTGGTGTACGGAACCCTAAAAATGGCGCTAATAAATGTAACAGCGTCTACACGGGGGAGGGGGAGGGTAAAATTTTCCAAAAAATGAGGCTACGTAGTTTATGGACGGCCACAAAAGAAAAAGGAGACTCTAACTCTTCTCTCTAAATTTGAAACAGCGAAAATTTGCTGTTTAACCAGCCCAAAGTATACAGCTGTTTCAAAACAGCGTATATACGCTGATCAAAAAGCGATTTTTTCTCTCTAAATCTGAATTAGTAGTTTTCTACTATGAATTAGTCAAATTCATGGCTCATTTTTCTCTAATTCATATAGTAGAAAACTACTAATTCTTAGTAGAAAACTACTAATTCTTAGTAGAAAACTACTAATTCTTAGTAGAAAATTACTAATTCTTAGTAGAAAACTACTAATTGAAATAGTGAAACTTTACTTTTCAAAAAAGTAGATTTTTTTACTAATTTAATTAGTAGTTTTCTACTAATTCTTAGTAGTTTTCTACTAAAAATTAGTAAAATTCCTACTATTTTAATAGTAGCTCACTTTTCGCTAAATCATTAGTAGAAAACCACTAATTCAGATTTAGAGAGTTCACTGATTAACATCGAAATTCACCAGCGTATATACGCTGTTTTGAAGCAGCTGTATAGTTTGCGCTGTTTCAAATTTAGAGAGTGGGCGAAGACGAAAAAATCACAATTTAAGTATTTATTTATAAATTCTTTTTTATTTAGATTTGTTTGTGAATATGTAATATAAAAAATAAATATTACATATATTTTGCATTTTATAACGACTTTTAATAAGTCGTTGTAAAATAGACCATTCATAACCCTAAAATCTATTGACTCTTTTAAAAAGCTATTTAAACACACAAAACTGAAAAGCATCAAAACGTTACATTATGATACCGGTTTTAAGATCATTTCTCATAATTGATCCAAAAAATGGTACCATTATGCAACGTTTTGATGCTTGCAGGTTTTTTTCAGTAATGTAAAACCTTAAATGATAATCAAATTGTATACTACTATACTATAAATTCTCGTGATATATACTGTTGCAACATTTACGAGATTCTTCAATGAAACTACATAAAAATTAAAAATTCTGCCTTTTTAACTTGATGTACTTTCTATTTGGTGTGGTCAATAAAGTTTACTTTTTTTAAAAGCATTTGTTTTATCTTAATGTGTAACTTACAATTAGTAGTTTTATTTGAAAATTTGACTATTCGTTTTCATATAAATGAATATAAGAGAAATTTAATAGATGATTTGTGTGCTAGCACATGTAAAAAGTATGAGCTTTGAATTTATATTTTGAAGCTCTGAAGTGGTCAAGATCTATGGGCTAGGTGTCATTTCATAGATAAATACTTCCAGAATACTGATGCAAAGTTTAATAAAAATCTGACGAAAATCATTTTACGCGAGTAATACCTTAAGTTTTTATATTAATCATAAAGTAATTGACTTTAAAATAAAAATGTATAATTATAGAACATATTTACGAAGAAGAAATATAATATATATATATATATTTTGCTTGATGTTTACGATAGACTGGTTACACCAGCTGTATAAAGTTACGCTTGAACTAAACCGCTTAATCTGTTGCAGCTGGAATTTTTTTAAAATAGAAAAAAACATTTTTTCTGGGGCAAATAATAGCTTTATGACCCAAAGATACAAAAAATACCAAATTATGTAAAAACAACTAAAATTTTCTATATTTAGTCATTTTTATTATACTACTAACATTGATAATAATCTTCTCGATAATAAGTGTTTAGGATCGGAAATTTACTACACTGTTAGAAAAAACCTGAAAATTAATGCACTTTTAATTCATTCACGTCACTGAATTTTTATTTAATGTTGAAGGAAAGTTATGATAATTTACAAATAAATTGAATTTCATTCAAGTATGCATTAATTTTAATTTAATTGCGCATTAAAGTAAAATTAATGCAATATTACCTAAAATTTGAGTTACCGATGAATGACAGTTATTTTGGCGTCGATAATAAGATAAGTTGCAGAATTATTGTCGTGCAGTTTGTGGTATATTTTTATAATACTTATGGTGTAAATCGTGTTTAAAATAAACTTCTTTGATAAAGATTAAAATGAACTTTAACTTTGTGACTATGGTTTCTTGCCTCTTTATTTTTAATAACTGAATTTAATGAATATTGTAACCAACAATTTGTAGGTTATGTTTTCAGTGCGTCTATTTCTATTCGCGTGTGTATTTTGCAAACAAATAAATAATTATTAAGTGAATACTCTTATTCGTATGTTTTTTTAAGATAATAATTCAAGTGTTCATAAATTGCTGTGCTTCTATTCAAAAAGTTTTCTACACGTTTTGTTTCTTTGGACTTTCTTGCATACGCATATTTAAACAAATAGCCCAAGCAGCATGTAATATTACACGAATACCACAGTGATATCATATTGTAATATTAGTAATATTACGGGGTGATATTAGAGTGATATTGACGTAATATTGAAATGTCCGCCTCAAGGTAATATTACAAGTAATATCACAGTGATATTGAGGTAATATTACAAATTTATTTTACATCAAATAAATTATTTTAAGAAATATTGGGCTCACACGGGGTTCGAACACGCAAGGTTCGACTCGGCATGAATACGCCTTGTACCTCTCGGCCATTCAGCTCTTGGAATCTATTTCAGAAATTGTTCTTTATATTTTACCAAAGGGATTTAAAGGTAATACATGAAAAACGCTTTCTGAAATAGATTCCAAGAGCTGGATGGCCGAGTGGTACAAGGCGTATTCACGCTGTGTCGAACCTTGCGTGTTCGAACCCCGTGTGAGCCCAATATTTTTTAAAATAATTTATTTGATGGAAAATAAATTTGTAATATTACTTGTAATATTACATCAATATCACTGTAATATTACTTGTAATATTACCTTGAGGCGGACATTTCAATATCACTTCAATATCACTGTAATATCACCCCGTAATATTACCAATATTACAATATGATATCACTGTGATACTCATGTAATATTACTTGCTGCTTGGGAGTTTATTAAAATCTAAGACAATATGAATGAACTTTCATTCACCTATGTTGGAAGTTTTTTCCAACCACCTACATTAAAATTAATGCACATGTGCATGAATTTTTAGTCACACGTAACTGAATTTTCAGTCACGTGTTTTTAATTTTCATTTACGTGAATGGAAAAAACTTCCAGCATATGTGAGTGAAAATTCAGTCAGATTTTTCTAACAGTGTAGAAAACAGAAAATAATTGGCAATTTGATAGAATAAGGCGCATAATTTAATTAGATAGAAAAAATAAAAAAGGTTGCGGCAAAGAGTTAAGACCGTTGGAGGGAGCAAATTGTTAGCTTTTCATAAGATTGCTTAGAATTTTGGGAAAAAGAGTCGGGTTTTCCTAAAAAAAATTGTTACAATAGAAATTTCAAGCAATACTTTGAACAACTAAGAAGTCGCTCCCTTTAACGGATATGAATTTACTTTAATTGTAATTGAAAAACATGCACAAAATTTTGATTTATTGCATTCACTTAAGGTTAGAAGCAAATTTTTTTGTGCCTTTTGTTGACAGCTTACCATCTTATTTTTGAATGTTCTGAGCAAACACAAATGTAGGATGTAAGCAACTGTTTCAGTTGCTTAGTTCAAGGGTAATCAGGTGTAACCAACCTCATAATTTAGTCAATTCACGTAATATGAAGCGTTAACCTTGATTGAAATGGCGCCCAAAACTTCGCACCATATCTCAGAAAATACGGTAATTTACAGGAAAACTGCGTCAAGGCCCAGATCAGTTTTACCGAAGTAAGTAGGGCATTGACTTGAAACTGTGTAACAGCCCTGTCAGCACTAAATAGCTTCTCCGAAAAAGGTCACACCAGAGACACACTGTAAAAAATTTTTCGGAAATTTTTCCGAAAAAATTCGGACAGCACGGAACCCCAGACGGTGGAAATTTTTCCGAAAAAAAAATTGGTTTTATTTCCAACTTTTTCGGAAACTTTTCCTACTGATGAAAAGGAATTTTTTCCGAAATTATCGGAAATTTTTCCGCATATGAAGTTGGACATTTTTCCGAATACGTCGGATATTTGTCCTGACATTAAGTTGGAATTTTTTCCAAAATTACCGGAAATTATTCAAATTTTGTACACGGAAAAAAAGGGTTGGGTTTAATAAACAAACGAAAATTCGTTTCTAACCAAAGTGGGTGGTTGACTATTATATGGCCTGACCCAACTCATATATGAAACATTACATGTACAGTTGTAATAAAGAAATATGTTTATACTGATAAAAAAAATCCCATTGATTATTTAATAATAAAAATCAAATCAACAGATTTAAAACATTAAGGAAATTTATATTTTACAGTATGGGATTTGGGTTTGTTTTTACATACTTATTTAATTCAATTGTTGTGTTGTGCTGAAATTACATTTGATTATTAATTAACATTTTATTTATACCTTAAACGCAACTAAACGCATACATACGAAATTTTTGAAAAATCCTAGCGACACTGAGATTCGAACGCACTAACCCTAACGCTAAACGCAAATACGCATATTACGATACGAGCACCTAACCATTGAGCCATCTTGGCTATGAAATTCTCTTTTCAAAGAACTTGGTGATCTCAAGTTTCGTTTGGTCGCCACGTGCAGATGAACCCCCGCAATGGCATCGCCCGTCAACAATAGACTCTCATAAATTTTGGTCCTATGGTTTAGTTAGCATTACTGGCATGTGACACTCACACATATTTTCACCAAAAGGAGAATGGCAATAAATTCCTTTCGACAAATTTTTTGTGAATCCATTATTTTAAAGATTAAGAAATTTTTTTGGAGAAGATTTTTAAGAATCTTATCCAAATAAAATTTAAAAATATTTATTTGAAATAAGATAATTTATATTCGGAGAAATGTTCATTTTTTGTATAATCTGTATATCTGTTTATATTATTAAGAAACATTCAAAGATAGAAAACATTTCTAATATTAAAATTTTATTACAATCATTACTAACAATGTTTACTTTTTTTCTGATTGAAATTAACATAAGATTAAATTTATTTGGTAAAAAAATTATTTATCGTTACTAAATTACCAATAAATTAAATAAGTAAATATTCTTAACAATATTAACTGGTTCAAACAGAATAGTTTAAAATTAAATTATATGTATTAGGAAAAATAATTGAGAACAATAATTAAACGATATTTAAAAATGATAAAAGAATACAGGCTCGGATACAGATTATCAATAAAATGAATACAAACAAATTGATTAACTTCAATAAAATGAATACAAATAAATTGATTAACGTTTTAAACAATTTCATTTATTTATATTAATAAAAGTAATATTTTCAAAATGCAAACATTGCCCAAAACAATTTTTTTTTTTATAAATTAAACAGAAGAATTAAATATTAAAATATAATAGTAATAAATATGTAAAACAAAATTTTTATAACAAAAACATGTTAGATCTATTAGTTCTGTATCAACAATCTTTTAGTAAAATTTTTGTTCTTCACATAAATAAATTTTTCATAATTATAATAAATAAAATAATTAGAAGAAACTAATTAAGTCATTTGTATTTTTTAAAAAATGAAACTAGGAGTTCCTTTTAGTAGGAGTACAAAATAAAATTTGTTCTTCACATAAATAAATTTTTTATAATTATAATAAATAAAATAATTATGAGAAACTAATTAAGTGATTTTTATTTTTAAAAAAATAAACCTAGGAGTTTCTTTTAGTAGGAGTACAAAATAAAATTTTCTTAGATTGAGCAATATAATATGCACAAGTTAAAAATCCGTTTAGTTTGGAAATTTTTCTGAAGTTTGAGAAATAATTTCCGGTTTTTTGTGGAAAATGTATTTTTCCGACTGCATTCGGAAATATTTCCTTTTACTATAGGTTAAAAATCCGTTTTGTTTGGAAATTTTTCCGAAGTTTGAGGACTAATTTCCGGTTTTTTGTGGAAAATGTATTTTTCCGACTGCATTCGGAAATATTTCCTTTTACTATAGGTTAAAAACCCGTTTTGTTTGGAAATTTTTCCGAAGTTTGAGGAATAATTTCCGGTTTTTTGTGGAAAATGTATTTTTCCGACTGCATACGGAAATATTTCCTTTTACTATAGGTTAAAAATCCGTTTTGTTTAGAAATTTTTCCGAAGTTTGTGGAATAATTTCCGGTTTTATGTGAGAAAAGTATTATTCCGACTCCATTCGGAAATATTTCCTACTACCATAGGATAAAAATCCCATTTGATTGGAAATTTTCCCGAAGTATAAGGAATAAATTCCGGTTTTTTGTGGAAAATGTATTTTTCCCATTCCATTCGGAAATATTTCCTACTACTGTAGGTTAAAAATCCGTTTTGCTTGGAAATTTTTCCAAAGTTTGTGGAATAATTTCCGGTTGTATGGGAAAAAAGTATTTTTCCGACTCCATCCGGAAATATTTCCTACTACTATAGGCTAAAAATCCGTTTTGATTGGAAATTTTTCCGAAGTTTGTGGAATAATTTCCGCTTTTCTGTGGATAAAGTATTTTTCCTCCTCTTTTCGGAAATTTTTCCTACAAAATATTCGGAAACATGTGTTACCTACCAGTTTCGGAATAATTTCCTACTAATTCATCGGAGAAAATTCCGAAATTTTTTACAGTGCAGACAAAACTATGAAGAATACCCTACCAGTTTTAAAAGAAAGATCTTTTTTCTATTTATGCCTTAAGAGTGACTAATCTCTTTCTTTCTCTTCACAGTAACTTTTATCTCTTCGTACTCAACCCCTTAGCATCCTTTAATACTTGTAATACATTAAATCTGTGTTATGTTCTAAAATGAGATTTTTAAATAAATTTGTAATTTTTAAGTAAAAAGTAGACAGAATAAAGGCGGAAGTGGATTGCACATGTTTCGTGATAAAAACACAACTAGCTTATGCGACTGTGAATGGCAATTGTTAAACTTCCCTTAACGCAAACGTGAACAACGAGGTCAATTGACGCTAAATAGAGACATTACTGCATTACGCAATTTAGGGCCGTTTCGAAGGGTACACCCACGCGACTATGCCACGGCCATGCAGTTATTGCTATGTGGAACTGAGTCCGAATTCCGGATTGACTTGGATTTGTAACGCGACGCAACGGCAAATTGACGTCTTAACCGGATATGCATAAAAAAGCTGCTACTTTTGATTTTGAAATTTGTTTTCATCTTCTTAATAGCTACTTTCTAAGCCTCAGAGACACTAAAAAAATTATGGTTAGAATAACCAGAAAAAAATGTTAAATATACATTAGTACTTTTTTTGGTTAAAAGTATTAGAAAATCTGGTTAAAAATTTCCGGTTAACAAGAATAACCAATTAGAATAATTTAACCAAAACTCTCTGGTCTTATTAATAATTTTTTCTGGTTGAAGTAACTAAAAAATTCAAATCATAAGAATATGATATCATTCTTCGGTAACGACAAGATGGTATCCCGCAGCATCTAGATGCTAACCCGTAGCATCCTGACGTTACGAGATACCATCTGGTTGTTACCAAGTACTATCCATTTCTCTTAGTGCAGAACATTTTTTTGAGTGTAATTAGAAACTAAGTTATGTTACATTTTTAACATAATTTTTTTTTTTTTTTTTACTAATTCTGATTCTGAGAGTAATAAATTTATTTCAAAATTAAGTAATTAGTTATTTCTTACTAATTGTAACAGAGAAAGTTTGTTCAGGACTTTACTATTCAATTAATAATTTTTTACTAATTCAGACTCTTAGAGTAATAAATTTATTTGACAGTACCTTAGGGCAGGGTGGTACCATACCGACCCCTCGTACCATACCGACCCCCCTCTGTTTCTCAGAGATCGTGTTACTAGACAAATCGTGAATACCATCAAAAGAACACTTTCATAACTGTGACATTTTGACCATATGTAATAATCTCTTGGTAATATTATATCTCAGAATTGTACGTAAAATTAATTTTTTGCAATAATATTTTTTGTTTTTGACCTATCTTGAATTTAAGTTAAAATTGTTGAATTGCGTTTAGAAAAATTTAAGTATAAGTTTTTTGGTTGCTTATGACCTCAATTTTAATATACAATATTCAAATTCAAACGCTTTCATTTGACATGAATGATCGGCAAGACATTATGTGAAAATAGTGAGGGTGGTCCGAAACCGACCCCCTCCCCTTTTCTTGCATTGTAGTAGTAACTAAATTATTTGTAACTACCAAATGATATCTACAAATGTATTTTAATAAAATAACAATAATTAAGCTAAGATAATATACCTTGTAATTAAGATCAAAATAAAAACACTCATTTTTTATTGTAATGATAATTCTTTTACTCTTATTCTGAAAAAGGCCTTATATAATGTATTTAAATAAAGTAAAAGTAATTTAAGTTTATTCTAGTTTGTTGTTTTTTAATTCAAATTGCAATACAAGTTCAAAATTTTGTTTGTTTTCGCTATTTCTTGCAATAAAAATAAGGGGTCGGTTTTATACCACCCTTCTTGAGATCGTCGAAAACGTCAATTTTCGATTTTCTCTCTGCATCTCCTTCTTAATGACATCCAGAGCCTCGGCAACCAGTGGAAACATACACTGAAAAAAATATTTCCGTAGAACTGCGATAATTATTATGGGCAGATTGGCAATATTTTATTGATGTTTTGGGAACTGCCATACGTATTGGTGCTTTAGCCATACGGCTGTGTGAAACCGCGAGTCATATTGTAAGGTTAGGTAAAATGGACAGTGGCGCACCGATGCATTATGGGAAATTCGAACGTATAGTTGTCAAACTTCTACATAACCTGTCAACCATACTCAAATGTCTAATCTCATCACAGTATTTTTTTCAGTGTAGAAAAATGATTCCTTTACTGAAAAAAATTTGACCTCAGCAATCAAACAAGTTTTTGGTACCTTTTTGGCTTTTGCCTTTTAGGGGGTCGGTTTGGGACCACTCTCCCCTATATTTCTAATTAATTCACATTGGATCTCATGTGAAAACCATGATGAATTTTCGGACAGGATTTGAAATTTTTTGGATATCTTAAAAACGGTAAGAGATACACAATATCTGACAAAATTCTGTAGTCAAAATATTAATGAAAAATATTTAGTGATTAAAAATATTACAAGGTGAAAATTTAAATTCTTTATAATACGTCTATATAATACTAAATATAGTTTATTGTAGTCATTTCACCATTATTTAACAGTAAAAAGATTTGTTTCACATGTAAACTAAATACAATTTTAATTTAAAGAATACATCTCTTAACATGACATGATGATGAATTTTATTATCTTTGTAAATAATAAATAGAATATTATATATATTATAATAGAATAGAATAAATAGAATATTCTAATAAATAGAACCATTGTTTTAAAAAATTATTTTTTTTCTCATCAAATATTTTTTTTCAAAATCATGGCTTTAATCAACTTTAGTAAGTGACTCAAGACTTATTGAATATGTAAAAATTATGAAGTTTAAAATGATTAAAATAATTTCAAATAGAAAAATATTCTAAAAATTGTTAATTCTTTGATGCTCTAAGCTAAGTACTTTTCTTAAATTAATTTTATAAAAGCGTGAATTGTGACCTCCCCAACGTCTTTAATATTTGCGATCTAAAAATAAGAGTGTTCCGCTTTTCAAAAATAGATTTTATAGTTTAGAGTTGGAGCATTGCCCTAAGTCTATAATGTCCTTGTCTGTATGCTAATATATATATCTGCTAGTCAAAAAATACTAACTCATAGTCATTTTTTTACTATTTCAAATAGAATAGATTCGTTAACTGTGAATCAGTCAAAAACTACTAATTCAACTAGTAACTCTGTGTGACAATATTTCATTCCAAAAGTTTATTTACTTGTATTATTACAAGAAATTTTTTTTAGCTTTAAACTTATACAAATTTTTGTTTACTTCATGCAACAATTTTCCCTAAAATCGCGCTTAAAGTTGCAATTTGAGTACATAATATTGAAAGTTCATTAATTAGTTTTAGATTATCTATATAAATATACCTAATCAACATTTTGTCTGTACATTGCACCAAACTCAAAAATCTTTACATACTTTTTCGTTTTGAGTGATAAAGATCGCGAAAATGCAACAGAAAAAAACAAAATTCTGTCTGTCTGTCCTCGATTTTTTGTCCGGGCATCACTTTAAATTGGCTTAGCCGATTCACGTGAAATTTGGCAGAGTATTAGAGACTTATTCAACTTAGATTTATAAAAAAAAATTCAGAAAAGATGATTAGAAGCTGAGATATATACAACTAACAATAAGTCACATTTTCACATACACGTACACACATACACATAAACACCCATATATACATATATACACATATTTACACATACTCACATATACACACACATATAACTTCACATCTAAATAAAAAAATAATCTTTATACCGCATGTACACACATACATATGATAATTATGTATATATCACAAAACTTAGTACGCCAATCACATTTAAATGACTTGACCGATTTAAACAAAATTTTGTGGAATACTATAGGTATTGACCCAAGTTAGGTTTGTGAACATCATTTTTTAAATCGGAATTTTTTTCAGATAAAAAAATGAAAAATCAGTTTATCAAAAAAAATTGCAGTTAAATTTAGTATATGGGTGTATTGTAGGTCGTTAACTGGGATTTTATCAGAAATAAAAATTGGGCCTTATAAGGCACAAAATAAAAAAAATTTAGTTCTGTACAGTTCTTTTCAAAAAATATTTTAAAATATAAGAAAGTTTGTTAATAATAATCAAGCTGTTAACTTTTAGTCTGAAAATGTGAATTAAGCATTGTAGAGCCTAAAAAAAAATAATTTCTGCACAATTATATGTACAAAATATTATAAAATATATCATTAAACAGGTAAAGGGTGTACTTCCGGCGAAGACGGCATACCTATAATTTTAATGAAACTTGGTATACTTATGTATCTTGATGCGCTGATTACGAAAAAGATAGTAAAATTATTATTTTTGTGTTACTACTTAAATCAGATATAGTGTAAAAATTACATTGAAAAAAATGAATCCGAGGTACTGTCATAATTATTGGTAGATTGACCATATTATTTAGCCAAGTGATTGTTTAATATACGTTTGGATCTTCATGAAATTTTTCCATTTATTTCTTTATTTTAGTAAGGGATATTTTATTATTATTTACTACTATTTTAATTAGTAGTTTTCTACTAATAATTAGTGAAAAACTAAAAAACAATTGATCAAATTTTTACTACTTCAATAAAATTAGTGAAAAATTGGTTACAAAAGTAAGATAAGTGTGGAAAAAGTTTTACTAACTTTTAGTAAATAAAACTACTAATTGAAAAGTAAACTTTCTCTATTTGAATTAGTAGATATTTCACTTTTAAATTAGTAGTTTTGTACTAATAATTAGTACTACTATTAAAAGTAAAAGTTTTCACTATTTAATAGTAATCGTTTTTGGGTGTACTTCCGAATAAGGGGGACCTCCGATTTTAATAAAACTTGGTATACTAATATATTTTGATTCGCTGATTACGAAAATGATAGTGAAAATTGTCACAAATTTAATTATCATGGTATAAACTATAAAAAACCTTACCATAATTAACAGTTTTTTGCTGTGATCTAATGAAATATTAGAAAAATTAAAAAATGTTTTACCTAAAAGTTATAGATCTTTAAAAAATACATATTTTATTTCTAAGTAATTTTTTACTGAAATTAATAGTTTTCAAAAAACATGCAAAAATTCGCGGCAACTTTTATTTAATCCTCCTGAGACATTTCATTTAATATTGAGACCAGTTTGGACCATCATCATTACCAAAGTGATAGTGAAAATTGGAGCAAATTTGATTAACATGGTGAAAACCATAAAAAAACCTATTAAATTTCAGTTTTTTTGCAATTAACTCAATAAATATTAAAAATTTCGAAAATTGCCTTTCACAAAGGTTAAAGCTTTCTTTAATACATATTTTATGGGGTTTGCATTTTTTAGATATCTCTAATAGGTTTTGACAAAATCGATATTGAAGTTGCTCGTGCGGCGCGTGTAAAGTGGCGAAGCCACCAAAATATTTAATTATTTTAAAAACTGTTAGTAAAAGTTATACAATCAAAAGTGGTTATAATAAATAATATTAAGAGCAAAAACTGGTGAAACCGTATAAGAACATAAGACACCCAGGGACGTAACTACCCTACAGCGAAACCTCGCATTAAGGGGGGCATTGGCTTACTGGGGGGGGGGGGCCTTGAGCCCAATACACTCCAATGCAAAAAACATTAAAATTAGAAAAGGAAATATTGTCCGAAATTGTTTAACACTATCTAAAAAAATCCAAAAAAAAGTTTCCATAAAACATTAAAAGATAATTCTGGATTAAAAATGTTTTATTTTATTTTTAATTTTGAGAAATTAAAAGTTAATTAGAATGAGAGCAATGAGAATTTTTCGAGAACATCAGTAAATCCAAATTTTAGATCTCAAAAGTCAAAACGGCGAATATAATAAAGCGGACCAAAAAAATATTAAATTTTAGATCTAGATATTTTTTGTTATAGTAAAAAATGTTCATAACCCGAATCGAATCTAGGCACTATTTTAAATATTAATCAGTGCTGGTCTTAGCAGAAGCGCCCTTAATTTTCTTTTCGGTTTCATTACACTTGGTAGTTAAAGTAATCACCCATGTATTTCTAAATTTTGTGCAATGATTAACCCAATCCGACAACTTTTAATTTTGAGATTGGTACATTTGAGAAATATTGTCCCATAAACAAGATTTATCCGCCACTGCATAATTTTTTATTGAAACAAATATATATTGCTATGGATAAAAATGGAAAAGAGATTTGAATTTTTTAACAAAATACTGCTTTTTGAACACATGATATGGCTTAATTGTTACGTCCGGAAGGGACCAACTACAATTTATTTATTTTAATTAATCCCTGATTTATTTACAAAGCCAGGAGGCTTTGAACTAAGGGAACAGGGCAAAAGAAAGTCCACTGAACAATGCGTTAGGAAGCGTGATAGTTGATTTATTTATCTAAATACATGAATTGTAGAGGTGAAAGGATGAGAGGAAGAAATCTTCATAAAACCTGAATCCTTGTACTAATTCGTCACAACAATCTGTGAATGAATCTGTAGCGTGTTAATTGTCCCCTCAAAAACTTCAATGACAGGTTCGTGAGACACCCAAGGGTAATTTATGGGGTGGACCCGCCTTGGCCTCAAGATAACGTAGAAAGTGAAAAGGTCCCAGACACCAGAAAAATGCTTGTAGAGACCCAAATCCAAGTTTTGATGTGAGGGAGTAGTTTATGTATCCTAGACGACTCAAATTTCAGGGTCAAGTTCCTTTTCGAAGCAGAAGTCGTTGAAGCAGTTAAATTTACTGATGAGGGGTCAATGATCCACAATTCTTCGATTCAAAAAGATTCTTCGAGGCAAAGATTCAGGATGAAGGGTTAGCAAATTGAAAAAAGGATAAAGGATTAAAATTGGTTGTAGGATTAAAATGAGTTAAGTTGATTAAAGAAGTTAAGGTTTAATTTGGTTGAAAGGATTTAATTGGAAAAAGGGTTAAATTGGAAAAAGGGTTAATTTGATAAAAAGGGTTAAATTGGAAAAAGGGTTAAATTGGTCAAAAGGGTTAAATTGGAAAAAGGGTTAAATTGATAAAAAGGGTTAAATTGGAAAAAGGGTTAAATCGGAAAAAGGGTTAAATCGGAAAAAGGGTTAAATTGATATAAAGGGTTAAATTGGAAAAGGGTTAAATTGGAAAAAAAGGGTTAAATTGGAAGAAGGGTTAAATTGATAAAAAGGTTGAAGGATTAAATTGATTACTGACAAGTTATGTCAGGAGTTCTTGCGCTTCCACTAATTTTTACACTTTCAGTTTTTCACAACAATACAGTTTCACAATTAAAAGTTTTACAATTAGTTCACACACTCGCTACAACATATGTATAATTTCACGGCCGATACAATAAGAATTGACGGAATTATTCGCAAAATAATGTCGCGAAAGGTGTGAGCACTATGCTGAAATACAAGACTTAGTATTTGTAGACTTTGCTATCAGCGATATTTGAAATCGAGAGCCGAAGACAATCTTAGCAAAAAAGTGAACTGGAGGAGATCGTGGCGAAACAAGAACTGATTTTTCGTTTCGACAAATTTGTGAAGAAACCTCGGTTTCTTTGTGTTTTCAACCCCTCCAAATTTGCGTGGGTTTGAATGCGAAGTAATACAGAATAATTCGCGGAGTATAGTGTGACAGTTTTTTCGACCACCGATTTCCTTCCGTCTTATTTCGGAAGACCGGGACGCAAACTTCTTTACTTATCTTTAGGGCGAATAAATTAGAGAAACTAGAGCTATTTTCGTGCACATCTACCACTCTTAATTCTCATTATAGTTTATTGCATAAGTATTGATTTTAGCCAAAGTGAAAAAATTAAATGTAATACTTGTGAAATATACACTAAGTTATATATATTTATGAATAAACACGTCACGCGGACGTGACACCTCCCCCCTTTAAAATTCGGAAAATAGAAATGAAATTGATAATTTTCCGAATTCGAAAATTTAAATTTTTAGTTTGAATTTTGAGAATTAGTATTTGAATTTAATGTCGGCACAATACTAGTGTAATACTGACACAATACTGATGCAATACTGGCACATTATAAACATAGTATTAGTACAATATTGGCATATACTGGCATGATCCTGGCCCTATACTGACATAATGCTGGCCCTCGTCTGGCATAATAGAAACATTCATTATTTTGGTACTGACACAATGTTACAACAAATACCGATATTTAGATCCATTCTCAAGAATAGTACGTTAAATTGATTAATTATAAGACGATAATCCTTAATAATATTATCTGTTATTACGAAAACATCACACAAAACACACATTATTTCGTTACAACTATGAAATTCTCAATATATTTTAGAGGATTATTTTGCTTTGAGGAATACAGAAAGCTATAAAGATACTCGATATGATTTATAGACAATAATTTTTAACAATATACCAAGAAAAAATTTGTATAAAAACTTGGTATAGTTTAAGTGCGTGCATCTAACATTATTAAGTAATTTAAAACGCGTACATTAAGACGCCCTTCCCCCCTTACGAGAAGAATACGAAAGGGAAGCTTGAGTATTCGTTATTTGTAATACATTTATATATAAAAAAAAAATTATGCATGTTAGATATACGGACATAAATGATACTTAATTGTTCTTGAATTATTTTGGAATGATTATATATGGATACATATGCCTAACTTCTTCCTACTTTTGGTATTTATGACTAGACTCATACTCGTACATACTTAATCATACATTACTTTAAATTAACACACCGGCATTTTAATGCATACGATTTTCTCATAAATATTATAAAGATTTGCAGAAGGGTTAATTGTCTTACATTAATCATTCTGTAGATTAATTTATTAATACAATTACAGTAATTTATTAAATGCAACTTTAATCTCGCGTATATTAATTTTATATAATTTTGTTATTTTATAATAATTGTTAGGAAAATATCAAATTTACATAGTGATAATATAACGACAATTCCATATCAATTTAAACACACATTTGTATTTGAAGTTTTCGCTGGTTTAATGCACGCAGATAGTTATTTTCAGGATGTTTTTAGATTTTAACATAGGCATATGCCTTCAAACAAAAAAAAAACATTCATTTTGTGAAAGCAGAAACCCAATGAATTTTATTTAAGTCGTATAAAGGTTTTAGAACATGAAAATTCTTACTTTACTGTTCCTGAAAGGACTATATTTTCGTTTTTCGAGACCATTAATACCCTTTGTTTTATAGATGGGCAAAATTACATTTATTGGCTACGAAAAGTGGCCACTTGATAATAGAAACTTCAGGAGTATTTACTTGTTTCTGCTGTTTGTATAAGATAGTAACAATTTTTAATAATAGGATTATAATAGAGATTTATCACACACATACATAAGTATACATAAAAAGCTTAAATTTCTTAAAATAAATTGCCTTTCATCATTCCGAGCCCTCTTTATTTGTTTATAATTCACCTAATTATACGAATTATCTTGATTGAATTAAAATTGTACATTTATCAAACATTTGTTTAAATAAACATTTTACGTATGTCTATTCAAAATCTTATTCCAATCCATGTAATCTTTATTTCTCTGGACATTATTGCATTGTGAAGCTACATGATACCGCGAATAACATTTCTGACAGGATATTAGCCATCTAAATAGCTTTACTTTTTCAAAATTTTGAGTAGGATTCATATCATCTTCAGTATATGATTCACAAAGTTCATATCGATTTAATATTTTATCAAGCATTTTGGTAGCTAATTCTTTCATTGTTTCGCTGTTTTTACTCCCAGCAGGTATACTTATTTTTAGAAAATCCGTTTCTATTTGAATGGAACAGGTTGAAACTTCTATAGTTTCCATTGGATTCGAGAGAAAATATTCAAGTTTCGTAAACCCGTAATCAGCACTTAGGTTGTTTAATTTAATTATCGGGCAAATGTTATTTGTATTCATTTTCAAAGTAAATTTATTTATTATTATACTTAAGATCACGTATGAATTTATTTTTACTTGTATAACGAAGTTCAATCTTTATTAAAAACAAAATCGAAGGAAATTCTGGATAAGTGAGTGATAAGATTGAAATTCGTTTCTGTTTAAAAATAATAGAAAAGAGAGGAGTTGATTTAGGAAGTTTAGAGGAGAAAAAGAAGTTATATGTTGAAAATTGTAAAAATTGACTCGTATTAAAGTATATGTAGTTAATATAATCAATGTTTATATGGAAAAGAATTTTGTATTATCTGAATTCTCTTTTTATTTTTTTATTTTACTTCAAACTTGTGTCCATAGTGATTTTGAACGAAAGATTCTAATTTATTTATATAGTGAATACTTTTATTTTATTTTATTTGACAATTAGCTAATACTTCCTCTGAGAGATTTGATTTTTCATTAGATCATTTGTAAAAAAAAAAAATTTATTGATAATTCCTGTAATTGGAATGTGATTTAAAGGAATTTTTCCTGCTTTTGAAAATATTAAATTTTTAATAGTTTCTTTAGAAAATTCTTTAGATTAATTTATATATGATAATGAATTTTTTTGTATCATTGATAAGATATTGAAATCATAATTACTTCTTAAATGCTGAAAAAACATAGAACTTTCGAAACTTGCTCGGACTTCTGTAATTATTGTTGAAGTGTTGCACATATTGTCTTCAATTTTAAATTAGCAAGATTTAAATCAAGGGACATTTAACGTGAAAAAATTGTTATCACTAATTTCAATATATTTGTGGATAAAAAGGTTAGATTAATTAATAAATTCATCGCTTCCAGTCCCACCTGCAAAAGAAAATACATTTTATTAGTATGATTGTTCTATTTTAATTATAAACTATTAGAGAATAAAACTTAAATGATAAAAGTTAAAGCTTGCGCTAATTATATATATATTTGTTGTTGTTGAAAGAATGATAATTATTCTTAGATTTGTTATTACAGATATACCTTTATAATCAACATTCTGGAAAAGTAAGTTAAGTTTATCAAAGCAGAAGACAAATAGATTAGAATAGTTCTAACGCATGACCATGAAATAGAAAATTTTACTTATTTTTATATTTTATATTTTTTATTTTTGGTTAGAATGCTGAATATGTGATAATCTAAGTCTATTAATATGAACGATTTTGGGCCCTTTACTTAAATTTATTTTAATATTTCCTTTGCCTAAAATCTCTAAAATTTCATGAGGACCAGTGTATTGATCGCCTAATTTACCAGGTTTAGGTCCCTGTAAGAGAAATACGCTATCGCCAATCTTAAAATTTTGCGGATTGATTTTACGGTCATAGTACGTTTTTGATTTTTCTTTCGCACCAATTAAATTGTTTCGAGCTGAAAATTGAATTTCATGCAGTTTAGTTACTAAATTTACCAGAAAGTCGTCATAAGTTTTTAATTTTTCTTCTGGAAGTAAGGGTTGACTTGAAGGTAATCTGGCTAAACGACCAAAGACTAATTCATATGGAGTGCATTTAGTTCCTTCATGAAAACTAGTATTATATGAAAAAGTTGCCAATTCTAACCAATCATCCCATTGTGCATTTTTGCTAACAAATTGTTTTAAATATTCCGCTAAAACATGATGCGATCTTTCTAAAGAACCGTTTGATTGTGGATGGAAAGCTGTTGTTTTGAATTGACGAATACGGAATCTTTTTGCTACTCGTTTTAAAAGATTACTCAGAAAATCACGACCTTGGTCAGTTAAGACAGCTTTTGGTGCACCATAAATGCAAATAAATTTTTTAATAAATGCATCTGCAATAGTACTAGCTTGATGGTTTGGTAATGGTATCGCTAGAGAATATTTAGTTAAATTATCTTGAATTGTTAATATATACTCATTACCATTCTTTGTAACCGGTTTCAAAGGACCTACAATATCTAAACATACTTTCTCAAACGCAATTTCTGGAGTGTCAGTAATAACCATAGGATTTTTAGTTTTTACTCGAACAAGCTTTTTTAATTGACATTGCAAACAAATTTGTATGTATTTTTGAATATCTGTTTTCATATTTTCCCAAAAATATTTTTGTCTGATGCGATTATAAGTTTTGCTTACTCCTTTATGACCACCTAACGCTGAAGAATGTGCTTCTTCAATTAGAACTTTTCTTTGCTCGTTTGTTGCATATTGAATATAGCCATTACAAATTATTATTGTAATTTTGCAACCTTGAAAAATTTCTCGAAGCATTAAAACAATTTCATTCCAGTCTACGTGATTTATTACCATTGTTTTTGCAATGCTAACAGAACGAAGTTGTAATTTTTCAACTAATGTTTTAAAAGATTGAATGGAAGATTTTATATTTTTATGCATTTCGGTTAGGCTAACGCTAGATTCTGAGATAATTGGTAATGCGATATGATAATAATTTCCCTTTTTAAACTCTTTAGCTATACCGATTTCGAGATTTTTAAACTTAGGTAATTCGTTTTGCTTAAACAGACTTTTTGAACCATTATCCTGAGGTACGCACGTCGTCGATAAAAAGTATACGTAGTTATCCTTTCTCATTCTTAATTGATCTTTACATACAACAATATTACAAGAATGGATATTATTGGCAGAAGTACTAGGAGTGTTTAAGGGTGGGGGTTCGGGTGGGGGTCGTTTGTTACTTTTTAAACCGAAATCAACTTCTTCTATATCGTTGTCTCCGTCATCTTCATCATCTTTATTTTCTTCATCTTCTTCATCTTCATTAAAGTCTTCAGTTTCTTTAATTTTTTTATCTTCATGAATTTCTTTAATATTTTCATTTTCTTTTATATCTTCGTTTTCCCTAATTTTTTCGTTTTCTTTCATTTCTTCAAATTCTTCATCAGAATTAAGTGCTTTATTTTCTTGGTAATCTTCAATACTATCATCACTATCACTAAAATCTTGATTATCTTGATTATCTTGATTATTATCATAATTTTCATAAAGGTTCCTTGATACTTCATAATTGTCATTTTGAACGAAATATTCTGGATCTGAGTCTTCACTATCTTCCTTTTCTTCGTTAATTAAATCCTTTTTAGGTCTACCCCTTTTCTTTTTAGTTGACGTACTTGCTTGATTATCAAAGTTTATTTTACGAGGCCTTCCTCTTTTCTTTTTTGATTTATTTAGTTTGACAGGATTTTGCATATAATCAGGATCAGAATCTTCATCAGAATTCTGTAAATTTCGCGAACTTTGATTTTTATCTTGAACTTGAATTTCTTGATTTAGTATTTCTTCCTCATCTTCTTCATTACCAACCATAGAATCTGAATAATATTTTTTATTTCGACTTTCCTCTATATTCCTCCGACTTCGTAGATTTCTTGTATTACTCCGACTTTGAAAATTTTCTTCGATTTTTGATTCTTCACAATTATTTGTTTCAGGATTAGATTTCTTTGATTTCATTTTCAGTTTTTCACGATTAATTTCACTATCACTTGATTTAGTATACACAGAATTAGTATTTTCACTTTTTTGATTCTTCATTATTTCACTTGATTTAGTACCCGATTTAAGATTTCGATTTTCACTTGACTCACATGACTTAATATTATCCGACTTAGTATTTTCGCTTGATCCACCCGACTTAGTATTCACCGACTTAGAATTTTTATTAACTGGATTTCGACTTACACTTGATTTATTCGACTTAATGTTCGCAGATTTAAAATTATCACTCACTAGATTTCGATCACCATTTAATTCACTTGATTTAGTAGTCATAGTTTTAGGATTTTTTTTCACTGGATTTCGATCATTTTTTAATTCACTTGATTCAATATTCACAGATTTAGGATTTATTTTCACTTGATTACGCTTCCGACCCGACTTACTTAACTTATTTTTCACAGATTTAGTATTTTTATTTAGCTTCTCATTTTTTCCTTGATTTAGTTTCTTCAATTGTCGTCTAGTTACCACTTTAAAATCAGAGTTTTCTTCTTTGTTATATAATTCTTTAGACAGATCATAATCAAATTCTTCGTAGCAATTTAAATCTTCTTCTTCATTTTCAAGATTTATATCATTTTCTTCATTCTCGTCATTTTTATCTTCATCTTCATTTTTATCATCATTGTCATCATCATATTCATTATCAGTATTCTCAACTCTCCAATCAAATAATTCATGCTCATCTTCATCTGTATCTTCTTCTTCAAATAAGTATTCAAATAGATTATTTGTTTCATCTTCTGCTATTTCAATTATTGGCTTCACTTCATCATTTTTATTATTAAATTCTCTTGGAATCATTCTTTTTGCAATATTAACAGGGTTTCTAGATAACGCGTCTGCATTGGCATTCATTTTTCCGGATTTATGAATCATTTCAAAATCATACTCTGCTAATTTAAGTTTCCATCTTGTTACACGAGAACAAGGATCGCTTGAATTTTTAAACCATAGCAGAGGTTTATGGTCTGTAACAATTTTAAATTTCCTACCATACAGAAAATGTCTAAAATGTAAAACACAATACACAATTGCTAAGGCTTCCTTATTATAAGTATCATATTTTACCTCATGCTCATTTAAAGATCTAGAAGCGTAGGCAATTGGTTTGTCCTTTCCTATCTCGCCTTGAGACAAAATTCCACCGATTGCAAAACCCGAAGCGTCAGTGGTTAAAATAAAGGGTTTATCAAAATCAGGTCTTATTAATAAAGGTTCTTCGCAAAGTTCATCTTTTAAAATTTCAAAAGCTTTTTGTTGTTTATCCCCCCATTTAAAAGGCATATCCTTTTTTAATAATTGAGTTAAAGGTCCAGATTTCTTTGAGAATTTTTCAATAAAACGCCGATAATAACCTGCTAAACCTAAAAATTGTTTAATGTTTTTGACAGTTTTTGGAGTCGGAAAATTTCTAACTGCGCTAAGCTTTTTCGGATCCGGTCTTACGCCGTCTTTATCAATAATATGTCCCAAATAAACTACTTCCGGTCTAAGAAATTCACATTTGTCGGGTTGTAATTTTAAATTAGCTGTTTCTAAACGATTCATAAAATTATCAAATTTTTCTTGATGTTCCTCTAAAGAATTTGCGAAAATAACGACATCGTCCAAATAAACAAATAATTCTGTTCCAATTAGTCCGGAAAGACACGAATTCATTAATCTTTGAAAACAACTTGGAGCATTTTTAAGTCCGAATGGCATACGATCAAATTCATAATGACCATAAGGTGTAGAAAAAGCAGTTTTATGAGAATCTTTTGCACTCATTTTAATTTGATGAAAACCGGAAGCTAGGTCAAAAACTGAAAAGTATTGCGCATTCCCGAGAGTTTCGAGTACTTCATTTATATTGGGCAATGGGAAAAAATCAGTAATTGTTTTTTCATTTAATTTGCGAAAGTCGAGTACCATCCGCCATTTTTTATTACCTTGCGAATCATCTTTCTTTGGTACAATCCAAACTGGAGTATTATACGGAGATTGGGAAGGTTTAATGATTTTATTTTCAATTAATTCATTTGTTTGTCTTAAAAGTTCTTCTTTATGAACAGGTGGAAATCGATATTGACGCGAGAATACAGGTTCTTCATCTTTAGTCGGAATATTATGTTCTAAAACGTTTGTAGCCGTAAGATATTCACCTGGTAAATGAAATCTTTTGGAATATTTTCCAATTAAAGCTTCTACATGTTTTAATTCTTCTGATTTTAAGTGGTCTAAACGCAGTAAATCTAATATTTGTTCAACTCTTTCTCTACCTGTAATCTTTTTAAACGCATATTGTTCATGATTTGAAATTGAAGTAGAAAAGAAACTGTCTAAAAGTCTTTCAACTGAATTGCAATTGATTTTAGGTTTTTGTGGTTCGGTTTGACTAACTTCATTTTTTATTGCTTTAAATTCTTCGAATTCTTGTAATTTTATTCTCGGTATTTGGACTTTAATTGGTTCGGATTGAGTATTCGCAACTTTAATATAAGCCTTTCCCTGATTGTTTGTTACGACTGCGTTTCCCATAAATACACCTGGATTTGTGGTTACTAATGGGATGTAACCTTCTTTTATTTCCGTATTTTCAACTATCATGTGCATACCTGTAATTGATCTGGGTGGTAAAATTATTGTGTCTTGAAGTGAAAAAGAATAAAATTGACCGTTTACTTCTAAACATTTTTCTGCATAATTAATTTTTACATTATTATCTGTAAAAAATTCTGAACCTAATACTCCGTCTTCATCGACAGGTACCTCATCAGGTATGATGTGAAATGTAGTTAAATATCCGAAAATTTCTAATTTAACTTGCCCCAAGGTATGTACAGGATGTTCATTAATTCCAGTAAGCTGTATTTTCCTGGAAGTATTAACCTGCATTAAAGAATTAATTGTTTTATTTTTAATTAAATTTAAACCTGCTCCTGTGTCGATCATCATATGAACTGGATTTTCTACTTCTTTTAAATTAATAAAAATTGATGGAATTATATTGCCTTTACTAAAATTAAACTTGACACTTTTTGTTGGATTTTCACCTTTATTTTCAGGTGCATTTAATCCTGGGTTACCTGTCCCACTGCACCTTGATTGGGACGGTTCTGATCGTTTCCCTGATTCATTGGGGACGGTGAAAATGAACGCCGATTATTTTCTCGATATTGATCATTTCCTCGAAATGGACTGTTTCCTCGGTTTTGATTATTTTCTCTGAATGGACTATTTTCCCTATATCGATTATTTTCTCTGAATGGGCTATTTTCTCTGTATCGACTATTTTCCCTGACTTGGTTACTGTTACCCCTAAATTGATCATTGTTTTCTCTAAATTGATTGTTACTTCTAAACTGATAATTATTACCCCTGATTTGATTATTTTGTCTGAATTGATTATTTTCCCGTAATTGATTATTATATTCTCTGCGCCTACAATCTTTTAATAAATGCCCCGGTTTTCTACAATAGTTACATGTTATATTATTTCTGTTATTAAAAGATGAATTTGAAAAATTAGGAGAAAGATTTGTTCTAAAATTTTGCGATTGTTGTGTAGGTCTCCATGAATTTCCGCGTATTGGAGAAAAATTTTGTACACGTGATGGAGATTCCCATCGACCCTGAGAAAATGAAGAATTTTCTCTATTTTGAGAGCTTCTTTCCCCATTCCAGGGTGAAAAATTCCTACCGCGATTTTGAGAACTTTGGTTATTAATATATCTTCGACAAGTGGCAGCGATGTGCCCTTTTAAATTGCAGATTTGACAAATTAAAGCTTCTACTTTTGCAAAGGTTACCTTTGATTCATTAAATTCACTCGTTTTAGATTTCCCTTTCCTAAGCTCATTACTAGCATTTATCCTTCTTTCAACTTCGATAGCCTTACTCGTTGTTTCTTTAAAAATTATTGTTTCTGGAATCCGAATTTCAATTTCCGGTTTTAATCCTCTACGGAAACATTGAATTAAATCCTTCTCTAAGGATTCAGTAAAAGTTTTATCTAGGACCCCTTTATTATTTATTCGATGAGCATCATAGATTTGATCGGCAATTTCTTTTACGCGATTCGCATATGACAATACCGTTTCATTTTCCCACATGTAAATATTCCCTATTTCACCTTGTAATTGATAAACACTTTTCCGCGGCAAGTAAATTTTTCTTAATTGGTCCGTTAAATCTTTAATGCTTTTAAATGTTGAACCATAAATTCCCCGTCTAGCTTCTCCCACTAATTTTCCGCGAATTAATTTTACTAAATTTTCCTCTACTTGAGGTGTATCTGGAATCATTTCTTTTGCTTCATCACACCCCTCTATGAAAGCCGAAAGAGAGATATTCTTACCATCGAAGACTGGTACTATTTCTAAGGCGTCCCTTAAAGAGACTTGTTGGTTATACGGTACACTCATTTCGTCAAGAGAAATTCCTATTAAAGAATTATTGATTTGGGACTTATGAATATTAGAATTTTCGTTTAGAAGAACCTCTTGCAAATCCTGATTAGGATCTGTGGGTTTTATTGAATTTTTTGTAAGATCTTTTAATAGATTTATTTCACCAGTTTTTTCATCAAAAGTGTTATCTTTTAATGAATCACGCAAAAGTCTTCTTAATTCGGCTATTTGCTCTAAAGAAGACTTTTTAGGAGTAGAAAACTTTAAACTATTATTAGGATTCAATATTGTTTCATCAGATTGATCACTTAAGAAACTACTAGATGGTTCCTCAGAATTGAAATTATTATTTTCTACTCTTTTTACTGGTGGTGAATGAACTACCTTAGGATTTGTGGATTCCCCAAAATTAATAAATGTTTGACCTTTTTCCTGATCTGCTAGTGCTTTAGTTCTACTTCTGGTGTGATAGTCACTAGTCGTGTTTTGCTTTTTATTGTTCATAAATAGACATTTAAATGCGTATACAACCAAGGATTTAGATTTGTTAAGTTATTGGCAAAATTTAGTTTTCACAAGATTTTATTCATTTTTACTTCACTTGTCAAAAGTTCCAATGATTTTATATTAAAGATTTTATTTTTAGAATTAAAAATACTTTCAGATTTTTCCTCTCAACCGCTTTGCATTGTTTAGTTTCTTTTCTTTTGTGGTTTCCCGGCCGATGCACCAAAAAATTTATATAAATTGTATTCTGTTACGTCCGGAAGGGACCAACTACAATTTATTTATTTTAATTAATCCCTGATTTATTTACAAAGCCAGGAGGCTTTGAACTAAGGGAACAGGGCAAAAGAAAGTCCACTGAACAATGCGTTAGGAAGCGTGATAGTTGATTTATTTATCTAAATACATGAATTGTAGAGGTGAAAGGATGAGAGGAAGAAATCTTCATAAAACCTGAATCCTTGTACTAATTCGTCACAACAATCTGTGAATGAATCTGTAGCGTGTTAATTGTCCCCTCAAAAACTTCAATGACAGGTTCGTGAGACACCCAAGGGTAATTTATGGGGTGGACCCGCCTTGGCCTCAAGATAACGTAGAAAGTGAAAAGGTCCCAGACACCAGAAAAATGCTTGTAGAGACCCAAATCCAAGTTTTGATGTGAGGGAGTAGTTTATGTATCCTAGACGACTCAAATTTCAGGGTCAAGTTCCTTTTCGAAGCAGAAGTCGTTGAAGCAGTTAAATTTACTGATGAGGGGTCAATGATCCACAATTCTTCGATTCAAAAAGATTCTTCGAGGCAAAGATTCAGGATGAAGGGTTAGCAAATTGAAAAAAGGATAAAGGATTAAAATTGGTTGTAGGATTAAAATGAGTTAAGTTGATTAAAGAAGTTAAGGTTTAATTTGGTTGAAAGGATTTAATTGGAAAAAGGGTTAAATTGGAAAAAGGGTTAATTTGATAAAAAGGGTTAAATTGGAAAAAGGGTTAAATTGGTCAAAAGGGTTAAATTGGAAAAAGGGTTAAATTGATAAAAAGGGTTAAATTGGAAAAAGGGTTAAATCGGAAAAAGGGTTAAATCGGAAAAAGGGTTAAATTGATATAAAGGGTTAAATTGGAAAAGGGTTAAATTGGAAAAAAAGGGTTAAATTGGAAGAAGGGTTAAATTGATAAAAAGGTTGAAGGATTAAATTGATTACTGACAAGTTATGTCAGGAGTTCTTGCGCTTCCACTAATTTTTACACTTTCAGTTTTTCACAACAATACAGTTTCACAATTAAAAGTTTTACAATTAGTTCACACACTCGCTACAACATATGTATAATTTCACGGCCGATACAATAAGAATTGACGGAATTATTCGCAAAATAATGTCGCGAAAGGTGTGAGCACTATGCTGAAATACAAGACTTAGTATTTGTAGACTTTGCTATCAGCGATATTTGAAATCGAGAGCCGAAGACAATCTTAGCAAAAAAGTGAACTGGAGGAGATCGTGGCGAAACAAGAACTGATTTTTCGTTTCGACAAATTTGTGAAGAAACCTCGGTTTCTTTGTGTTTTCAACCCCTCCAAATTTGCGTGGGTTTGAATGCGAAGTAATACAGAATAATTCGCGGAGTATAGTGTGACAGTTTTTTCGACCACCGATTTCCTTCCGTCTTATTTCGGAAGACCGGGACGCAAACTTCTTTACTTATCTTTAGGGCGAATAAATTAGAGAAACTAGAGCTATTTTCGTGCACATCTACCACTCTTAATTCTCATTATAGTTTATTGCATAAGTATTGATTTTAGCCAAAGTGAAAAAATTAAATGTAATACTTGTGAAATATACACTAAGTTATATATATTTATGAATAAACACGTCACGCGGACGTGACATAATTGCTGATACTTATTTTTAATCAAAATATTGATGACCCTGTTTTATTGAAGTTAATATTTTAGATATAATTTGTTAGCTATTTCTACCAATGAAGAGACAACAAAATTTTCAACTTCGTTTTTTAAATGTCTGTATGTCAGAAAATTAGACCCTCGTTTTTGCTGAACGTAAAAAATCCATTTCATAACAATTATTATTTGTCCAATAATACAAATTTTATGTACCTAAAATATTCTCCTTAATAGCATTTTTGGAGTGTCGAATCTCGTAAACTACCAATTTAAATAGTGATATAGGTATATACGTATACACCTTTTATTGACGTCATTTTGCTGTCTCATCCTGACAAAGCTTAGGTAACCTATTAGAAGAAACAAATATATGAACACGCAAGAATGAACAATTTTTCAAAATAAAACCTCCTAGCTTATTTTATTATTTTTAAGTGTTTTTAAGTAATTAGTGAATTTCGCTGTTAATCAGTGAAAAAATTGCTTTTTGATCAGCGTATATACGCTGTTTTGAAACAGCTGTATACTTTGGGCTGGTTAAACAGCGAATTTTCGCTGTTTGGAATTTAGCTATCATAGAAATCAACTGCGCAAGGTCTAAAGTTGAAATTTGCAATGAAAGTTTCCAGCAAGTTTCAAACGTCAAACTTTCTGCACAAGCGGACATTTTATTGGTTAAGTCAAGTTTTCATAAATTTCAGATGCAAAGTTGCGAAGTTGGCAGTGCCAACTTTGCTCAAACTTCAGGCAAAGAACTGTGCTGTGTGGGCCTAGATATCTCTAGGGCATCCCCAGGATATCCAGATTTGCGCCTCATGAGATATACTCTAACGATATATAAAGAAAAACAATTGTAGGTGAGAGGATTCGAACCCGCGTACATATGTATGGCCCGTTTCTTATGCGTAGCCGTAACCAACTGAGCTATAGGAGCTTATTACAAATAGTAAAAAGAAACATTATTACTTAATGCAACGAATGCTCGTTGAACTTGACAAAATATTTTTTTTAAAAAAGCTGAACAAATCAAGTAATTGTCTTTAACAAATAAAAATATTTGTAACTACTAATTATTTTTTTGATACATTTCGATTATAAGTAATTAATATTATAGTTATAATAATAAGTAATACCTCTGATATATCTCTGAGATATCCCATGCTGTGAGGGTTAAAATCGATTTATATAAAAACAAAAGTTACATATAGATACGGTTGATAACGTAAAGAAATGAACTTTTATTACATGTAAACGTAAAGTTTCTATATGCAACCTTTCAAGTTGCATTATTAAAAAGCTATTTTTTGCTTGTTTTACATGCATTCACAATTTACATTCTAAAAAAAAGAGTCAACTTCTTTAGGTTTCCTATAACTTGATTGGTTGCATTTAAAAATTTGATAAAAACATGATCACAAAGTTGGCTTTGTAGCCTTTAAAATTATCTGATAGATATGGAGACTTACGGGGTTACACCACTTCAGAATTTTCAAAAACTTAATTTATTCTAGAACAGTACCGGCTCAAGGGGTGTTCAACGCGTTCATTTGAACAGGGCGCCAAAAATTTGTGAGTGCTTTATTGGAAAAACACTGCAAAAACATGGTGTCTTAAATTGGACAAAAATGTCTTAAATTAAGATACTTTTGGTGTCAAAGACACGAAAAATGTCTTAATTTAAGACATTTTTGAACAATTTTAGCTGTTTTTGCAGTAAATACGGAAGAATACGGAATAATCGAATAGAAAAGGATAGAGAAAGTACCTGTCTTTTTCTATGTCAGCTAGCATATCACGTGATATACAAAAATACGTATACAACATAACTTAACAGTAAAATCTAAAACTAAAATAATTGCATAATTTATTTTAAAACTAACTGAAATAATATAATACCCGGCAATAAGGCCGAAATTGAAAAAATTGAAAAATTACAGTGTGTCAGTAGTTCATCACGAGTTATTTAATTTTATTCAATTCCAATTCTTGACAGTTCTTATGTATTTCTTGTTGTGACTCAGTTTCATAGAAAAATTAATTATTATAAATTCTCTTTAAACATTTTGATAACTTTAGAATTCTTTTTAATTGTAACACGTACATGACAAATCAATTCTTATTAATTCCACAATACTTAAATTATGCGAAATAATAATTGAATTCTTTTAAATTATAACTTATATAAAAATTAATTAATTATTTTAAATCAATAAACTATAATTCCAGTTTTATAATTAAATTAAATTTTTATGAATTCCAATAAAGTTTTTACTTATTTTAATTATTTTAAATTACGAAAAACTAACTTTATAAGTTAAGAATAATAAATTTTATAAAATTATATTAATTAAAAATGAGGAATTGCAAGAAGATAAAGAAGGTTTCTGAATTTAGGAAATAGTTTCTTTGCGCAGTTATTTATATTAATTTTTGTTTTATTTCAAATCTTTAAAAAATATCTATTAATAAAAAATTATATATTTTTTTTAATAAAATTCTATTTTTACGAATTTTAATTATTCATTAGTTGAAGATGAAAAATAGTAACAGAAGCATTTTTATTTAGGTATTAAAAATTTTGTTTTTCTTTTTTCATGTACTATTTCGCAAATAATTTATTTAAAAAAATATATGTATGAGGCATTCCACGTGAATTTTTTATTCGAAAATTTTTTTGGTTAGAGCGGATAATTAACGTGCTGTGAGTTTTTCTATAGTGGGCTGTTTTACCTACTTTATAAAAGCGAAAAATCGTTTCCTTTAAAGAATATTCGATACATACAGATTTATCTAAATTTACACTTAGTCAACTTATTTTCTTAGTACTGTTTTATTCTGTGCAAAATTTTTTTTGAACATAAAAGACTCTTGTAATAAATAACTATTAAAAGTTTTTGAAAAAATAAACTTTTTAATTCATATGTACAATGTACATTTATTTATGTATTTATGTCCTTTTTTAGAGAGTATTTTGTAAACGTAAAATCAAAATTCCCAGAGGAGTGGTAAAAAAATTTATAAAAATTGTTTAATTAATTGTTTAATTAAAATAATAAATGATTCAAATTAAAATTTTTTTTAGATATATTAAATTTTTTTCATTTTTAATTTGTATTCAAATTTAGAGAATTTCTTTCTTAGTTTTATCCAAAAAAATTATTTTTTTTTGCATATGAAAAACGGAAAGAATAACAAATAAAGTTAAATCTTTATTACCTATCATTCTTTACAATTTGTTAAATTTTACTTTAAATTTAAACAGAAAAAATTGTGAGTTTAAAATTTAAATACTTACATGAATATTTGTATTTATGTGACTTAAGTTTACATTTTAATAAAATTAAAGTCTTCTTTAATATTTTGTAATTGTTCATTAATTTTTTAATTTTAAATTTTTCGTTCTGTTTATTTTACAAGCAAAGTTTTAATGTGATTATTATTATTAATATTATTTTTAATATTAAATGTTTATTTTTTATCAATTAAATTTCTTTCTGATTTCTTTAAAACTAATTAATTTATTTTTAATTTCTATAACATGAACATCGATTAAAATAGATTTAGGACAATAATTTTTAACCTTATTACACACCTTTAAGAGTTTTATAAATTTTCAAGAATTGAACACTTATTTATGGAGGATATTTATTATAAGTATTTTTTTATAATTAAGCATATTACTTTTTAATAACAATCAGAAAACTATAAAAATTTAGGAATTTGTATAATTTTTGTATTATTATATTTCTTTTCTTGTTTTTGATTAAATGCATCAAAAATTCAGATTCAAATAGTGGAAGATTCCTGCCGCATCTATGCCGCATCTGCGCGCCGAGTATTATCACGCGTTTATGGTTTCGAAAACTGGCATAGGGCGCGCATCGGTCAGCCTCTCTCACGATCGAGTTTCTTCAGCTCTTTTATATAAGGCCTAATCCCGTACCTCTGAAAATACATTTCTAATGTGTCTAACACTCAAATCTTCATTGCCAAATATTGGCTGAAGATTAAATTAACAACTCTATTTCCATATAGAATTGTAAAATAAGATTGTTGGTTATTCAGTGGCTTCCAAGGATGGACCAATATTGAAAGCCAATTATTGTACCAATACTTGTCATGCATTAATAAATAAATTGAAATATTTGTTAAAAAAAATAAATTTTTAAACCATAAATAATTTTTTTTTTATAAAAATATAAATTTTCATATTGTTAATAGGCCTTTTCACGTCAGAAATATCAGAGTTGTCAAAGGGTTCATCGATTTTCTTGAAACTTCGTGGTATTATACTGCTATATGAAAAACTTTTTCCCTCCAAATGATTTTTAAAAAAATTCAAAATTTTAGAAGATACGCCATTTTGAAAATCAACATTAATTTAACAAAATTTTTAATATCTCGAAATATCATAAAGATATTTTGAAGAAACTTACACATGTTTTAGTTAAAAATATGTACTTTTAAATGGAAATAAAGTCAATGAAAAAAAAAAATTTTCATGTAAAAAAATTAAAAAACCATTTTCTACCACAATTGCACGACAACCTCGTGTTTTCGTTCGCCTTAAGCGGGGCAGAACTCACAGTTTTTAGGTCAGTGAACGTTAGAGGCAAAAAAACTTCCGAACAGTGAAAAAAACTCTCATCGCGCGATGAGAGTTTTTTTCACTGTTCTGAAGTTTTTTTATCTCTAACGTCACTAACCTGAAAACTGCGAGTGCTGACCCGCTAACGCGTACAAAACACGAGATTTTCGTACATCTGTGATGGAAAATAGCATATGCACCTCGGGAGGCCGATTTTTTGTCTCGCACAATGTTCTCCGAACTCGTTTCGCACTCGCTACGCTCGTGCTACACTCGTTCTTCGAACATTTGTGCTTGACAAAAAAACACGGACTTCCCTCCCTTGATGCATAATATACTATTTAATTCAATTTTTTATTTACTTACTCCTCTCTGACAGAAATTTCATTAATATTTTTAAATTCCTTATGAATTTACCTTTAATTTAAAAAAAAAATTGCTGGAGACTTTATTAGGTCCCGAGATATTAGACTTTTTGTACTACCGCGCGTGGTTGCGACAACAAAACGCGGCATGGCGCGCTGCATTGCTAAGCTTCCATTAGCTTAGCTTAATCCATCTTAATTCCAAAAATTAAAATTTTAGTAATCATCTGAAGAACATTTGCAGTCTAGTCTCAAGAGTTCACAGAAGAACTGGCTAACAAAAATAAGTAATTTTTGTGTTTCTTGACAGAATCTCAAAGGCTAAATTTTGATAATTAGTTTATTGAACATTCGTATTGACAAAAATATGCAAAAAAGGGTTAATAAAAATTTCTTATTTATTTTCAAATTTTTCACCAAACCGGAAGTATTGATTTTGATGTCTTACATTTTGATAATAAGATGATAATAAGATTTGACGTAATGGCACTTTCACACCTCGGCTGGCTGGCTGGCTGGCTGAAGGTTGCTATGGTAACGTGTGAGAGTGAAGAGTTCAGACAATGAAAATTTGAATTGTCGCAACCCTTCACTCCCATGGCAGCTACTGAGGTGAGAAAGTACCTTAAGATGTATATACAAATACATTTTAAAAATTGTAAGTACTTATTTCTTATAACAATCAGTCATTAACACCATATATTTTTATAAGTTCTAAATAGAAATTTTAAATTTAAGGCAATTTTTTGAGGTTAATATTAATCATTAATATTTTTAGGCAGTAATTGCTGGTATTACCAACCTTCCTGAGTATTTTAAAAAAAAAACTTTTAAATCGGTTGAAAATTGAGGAGTAGGCAGATTTTTGTCTAAACGTAATCTCTTTTTTCCCACTGTGGGCAGCTGCAACTACGCGCGGTTGTACAAAAAGTCTAATATCTCGGGACCTAATAAAGTCTCCATCAATTTTTTTTTTTAAATTAAAGGTAAATTCATAAGGAATTTAAAAATATTAATGAAATTTCTGTCAGAGAGGAGTAAGTAAATAAAAAATTGAATTAAAAATGGTTTTTTAATTTTTTTACATGAAAACATTTTTTTTTTCATTTACTTTATTTTCATTTAAAAGTACATATTTTTAACTAAAACATGTGTAAGTTTCATCAAAATATCTTTATAATATTTCGAGATATTAAAAATTTTGTTAAATTAATGTTGATTTTCAAAATGGCGTATCTTCTAAAATTTTGAATTTTTTTAAAAATCATTTGGAGGGAAAAAGTTTCTCATATAGCAGTATAATACCACGAAGTTTCAAGAAAATCGATGAACCCTTTGACAACTCTGATATTTCTGACGTGAAAAGGCCCTAATTTAAAAAATTGTATTTATTGTCATTATCATTGGCAACCAATATTAAACCAATTATGGCTGCCAATGACTGGCAAACCCGTTATCATCCCAAGGGTTGACCAAGTGTGGTCCAATATTGGTTGCCAATAGTTTGCCCAGAAAAAACTGTTGGCCGCCAATCATGGGACCATTATTTAGCCAATGGTGATCATTGGTAATTTCCCATTGGGTAGGAAAAGACATTTTAGATGCAACAGTTGCCTTTTTGATAAGAAGTAGTAAAAGTGTTATACTTCATTATACACATAATAATATTACCTCTAAAGAATTTTAGAAAGATGAAAATAAAGAATTGCAAACATTCTAAAACTTTATTATAAAAATTAGGCTCACGTGACACTGTATGTGTGCTCGCAGCAAAAAGAAAAATGGAAGTATTTGTTTGACAGGTCAAAGATACAGGTTCAAGTTCGTCTTTTAAAAGAACTATTATGATTGTTCCTCGATTATCCCTAAGTTCTTACGTTTTATTACAAATATAGAAATTTGAAAAAAACTGGGTATACCAGACATCCTGGTTTTCCGGGACATGTCCTGGTTTTCGACGATTCGTGGGTCAGTATACTGATTTTTAACTTAGATGTCCTGGTTTTTAGTATTGACCATACAAAAACAATTTTGTTATTAAAACTTCGAAAAAAAAATCATCTCAAAAGTATAATCCATAATTAAATATCTGAGGAACGTTTAGTGTATATATGTTACGGGCAATGTCCAAAATCAGGCATTGTCGACAATGCCCTAGAAAATCCACCAGTGTTCAAAAATCTTTAACAATGACCGAGCAATGTCGACATAGCCCACTCATGCTTAGGCAATGTTATTAAAACTAATTTTTAATCATTTTACGAAATTTATCAAGAAATAACATTTCTAAAAACTTCAATTTAATAGCTTAACAGTAAAAAATAATAAAATATCAAGAAATATCGATATATCAAATTCTCTAACGATAACATTACATTTTATGGTGGAAAATAAAAAATTTTAATTAATTGGCTCAAAAAATTATTGAAAAAGTGTAAAATCGAACATATGCAAATAAATACATTGAGATTTGAGGCCTGTCTATCTTAGGGTACATGACGCCATTTTTTTATTATCAGTAAAAATGTATATACGAACACTGAATTAGTAAAATCAATTTAGAATATTATTATACGATAAATAAAGAATATTATAACGTTAAGTACTCATTCTAAATCATAAATTTAAATGACTTTACTATCTTGAGAAAAAACTATTACAAAACTTTTTTTAGACACAAAATTACGTGATATGTGTAGAAGAAAACCCAACTGTATGGGAAATATCCATGCGGGATCCTATATAGAATCCTATATAGACGGATATGTTGGATAATACGTAGGACCCTATATAGGATCCTGTATAGGACTGCCCATATGAGAAATATATATGCGAGGGGTTACATGGTATCCTACATAGGATCCTGCATAGAAACCTAAATGGGATATGTGGGAACCCATATAGGATCCTGTACAGAACCCTTTATGGAATTTCCATGTTGGATCCCATGCAGTATCCTACATAGGATACCATATAGGAACCTATGTGGGATGAGATGTAGGACAGTGCATAGGATCCTGAACTGGAGCCTATATATAATCCTATATAAAATCCTATAAAGGCGGATATGTTGGATTATACATACGATCCTCTATGGGATCCTGTATAGGACTGCCCATATGGGAAATATCCATGCGGGATCCTATATAGAATCCTATATACTGCCGTCAGAAACAAAAACTTATATAAGTCACTTTTTCGCTTAGGGAACGTTCACAAATTACGTAACGTTTTTTTCGGAAAATGTTGACCCCCCCCCCTCCCCCATGTAACACGTCGTTACCTACATTAGCGCCATTTTTTCTGCTGGTCGTAACAAACTGCTTGACCCCCCCCCCCCTAAAAAAACGTTACGTAATTTGTGAACGCTCCCTTAGGTCGCTATTCCAGTAGTATAAACGTACAAAAGTCAGCCTAAGGGACAAAGTGACTTAACTAAGTTCTTGTTTCTGACGGCAGTATAGGCGAATATGTTGGATAATATGTAGGATCCTATATGAGCTCCTGTATAGTACTGCCCATATGGGAAATATCTATGCGAGGCGGTACATGTTATCCTACATAGGATCCTATATAGGAACCTATGTGGGATGAGATGTAGGATAGTGCATAGGATCCTATACTGGATCCCATATAGAATCCTATATGGGCGAATATGTGGGCAAAGGCGGATCCAGACGAGGGTTTTGGAGGGGGGCGATATATGAGATAGAAAGAGACAAGAATATAGTGCCATCTTTTTCTCTCTCTCGTATGATAAGCTAAGACTTTTGGGAGGGGCGATCGCCCCCATCGCCCCCCGCTGGATCCGCGCCTGTATGTGGGATAATATGTAGGATCCTATATAAGATCCTATATGGAAGCCGACATAGAATCCTACATGGGATAACACGTTGGATCGCATATGCGATCTTGTATAGAACTGCCTATATGGGAAATATTAATGCGGGGTGGTGCATGGTATCCGACACAGGATCCTACATGGAAACCTATACATGGAATGATATGTGGGTACCCATATAGGATCCTGTACAGAATCCTTCGTGGAATTCCCATGTGGGATCCCATGCAGAATCATACATAGGCTCCCATATAGGATCCCATATAGGATCCCATATATTCGCTTACCTGGCAACAGATTGGAAAAACCCTATCTGTTGATATATAAGATTCTATATTGAATCCTATCTAGGATTCTGTATGGGATCCCACATGGGAATTTTGAATAGGGTCACGAACTTAAAACTAATCAACGTGCGTGTTTCAACTTCTTATCCCTGAAAATTCGTGGTCTCTATGCGTATTTTTTAAGAACCATTATCACGCTAAAATTCCATGGGAACATGCTTTTATATTGTGACTTTCCATGCTGTTAATGCAATGACAAACTCCTGGTGTCAATTCAGTGACTGTTTCTTACTATAAAAGCTAGATTTTGTTCTCTGTGTACAAAGCAGTTCTGTAAAATTATCTTGCCTGTACTGCACTCCTTGCCTGGAGGAACCTTACACCTTTATATGTGACTGTCCATGAGAAAACGTGCCTTACCTCCCAAAAGTCAACTTTACAGAATGAGCCTTTAAAGTTGCTGCAATCCATTGAAGCCAATGCAACGTCAACGTGCCCACGCTTCTTGCTAAATAACACCAAAATGACTTTAAAACAACAGTTTTTTATTTTTGGAAATGAAAGAGCAAATAAAGATTTGTCGGTTGTCATTATAAAATAAAAATTTATTTTTTGGAGCTAAAGCACGTTTTGTCATGGGCAGTCACATATAATGAGTTTTGTAATAATTTATAGTTTCTTTTTATGACAGACACTGTTTCTAAAAGTTAATTTTTTTTCTGCCTATATTGAAATAATCTCAGAACAAAAATTTGATGCGAAGTATAGTACAGCTTATGACATATATTATAAAACATTTTGTAAAATTAGCAGATAAATTCTTAAAAACAAGAAGGTTAATAAGTAAATATAACAGAAATGGTCATTTCGTCCAAGGAGTACTGGTTAGTTTTGTAATCATTACAGATAGAATTTTCTAAATAATTTCTTAATTTTTCTTCTTCTCTTTGATTATTATTATTTTTATTATGCTTATCTACGCTTGTCTTATGCACGCGTAAGACAAGCGCAAACGTAGAAAGGCATAATGTCGTACTACTAGAGCTGCCTGTTTCTACTTATCCCTAATGTCCAACAACTCATAATAGAGACCTTGACGACGGGATATGATCTTGATATTCTTGATTCTCTTGTTGAGCCATTCTGATTACCTATTAACCACTCTACTTCAGCAGTCTGGCAAGACTGACACTTATATATCATCTTTCCGCTCAACTCTCTTGATTTAATAAAAATTCAATTTATATAATTCATATATACATCATTATTTGTTTATACATACTGCACTAGATTGAAGTTAATTGTAAATATGTTCCAAAACTTTTTGTGGACGATTAAACTATACACTAAAACCGGATTAAACTAGATTAAACCTTATAACATTAGTGAAAAATTATCCAATTTAAAGTGTTTTTAATGTACGTTATGAAATCAATTACATTTTTTGCTTGTTGAAGCGTTATTTAATCTTGTATCATTTCCTCTCGTCTCAAGGCATTCACTATATTAAATGTGTCAAAAATGTAAAAAAAAAATAATCCATAGAAACTGTTAAAGTTTCGTAAAAAAAATGTCTATTCAGATTTTAGTGACATAAAATTTGGTGATTTTTGTACATTAAAAAAACCTTTATTTCTTCCAAAAAATAATTTTTTTTTTCTGTAATTAGAAAATATGGTTTTGCATGTGCTTTAGATGAAATTAAAATTTTTGGAAACTGTTAAAATATCTTGGAAAAAAGTTTGTTGTAGTTTTTGATTAAAAACAATTAATTTTGTATAATTCAAGAAACACTATATTTCTTCTTAAAAGTCTATCATTTTTTGTTATATTTAACGTATTAATAGTGTAACTTTTATTATACCGTCAAGTGGAGCTATTTTGTGCAGAAAACCTCTCTTTTTCCACTCTATGCTTTATTAAAATTCGGAATATGAGAAATAAAGAATTTATCTATTCAGTTACGTTGTAGACATCCTTCTAAAGGTGTCCTATGAGTTAGCCGACAAGAAACTATTTTTGTCTGAGTTATAGAAACTCAAAGTTCTGCACAAAATAAACCCCATGATGGGGCTATTTTGTGCATCAAAGTTTGCTTATTTATAAAATCGTGTAAAAAAATTTTTTTGAACATTTTTGCTGTATGGAGTATATTATTTCTAGATATTTTAGAGTACAATAAAGAAAAATTAAGCCAGAAAATTTTTTTTCTGGGAATTGTATAAAACACTAAAATTTTAAAAAAATGTAGATTTACAAAAAAAGTATTATTACTTTAAGAAAATGTTACTTAAAATAACTTGTGTATTACAAGCATGTAATTATTATTAATGTTACTTTTTTAAAGGCACCATGTGTAAAACTGAAATTTTATGCTTATTTCTTGTTAATAACCCACCAAATCCTGGTTTTTGAGTTTTTTACACTTTTTTCTTAAAATATGAAATAAAATCTGAACAGAATTTTGAGAACTTTGAAATTTTTCAGCTTGATTTTCACTCAGGGCCGGCGCAAGCAGTATGGAAGGTATGGAGTACTCCATACATGAAATTTAACCTTGTATGGAATTCCATTCATCAAAATTTGAAAGGCTTTCTCACCCCATCCTTCTATACTTCCTTTCTCCCCTTCATTCTGAACCCTTTTCCAAAAATTCCACACCTGAAAAATTTTGGTTGCGCCGCTCCTGTTTTCACTAGGGTAACGGGTATAGTGACCAACCCCGTGATCATTATAGTTTCAAATTTGAGTGAAGTTATAATCTTACCTATTATAGTTTTAGTTATAAAATAAACTGTAAATGGCAGATTGAGGTTTTAATTTTATATTTATGTGTGTGAAGTTATCGTAAGCTTTATGAAAAATTAATAATAATAATTTTTAAATGCCTTGTACGAAAACAGTGAACGACACTCTTTTTTCAGTAAACGACGTATAGCATCGTGGACAGTGAACGACACCTTTTTTTTTTTGTTAAATATATTTATTTCTAAAAGTGAAATAAATTAAAATATTTAATATTTTAACAATATCGAACATAAACTAACACATCTTCTTGATTATAAATGAAAAAATATAATATATTTATATAAAGAAGACTTCTTAAGGATGTTGCAAAGAGAGAATTAACATAACCTTAAAAATACATTTCCAGGCAGCGTATAATTTCGACACCTAGCCAATTTTTTCAGAAACAAAAAATGTAATTAAAAATATGACCATGTGCTCATAATTTAAATTTTATGCAGATTCTAAAAAAATTTGACATTTTAGAAATAATTATGTATTTTGTTATATTTATCCATTTTTATTCCTTTGAAAGGATGATGTATCACATTGGATATAATTTTTGGTTTCTGCTTACCAAACAAAATACATTTAAATTTAAGTAAATTAATAATAATTCATTCATTCATTTATGTTTATTTAAAAATAAATATTTTAAATTTAAAAATTGTGAAAAATCAATTTTGACCACTTCTGAGCTTCAAAATATAAATTCAATGTTCATACCTTTTACATGCAATATCACTAAATGCATGTAAAAAATCTCTCTTATATTCATTTATATAAAAACAAGACGTCAGATTTTCAAACAAACCCACTAAGTTATACATTGCGATAAAATAAATCCTTTAAAAAAAATTAACTTTATTGACCACGTCGAATAAAAAATACAATAATTTAAAAATTTTCATTTTCACGTGGTTTCATTGAAAAATCCCGTAAACGTGTCAGCAATACATCACGATAACTTATAGTACATGACTCAAAATCATAAAAATTACATATATTACATTAGAAAAGGTCACAAGAAAGCAAGTGAGTTGATATAAAAGTTTATTTATTGTTCTTTTTATTTTGCGAGAGTTTTGCGGGAGCATTTACAGGACTAATACCTTAACATTTTTTAGTAATTTAAAAAATTGTGTACATGAACGTGTACACGTTCATGTATACGTTCATGCTCATGAACATGTGTATTGTTTTTTTAACTTTTTAAGGGGTTAAACCATTCTATGAACATCAAAAAAAGGCCTAATTTTAATAATTGTTTTTAAAGCAAAGTTTAAAAGTTATGAAAAATATGTTTATATATCTTGATTAGGTACACTTTATAAAGAGAAAAAAAATGTAATTCATAAATTTTTTTCTTTTTAAATATCAGATATATAGGTACGTGATGAAAACCGTTTTTGAGTGGAGTGACCGCGCGGCCGGAAAGGTTTTTGCTGCAATTTTCATTCCAGAAAAAAAACAAATTTTTTCCTATTTTCACATCTCAAAAGCTAGAGAAAGACGTAGGGGATTTTTGTTTTATCGATTTTTGCAAAAATGGTGAACATTTTAAGAAAAAACTGAGTTTTTTCCTAAAAAATTAGGAACTAAATTGTTTATAACTACATAAATACACTGTTAGAAAAGACTTGAAAATTCATGCATTTTTCAATTACATGAGTTATTGAATTCACATTAAATTCAGGCTTGAATTAAAATTTAACAACACGTAATTGAAAATTCGTATTGTTATTGAAAATTCAAGAACATATAATTGAAAATTCAAGATCACGTAATTGAAAATTCATATTGTTATTGAAAATTCAAGGACATGTAATTGAAAATCAAAGAATATGTAATTGAACATACATATACTGTTACTTAAACATAACCTATTTTTTTCTTGTCAGTTGTAGACAGAACAATTTAATAAAAACAAGTTTATGGACATCAAAATTACATTTAAAAAATTATTATTGTCAATAATGAATGTATTTTTTATAATAACGGACAGTTCGCAGTCATTTCAAAGATGTAATTTGTCATTGTCATATAAGTACCCAATCAAAGTAATAAATTTCAACAGTCCAAGATGGCCGAGGTAAGAAAGGCGTAGATAACGATCCGGAAAACTCGGGTTCGAGTCCCGACTCGGGAATTTTTATTTTCTTTTAAAAAAATTTAAATTTGAATTTTCAAAACCGTGTTATTGAAAATTCAATAGCACGTATTGTAAATAACTTCACTTACAAGTTATTGAAAATTCATATAGATATTTTTAACAGTGTATGCAAGATAAAAAAAATCCCTACGTCTTTCTCTAGATAATGTTGCTTGAAAGATACTCTCAAAATTTCAAGTCAATCGGTAAAGAAGTGAGCGAGTTATGTTTCCGGCCGTCTCGAAAAATGTAGTTTTGAGAAAAATGCGTTGGAACAACTTCATTTTAGGCGGGTAAAATAAGGCATTTCTTGTAATTTTTTTTTGTGGAAGAAAAAGCAAGAGAATAATAATATTACAGGATGTTATTAGACATGTCTTGAAATAAAAAAATATATATTTTTCATTTAAAAAAAATTTCAAAATGCCGGTACTAGAGACGTTCTCTTGAAGCATGTTGTGTATGATGATTTTGTAGCACACAGCTTGACCGTCTAGAAGTTGAATTTAGAAAAGATGTATACTGAATTCATCTTTTTCCTCTTGTTTTATAGAAGGTTTAAAGTATCTTTTAAGCCAATAAAAAAAAATTAATTTTTGAAAATTCTAGAGTGGTGTAACCCCTTAACCCCAATGGGAAATTGCCAATGATCACCATTGGCTAAATAATGGTCCCATGATTGGCGGCCAACAGTTTTTTCTTGGCAAACTATTGGCAACCAATATTGGACCACAGTTGGTCAATCCTTGGGATGATAACGGGTTTGCCAGTCATTGGCAGCCATCATTGGTTCAATATTGGTTGCCAATGATAATGCCAATAAATAAAATTTTTTAAATTAACAATATTAAAATCTATATTTTTATATTGTTAATTTATTTATTGTTTAAAAAATTTTTTTTTTTTAATAAATATTTTAATTTATTTATTAATGCATGTCAAGTATTGGTACAATAATTGGCTTTCAATATTGGTCCATCCTTGGGAGCCAATGAATAACCAACAATCTTATTTTTACAACTCTATATGGAAACAGAGTTGTTAATTTAATCTTCAGCCAATATTTGACAATGAATATTTCAGTGTTGGACACATTAGAAATGTATTTTCAGAGGTACGGGATCAGGCCTTATATAAAAGAGCTGAAGAAACTCGATCGTGAGAGAGGCTGACCGATGCGCGCCCTATGCCAGTTTCCAAAACCACAAACGCGTGAGAATCCTCGGCGCGCAGACGCGGCATAGATGCGGCGGGAAACTTCCACTATTTGAATTTGAATTTTTTATGCATTTAATCAAAAACAAGAAAAGAAATATGATAATACAAAAATTATACAAATTCTTAAATTTGTATAGTTTTCTGATTGTTATTAAAAAAGTAATACGCTTAATTATAAAGAAATACTTATAATAAATATCCTCCATAAATAATTGTTCAATTCTTGAAGATTTGAAAAACTCTTAAAGGTGTGTCCTAAGGTTAAAAATTATTGTTCTAAATCTACTTTAATCGATTTTCATGTTATAGAAATTATTTAAATAAATTAATTAGTTTTAAAGAAATCAGAAAGAAATTAAATTGATGAAAAAATAAACATTTAATATTAAAAATAATATTAATAAAAATAATCACATTAAAACTTTGCTTGTAAAATAAACAGAACGAAAAATTTAAAATTAAAAAATTAATGAACAATTACAAAATATTAAAGAAGACTTTAATTTTATTAAAATGTAAACTTAAGTCACATAAATGCAAATATAAATGTAAGTATTTAAATTTTAAATTCACCATTTTTTCTGTTTAAATTTAAAGTAAAATTTAACAAATTGTAAAGAATGATAGTTAATAAATATTTAACTTTATTTGTTATTCTTTTCGTTTTTCACATGCAAAAAATAATCATTTTTTTTTATAAAACTAAGAAACAAATTCTCTAAATTTGAATACAAATTAAAAATGAAAACAATTTAATATATGTAAAAAAATTTTAAATTTGAATCATTTAATTAAATAATTTATTTTAACAAAATGACTTTCTAAATATAACTATCCAGAATATATAAAAAATATGAGCAAAAAAAATCAAAATTGGTTTTTAAAAATTAAAAAATAAACTTTTTAAAGTTCAAAATAAATTAAATTTTTTTTAAATTTTGTTATTCTAAAATTAATATTAAACTTGAATAATAATTTTCAATACAATTACTTAAAGTTAGTTTTCAAAAAATTCAATTATCATTAAAATGAATCTTTCCAAATAATAAAACTTAAACAGAAAGAATTAATGGTTTCTCTTAAATTAAAGAAATAATAGAGCATTAAACATAGTTAATTTAATATTTTGAATACTATTAAAAAAAATTTAAGTTTAAAAAAATTAATGATATCAAAAATATTATTTTTCGATCCTAATTAAAAAATGTAACTTATTTCAATTTAGCTATTGCAAAACGGCATTGAGTTTTAAAATTTAAATTTGTATAGAAAGGTTTAATTTAGTTCACATCTTATTTCCAGTTTAACTTAAAAGTTTAAAAAATTTTAAACAAAGTTTTTACTTTCTGAGCACATTTTTAATAATATTCGAAATGTTTACTTTAAAATTTTTGATATCATTAATTTTTTTAAACTTAATTTTTTTTCAATTTTATTCCAAAATTTTAATTAACCATGTTTATTGCTCTATTATTTCTTTAATTTTAAAGAAACCTTTAATTTTTTCTGTTCAAGTTTTACTACTTGTAAAGATTCGTTTTAAAATTAATTTAAGTTTTTGGAAACTAACTTTAAGTAATTATATTTGAAAATATTATTTAAGATTAATATTAATTTTAATATAACGAATTTTAAAATATTTTTAATTCAACTTTAAACTTTAAAAAGTTTATATTTTATTTTTAAAAACAAATTTTAATTTAATTTTAATAAAAGATATGGACATAAAAGAAAATAGGATGTAAACTAAATTAAAGCTTAATACCTAGACACAAATTTTAAAATTTTAAATTTAAAAATCAATACTGTTTTATAAAGCTAAATTAATATGAATTTTTTTTTTAAATGAAGATCGAAAAATAATATTTCTGATGTCATTAATTTTTTTAAACTTAAATTTTTTTTAATAGTATTTAAAACCTTTAATTTTTTCTGTTCAAGTTTTACTATTTGTAAAGATTCGTAATTTTAAAATTAATTCAAGTTTTTGGAAACTAACTTTAAGTAATTATATTTAAAATTTTTATTTAAGATTAATCTTAATTTTAATATAACGAATTTTAAATAATTTTCAATTCAACTTTAAACTTTAAAAAGTTTATATTTTATTTTTAAAAACAAATTTTAATTTAATTTTAATAAAAGTTATGGACAAAAAAGAAAATAAGATGTAAACTAATTTAAAGCTTAATACCTAGACTCAAATTTAAAAATTTTAAATTTAAAAATCAACACTGTTTTATAAAAGTAAATTAATATGAATTTTTTTTTAAAATTAAGATAAAAAATAATATTTTTGATGTCATTAAATTTTTTAAACTTAATTTTTTTTAATAATATTCAAAACATTAAATTAACCATGTTTAATGCTTTATTATTTCTTTAATTTTAAAGAAACCTTTAATTTTTTCTGTTCAAGTTTTACTATTTGTAAAGTTTCGTTTTAAAACTAATTCAAGTTTTTGGAAACTAACTTTAAGTAATTATATTTGAAATTATTATTTAAGATTAATATTATAATTTTAATATAACGAATTTTAAAAAATTTTCAATTCAACTTTAAACTTTAAAATGTTTATATTTTATTTTTAAAAACAAATTTTAATTCAATTTTAATAAAAGATATGGACATGAAAAAAAATAAGATGTAATCTAATTTAAAGCTTAATACCTAGACACAAATTTTAAAATTTAAAAATCAACACTGTTCAATAAAGCTAAATTAAAATGAATTTTTTTTTAAATTACGATCGAAAAATAATATTTTTGATATCATTAATTTTTTTAAAGTTAAATTTTTTTTAATAGTATTCAAAATATTAAATTAACTATGTTTAATGCTCTATTATTTCTTTAATTTAAAAGAAACCATTAGTTCTTTCTGTTTAAGTTTTATTATTTGGAAAGATTCATTTTAATGATAATTGAATTTTTTGAAAACTAACTTTAAGTAATTGTATTGAAAATTATTATTCAAGTTTAATATTAATTTTAGAATAACAAAATTTAAAAAAAATTTAATTTATTTTGAACTTTAAAAAGTTTATTTTTTAATTTTTAAAAACCAATTTTGATTTTTTTGCTCATATTTTTTATATATTCTGGATAGTTATATTTAGAAAGTCATTTGGTTAAAATAAATTATTTAATTAAATGATTCAAATTTAAAATTTTTTTACATATATTAAATTGTTTTCATTTTTAATTTGTATTCAAATTTAGAGAATTTGTTTCTTAGTTTTATAAAAAAAAATGATTATTTTTTGCATGTGAAAAACGAAAAGAATAACAAATAAAGTTAAATATTTATTAACTATCATTCTTTACAATTTGTTAAATTTTACTTTAAATTTAAACAGAAAAAATGGTGAATTTAAAATTTAAATACTTACATGAATATTTGTATTTATGTGACTTAAGTTTACATTTTAATAAAATTAAAGTCTTCTTTAATATTTTGTAATTGTTCATTAATTTTTTAATTTTAAATTTTTCGTTCTGTTTATTTTACAAGCAAAGTTTTAATGTGATTATTTTTATTAATATTATTTTTAATATTAAATGTTTATTTTTTCATCAATTTAATTTCTTTCTGATTTCTTTAAAACTAATTAATTTATTTAAATAATTTCTATAACATGAAAATCGATTAAAGTAGATTTAGAACAATAATTTTTAACCTTAGGACACACCTTTAAGAGTTTTTCAAATCTTCAAGAATTGAACAATTATTTATGGAGGATATTTATTATAAGTATTTCTTTATAATTAAGCGTATTACTTTTTAATAACAATCAGAAAACTATACAAATTTAAGAATTTGTATAATTTTTGTATTATCATATTTCTTTTCTTGTTTTTGATTAAATGCATAAAAAATTCAAATTCAAATAGTGGAAGTTTCCCGCCGCATCTATGCCGTGTCTGCGCGCCGAGGATTCTCACGCGTTTGTGGTTTCGGAAACTGGCATAGGGCGCGCATCGGTCAGCCTCTCTCACGATCGAGTTTCTTCAGCTCTTTTATATAAGGCCTGATCCCGTACCTCTGAAAATACATTTCTAATGTGTCCAACACTCAAATCTTCATTGTCAAATATTGGCTGAAGATTAAATTAACAACTCTGTTTCCATATAGAGTTGTAAAAATAAGATTGTTGGTTATTCATTGGCTCCCAAGGATGGACCAATATTGAAAGCCAATTATTGTACCAATACTTGACATGCATTAATAAATAAATTAAAATATTTATTAAAAAAAAAAATTTTTTTAAACAATAAATAAATTAACAATATAAAAATATAGATTTTAATATTGTTAATTTAAAAATTTTTATTTATTGGCATTATCATTGGCAACCAATATTGAACCAATGATGGCTGCCAATGACTGGCAAACCCGTTATCATCCCAAGGATTGACCAACTGTGGTCCAATATTGGTTTCCATTAATGCGCCAATATTGGCACCATTGGCTCCCAATACTGGTCCATTAATGCGCCAATCGTTAGTTTCCCATTGGGACGTGGATGAACATATATGTGTTCGTGTGCATGTTTATGTTTCAATGTCGCATACCTACATGAACACATACATGTTCATGCACATGAAAATGCACGCTTTCATGTACGTGGTCATGTACGCGTTCGTGTACATTTTCATGTACATGCGTTTTTTCAACCGGGGTATCTAATAGCATCACATTGAATATGTTTTGTGAAATGAACAATAATGCATCGTTTATACAATTCAACAGATTGTTTAATAAATGTTTCGAAAAATTAACAAAAAGTTTTGGTAATTGGCTAAAAATTACGGCATATGTATTTCGAAATACATTTTTTCTAAGTAAACAATATTCTGATAGCTACAAAATACACTTTATTAACATCTTTTTACCATTTTTGTTACAGGAAAAATCGGATTATTCTATTTAATATTCTATGGAGTACTGGCGGCTTTGGTAGCAATTTGCTTTTGGGGATTTTATCAAACAGTTGATCTAAGAATACCAACTTGGCAGTTAGATCGATCCTTGATTGGAACGAATCCAGGTTGGTTAAAAACTTCTTTAATAAAGTTTCTTTATCATTTAAATGAGATTACTCTATATTATAAATGCCGGTCTCCTTTGATACTGCATGTCACAATTCACAAAAACACATTTAAAATGCACTATTAGAACTCCAGAGGAGTTCTATTTCTTCACATTTTTTAACTTGTAAGTTTACGAGAGTTTATCTCTTTAATTAGTTCAGAACTAATGTGTGTATAATTTATTGAGCATATATATACAAATACAACATGTTGATAAGTTTCTCTTGTAAAACTTACATTTTTTTATATGTATACATGTATATTCTACCGTGATTTCCCAAAACACCGTTAACAGCAAAATTGAAGAAACCGAGAAAAGCGTCCAGAACTAGGGCTGCGCACGATACCGCAATAGGGTAATAATTGTAATTATGAACTTCTTTACTACGGATAACAGATATAGATATCTATTTTTAAAAGCTAAATAATGTATAATTTGACTAAACTTTTTTGAAAAATATTCAATTTAGTTATAAAAAAATAATCATACCGGAAAATGAAAATGTAGATTACTGATCTTTTTTTAACAAGATTCTTCAACTGATAATTTAATACCAACATCTTATTTTTTAATCTTATTTAGCTAAGAATTTGTAAGCCACAGCGACACTATTAAATCAACAAGACCCAAGACGTTTTTAACAATTAACAGCTGATTTGCAGAACTTATTTTTTTATAATAAATAAGTTAACAATTGTATTCTGCAATTACTATGTTTTATTTTTTCGATGTTTTTAAGATCGAGACTAGACGAGACCACAATTATGAAGGCGATACCGAGACGATACCGAGACGATACCAAGCGTGACGATACCGAGACGATACCGAGACGAGACCGAGACGAGACCATCAATTTTCCATTTTTCCGAGACCAAGACCAGACTCTGTCAAATATCGTATCGTATCGTATCGTGCGCAGCTCTATCCAGAACAGTTCTCAATTTTATGTCTTTATATACCCATATTGCTTTATATGATACCTTCTCCTATGACCAACGGAACTACCTATTAAACACCCTTTAAGTAATGTTATGTTATGTAAGTAAATTTATGTTATGTTCGAAAGAAGTAGTAAATGATCTTTGGAAGGTACCCCGGTTGTAAATCCGTGTACAGGATCATCTACTGAACTTGTACATGATTCTGGATAAAATCATGCACAGGTGCATTGACTTGTTTTGTACATGAACCTGCGAATGGTCAACACACATGAATTTGAAACAGCGAACGTGCGAAGGAAAATGCACATGTTCAAGAAATCCTATAAAGACAACTAATTTCATGTGCATGAACATGCACACGAATCTGCACACGAAAATTGATAATTATTTATTAAACTTTAAACGTTGCGCACTAGTTTTCTATGGAAGTGAAGGCTGCACAGTAGATTTTAACGGCTGTAAAAGATAGAGAAATACTATAAAATTAGTAACATTCGTTAATAATTTTTTGAAATATAAAAAAATCTACCTAACCTAAAATTAGCTTTCAACATTTGTTGAATTTCCAACTAAAAACGCGATTTTTAAAAAGTCTAGTGCATTAAGTAGATGGAAATTCTGAAAAGTTTATAAAGATAAAAATAAATTACTCTGCTTTTTGGAGTACATAATGTAATTTAAATGTAAATATCCTCCTTTGGTTAAATTTTGTATCTCGATCAAAGTTACCTATTCAATTAGTAGGATTTCACTATTTGAGGGTAAACGAGTTTTCTCCTTTTCAATTAGTGAAAAATTACTCCCAAATAGTCATTTTTTACCTTTTCAGATTTAGAGAGTAATAAATAATTATTGCATATTTACTTCGTAAAAAATATTTTAAAAAAAAGCATCAATTTTTGTCAGGCAGGCACGCAACAAATATTATGGTAGCAATTGAGGACTATTATGATAAACTACCTATTGTTATGATAAACTAATTATTTTGTGCAACTCACTATGCCATTTGAGTTCTTCATGTTACAATAAATAAAATTTAAAATAATTATAAAATAAAATTAGATATTTGAACATTAAATAGTTAAACTATTATTACCTATACATAATCTCTTTTATTGGTCGAAAATTGTTCAGGCTAGTAGCCATCCAGCAGGTTATTCGACTACTGGCCTATGCTTTTGTCTATTGGCTAGCGATTAACAAATAGCCTAGGCTTTTAGCTAATGGGCTGATTTTTCTATCGGTCTACGACATGTATAAGAGGATCATCTGCCTATACTCGGTGTATTTTTAACCATCATTGGCCAATTATTGGTCCAATATTGAGGATCCAATCTACTGAGTATAAGGAGAGGCTCCTCTTGCTTATTCAGTAGCCCAACTAATTTACGAGAAACGTAAGTGAAGCCGTGCTTGGAAAACTAATATGCTTCAATATTGGCAACACGAAACATTGTCATTAATGTCTACATTGATCCAATGTTGGGTAGCGCAATATTAAACGCATATTGAAACCTTGGCTTCCAATTTCTTACAGATCAGATAATGTTAAGTAGAGAAATTTTATATAGACAATTTTATTTTAAATATATTTGCTTTTTAGGACTGGGATTCAGACCTCAGCCGCCAGAAGAGAATGTTGAAAGCACACTAATTTGGTACAAGGCGACAGATCAGGAGAACTATAAGTATTGGATTAAATCCTTAGAGGAATTTTTAGAAGGTAAAGATAAGAAATATATGATATTAAAATTTTCAATGACTTAATAAATGTGACGCACTTCGAAAAAAGAGACCTAAGAAGCAAAACATTTTAGATTACGTTTGCGATTTTTTGAATGAAAATGCACAAAGAGGATCAACTCTTAATACAAACCATTGGTTTTTAAGTTTCCACTCCATCTAAAACATTCAATAAAAACAGCTGGTTTTGTTTGTACAACATTAAAAAGGAACTTATAATCAAGATACAACTATTATTGAACATAACCTAAAATTTTTTGATTCTAGGTCCCTTTCTTTGTATAGCGCGTCACAAATTTGCCCATGTAGACCTTAAAAAGTTGACAAGGTTTACACGTGCAATTGCTTATATGTTAAAAAGAAGTTATCGGTTTCTCTATAAAAACTGATTTATCCATTCACAAAATTAATTAATTTAATGCTACAGATTACAGAACGCCTGGAAGAAGAGCTGGTTTAGGTGCCAATTTATTTAACTGTGATTATGAGCATTATCCTCCCCCTGGTCAAGTGTGCAATGTAGATATTTATAAGTTTCATCCTTGCACTGAAAAAAACCTATTTAATTACCATAAATCAGCTCCATGTATCTTCTTGAAACTCAATAAGGTATGATTATTTTTTAACTATTATAAGAGAGACAATTAAAAAACAAACAGCAGTCAGGGTTGAGCCAGGTGGTCAGAGTTGAGCCACTGTGGATAATCAAGGAAATATGCAAATAAATGATAGGAAATGACCGTCGAATAATAGAATGACACTCAAATACACTTGGAAATAAGAAAAGGAAACATGAAATTAAAAAAATCATATTTTCTCTGGTATCTCGAAGCTGGTTTTCCATCTGGAAAATGGAATAACAAATTCATTTCCATTGCAAAAACGCTTCAGAATTTTAAAATTTCGGGTGGTTCAACCCTGACTCAGGTTTAGCGTCATATCATACAGATTGTAAACGCGTCATACAAACGCCAAATTACGTTCCACATTTTCGTATAACATCTTAATGAACAGTTTTAGTCGAATTAACTTGTCTATGGAATATTTCTTCTACATTTAATTCTATAATTTCAACACTACACGGAGAGAAAAATCTAGCCTTTATAGCACGAAATTTTCCCCTTCTTTTGTAATTAGTGAATTCGAACTACAAAAGCAAGCGCTCCACGCTTATATAGCGTGGACTCACGCGAAAAGGGCACAATTTTTTACTCCATTAGCGTGAAGGGGCGTATACTGCAACTTCATGCTACAAAGGCAAGATTTTTCGCTTCGTGTATCAAATAAGTTTTTTGTTGAACGTATAACACTCTCTAAATTTAAATCAGTGAAAAGTCACTGGTGAATCAGCGCGAAATGAGCCACTGATTTCAATCAGTGAGATTTTGACTGAGAATCAATCAACTTTAACTGATTCTCAGTCAAATATCTTACTGATTGATTCAGTAACACCACTGATTCAATCAGTTACATTTTGACTGAGAATCAGTGAAATTCCATTGAAATTTTCACTGATTCAAATCAGTGGCTCATTTCGCGCTGATTCACCAGTGACTTTTCACTGATTTAAATTTAGAGAGCACGGACTCGCTTAATACGTCTATACGTACTGTTCGCACACTTCACTACAACCAATGTGAAAAGTTTGCTGGCATTGCTCACAAGTAACACTACCCAACTGTCAATCGCAAATCACATTGAGACTATGTGCGTTTTGAACATAATTGGAAAATATTAGTTAAGAAATTTTTCATTTTGGCAGACATGTTTTAAGGGTTGTAAATAGGGGTTGAAATTTCTATTATAATACAAATGCAAAAAGCTCATTGACCAGACTAGTGGGATACTTAAAAAATTGTTAAACAATGAAGCAAAATGTGTTTTATTTCATCATTAACTTTCCTTTCATCCCATAACTTCACCCCATTATTCTTTTTTTTATCCCACTAGTCTGGTCAATGAGCTTTTTGCATTTGTATTATAATAGAAATTTCAACCCCTATTTACAACCCTTAAAACATCATGTCTGCCAAAATGAAAAATTTCTTAACTAATATTTTCCAATTATCTTCAAAACGCACATAGTCTCAATGTGATTTGCGATTGACACTTGGGTAGTGTTACTTGTCAGAAGTACTTACACACAAAGACATATGGCTTTGAAATACATATGACATATGACACTGAAAGAAAATCCTAGCTTTTATAGTATGGAAGTGTCATTGAATTTACAGCAAGAGTTTGTCCTTGCATTATCAGAATGGAAGATGGAAGTCACAGAATATAAGCATGTTTCCTCCAGGGCCATTTGAAGACATTTGGCATCCAGCCAGCTCTTTGCTAGTCGCAGATATTCGTTCAACAATATTCCAAGAGCTTCTGCAGTCTCGGCAGTGCATACGATCAACGCGTCGTCCGCGAATCCGATGACCACCGCGCCTTTGGAAAGACCCATTCATAAGAAGTCATCGTAAAAGACGTTCCACACGAATGGACCTATCCTCGAGCCTTGAGGGGCACCTCTTTGCATCTCTTCCTTCAGAATGCAGGTGTCTCCCTGGTATATTACCCGTCTGTAGCTAAGATAATTATCCATTATCCGCAACAGGTAGGGCGGTATTCTTTTTCTGCTCATCGACTTGATGAGATCTTCCTATAGCAAGGTATTAAACGCGTTGCGTATGTCCATAGCTACTAACTCGCAGAAGCTCTTTTTTTTCTTCGGACCCATTTTGTCTGTTCTTTCCTTGGCTAGGTCCGCTGCCTCCTGAATGGCGTCTACAGGGGACAGGCCTTTACGGAAACCAAATTGGTGTTCGGATAGACTCCTTTCTCCGGTCAAGTGGAGCTATATCCTCTGCAAAACCATGTTTTCTATAAGTTTGCCCATCGTATCTAACAGGCATATTGGCCTGTAGGATGAGACCCTATCTAGAGGTTTGTTACCTTTTCTTAGGAGGACCAGCCTCTCTCTTTTCCAGCCACGGAAGAACTCTTCTCTTTTTAGGCAATTGATAAAGCAATCTAAAAGAATCTGGGGTGCAGCAACGATCACTTGTTTAAGGATCTCATTGCTTATCCCATCGATTCCAGGCGCCTTGCCTGGCTTCAATCTTTGGCCAGCTTCATAAAGATCTACAAGAGTAAAGAGTTCTTCCTTACCGACTTGACAGGCACTCCAGTCCGTCCTAGGCCATGATTCTGTAGGTGGAAACAAACCCTTGATTATTTCATGCACCAAATGGGGATTGTCCAGGCCGGGGGTCTTTTGCCTCGTCACCAATTTATTGGTGGCGATTTTATAGCCCAGACTCCATGGGTCTTTCTCGACGTCCTTGATTAGGCACTTCCAACATCTTCATTCTGACCTTCGGATCTCTGTTGTAAGAATCCTTTTGGCCTCTTTACATGCGTCCTTTAGCAGAGGATCTCCGTTAGAAAGGTCATATTTCCTTCTTGCTCTGACGCATGCTTTTCGCAAAGAGGCCAACTCCTCTGACCATCAGTATACGTTACGTCTTCTGGGAGTGGTGCTTCTACGACGCGGCATTGACGCGTCACATGCGGTGATAATCATATTTTTCAATGTTCGCACCTCTCCGTCCAGATTGTTTGGCCTCTTCGCCCGTCCAAGATCCTCAATGAGGCGGGATTTTTCAAGGGGCCGGCCTAACTTTTCAACGTCTAGTTTCCTAATGTTCCACCTAGGGCCGTTCTTAGAAAGAACTACCTGTTTCTTTCCCCCGGGTGTTTCTCCTCCTGAGACTGAAAACTTGATGTACTGGTGGTCACTTTCGGTACGATTCTCGAAAACCCGCCAATCCTTTATACCATTAAGATTCCTCTATTGTCGAGCCTTGTCTCGCCCCAATCGTGGCAGTCGTTTCCGTGCGTGAAAAACGTTCATTTTTCAAGACACACCAAAAAATAAATAGTTTTAGAATGAGAGGATCCTCTCACTTTAATGCAGATGCCTCTAAAAAAAATAAGAGGAACCCTCTCATTCTAAAACCATTTTTGTCAGTTCAGGCCTTTGAAGTTGCAACAATGCATTAGTAACCAATCTAACATACTTACTCTTAAAATACTCAATAATAATAAAACTTCCAAGCATAATTCTCGTAGTAGATTGACTTACCATGCAATTTGAATTTAGAAACTTGAACCCGGTTTTTGTCTGTTAATGAATTTATTCTCATTATACTAATGTATGTGTGAACACTTTAATTTACTTGTATTTCTGTTCACATTTTGAATCCTTTAAAACGATAAAAGATAATATCAATTTAATCCAATTTAATGCCGTATAGAATCAACCAAATTTTTTTATGCTCCATTTTTCACCAAAAAAATATCGTTTTTTGCGAACAATTTTTTTTAAACGAAAAATACAGCTAAACAATTAAAAAAATGATATTCCTTGTATTCCTTGTATCAATATATTCCTTGTATTATATTCCTTGAACTCAGAGCCACGACAATGATTTGGTTGTTTAGCGCCTACGGCAAAGAAAATCACTCTTGATTCCTCGGAGCAAAGAAAAACACTCCTGACTTCTTCTGCACAAAAAATAACATTCCTATGGGGCGAAAACTACCACTTATGCCTTTATTATTATTGCGCAGAAGGATTTCGATTGATTGGGCAATAAAAAGTGAGAATTCAGTGCGATGGAATAATTTTGAAACGTTGTGAGATTTTAATAAAAATTTTGTGTCTATATTTCCTGAAATATAAAGTGATGATGAACCATGTTTCAGTTTCTACATTACAGTTCCGGGATTTCTTCTGAATTTTGTTGAATCGTTAATGAAAGTTCATCAAGATTCATGAAATTTTCTCTTTTGCCCCAAACTTATGAATAAGTTTCGTACTTATTTATAAATAATTTTTTGCCGTGTAGCTAAGTTCTTCCTTAGTACTTTTAGATGTCTATAGACAGGGACTAAACGCATTCATTCGTTCGACCTCGTAAAAAACCTATAAATTTTTTCCGCCTTAGGGAAAAAGTGGACGCCATTTTCATACAATCAAACAAATAAAAGCATTTAGACCCTGCCTACAAGCATTACTCCTTGACTGTCACTTGTACACAAACATCAGCGTATACAAATGGCTATACCTTTAACCCCTTGTTGCTTAATATATACTATTACTTACTTGGAAGAAAAATGTATACATGTAATGAATGTAATTCTCACCTTGATGGTTTTTAATTAATTTATTTTGCAAACAGCTTCATTAGAGTTCACACTGTTATTTCAAAGCATTTTATTTCAATTTTTTATTGCTTCAAATACAAAATTTGATTAAGTACGCAAGTAGTCCGAAAGCAGCACGTTAGTGTGCTAGTCACGTCGCGTCGTAGCCTCCGCTTTGGAGAGCAACTGAAAATCTTTTAATTTTAATTTTTAAAAACTTAATATTGACTTTTTGGAGCATATGTGACTGTCCATGAAAAAACGTGCCTTAGCTCCCAAACGGCAATTTTACAGGATGAGCGATTAAAGTTGCAGCAATGCATTGAAACCAATGCAATAGACCTTTGCTCCTTGCTTAATATCACATAAAGTTCTTTAAAACAACAATTTTTTTTTTTTTTTTTTTTGAAATGAAAGAGCAAGTGAAAATCTGTAGGTTCAAATTAAAAAATCAAAATTTATTTTTTGGAGCTAAGACACGTTTTCTCATGGACAGTCACATATAGTATTTTTCTGTAATTGTCCCATACAGCAATATTTGTTGCAAAGACGAAAATGTACGAATGTGAGGAAATATTGACACAAAACTTGAGGAAGTATTTTTTTGAAATTTTCAGGTAATTTTCAACGTTAAATGATGCGCGCTGGTCGATTTTGGTTTTTATGGCCCGTAGGGCTGCGCAGTAGTTTTTAGTTTTCTAGAATCCTGCGGATGTTACATATAATATAACATTCTGATTGCCTGCAAATAAAAAAGTTTTTGTACTTTCTGTGAAATATTGCTTGAATATTATGCTGTAGCCTTTTTTCGTAATATTTCATTAATATTGCAATGCAATTTTCAGACAATGTTTGTGCTGAATATTTCCTCACATGTCGGCATTTTCGTTCTTGAATAATAATAATAAATAATGTTGTATGGGGTAAAATGGATTGTTTTTATAAAAATCAACATTTTTTAGATTTATGGATGGATACCTGAATATTATAATGATACTCAAGACTTGCCTGCCAAAATGCCAGAATCATTAAAAACACATATACGTAACTTAAAAATGGAGGATCCTCGAAAACTTAATACGATCTGGGTATCTTGCGAAGGCGAAAATCCTGCTGATCGAGAAAATGTTGGACCAATTGAAATAATACCAAAAGAACAAGGCTTTCCTGGATATTATTATCCTTTTGAAAACTCAGTAGGTTATTTAAGTCCATTGGTAGCTGTTCACTTTAAACGTCCTCAGAGTAAGTATATTCTGCCATTTCACTTATTTAGTATTATGGGACAGATAAAATGAATTTTTTTCAACACCAAACTTAATTATCTGTTACATGATTTAAAAAGGTTTTTTCCTCTGAATTAGTTAATGAAAATGTTAAATAATAATGTTGGTACATTATTTTATCCTTTTTGATTCACTAACTATACATTATTTTGCAAAATATGTGTATGGAAAATATGCACGCCTAAGGTGGATTTCTCCTAATATTTAAATTCGCTTTACATCATTTAACAAAGATTAAAAACATTTTAAACATAATTAATTAATAGAAACATATAAATAATTTAATTTATCTAATGGGTGAGAGTGGGGTTGAAAGTGCCGATTTTGAGAAATATCCAAAAAATACTGGTAAAATGAAAGCTTTGGGGGGGGGGGGGGTTATTTAATATTTAATGCCAAATTTATTGTAGATTTTGAATTTAATTTGAGTTTTAACCGATTATCAAAAGTTTTTTTTAATACAATCATATATGAAAAAATATGCTATTGAAACAATAGCGTTTCTTCCAAAAGCATGAAAATAATGGGGGCCTTTTCACGTCAGAAATATAAGAGTTATCAAAGGGTTCATCGATTTTCTTGAAACTTCGTGGTATTATACTGCTATATGAGAAACTTTTTCCCTCCAAATAATTTTTAAAAAAATTCAAAATTTTAGAAGATACGCTATTTTGAATATCAACATTAATTTAACAAAATTGTTAATATCTCAAAATATTATAAAGATATTTTGATGAAACTTACACATGTTTTAGTTAAAAATATGTACTTTTAAATGAAAATAAAGTCAATGAAAAAAAAAATTTTTTCATGTAAAAAAATTAAAAAACCATTTTTAATTCAATTTTTTATTCACTTACTCCTCTCTGACAGAAATTTCATTAATATTTTTAAATTCCTTATGAATTTACCTTTAATTTAAAAAAAAATTGATGGAGACTTTATTAGGTCCCGAGATATTAGACTTTTTGTACTACCGCGCGTGGTTGCGACAGCAAAACGCGGCGTGGCGCGATGCATTGCTAAGCTTCCACGCTGTCGCGTCGCATTGCCTGGCATTGCCACGGTCGTTGCAACTACGCGCGGTTGTACAAAAAGTCTAATATCTCGGGACCTAATAAAGTCTCCATCAACTTTTTTTTTTTAATTAAAGGTAAATTCATAAGGAATTTAAAAATTTTAACAAAATTTCTGTCAGAGAAGAGGAAGTGAATAAAAATTTGAATTAAAAATTGTTTTTTAATTTTTTTACATGAAAAAATTGTACAAAAAGTCTAATATCTCGGGACCTAATAAAGTCTCCATCAATTTTTTTTTTAAATTAAAGGTAAATTCATAAGGAATTTAAATATATTAATAAAATTTCTGTCAGAGAGGAGTAAGTGAATAAAAAATTGAATTAAAAATGGTTTTTTAATTTTTTTACATGAAAAAATTTTTTTTTTCATTGACTTTATTTTAATTTAAAAGTACATATTTTTAACTAAAACATGTGTAAGTTTCATCAAAATATCTTTATAATATTTCGAGATATTAAAAATTTTGTTAAATTAATGTTGATATTCAAATAGGCGTATCTTCTAAAATTTTGAATTTTTTTAAAAATCATTTGGAGGGAAAAAGTTTTTCATATAGCAGTATAGTACCACGAAGTTTCAAGAAAATCGATGAACCCTTCGACAACTGTGATATTTCTGACGTGAAAAGGCCCATGGGTCAAAATCACTTGGATAATTTGATAGATATATGAATACATTTTACCCCCTAAAATATTTTTCAAAAATTCTATTTATTTTGGAAATAAACGGGGGTTGAACTTTTAGGTAATGGATTTTTGTTTTAATCATTCACCGAAAAAATATCTTCTTCTTTTGAGCGGAACATTCCTATCATAAAATCCTCTTGAGTTCTTTACTCAAAATAAGCTAATTATGCTACAACCAATAGTATTTTCCTCTGTTTTGAAGAGGAAAAATATTAGAAGACGACTCTCACGGTTTAATCTTATGCTGAGAGTAATTCACTACTTTCGATAGGAAACGTCCGATTAAAAGTAGAGGAATATCCTCTATATCGTATTTGCACATGCGCAATCATTAACAATTGTATCTCGTCGCGTCGCGTTGTCAGCTTTAACGTTTATTTTCACCTTTAGTTTTCGATTGTGGAAGACAATTTAGAGTGTGTTTTAAAAGATTTAAGACTGGATGATAATATTTTAGTGTTCTGTGCACATAATAGTATTTTTAACTTCATTATTTGTTTGTGTACGAATGTGAAATTGAAGTAAAAGACCAATATAACCTAGCAGTGTGACATGTGTATTTTACTCGCGTATTTAATAAAACAAAATACAAAATGTTCGAATATTTTGATGAATATTCTGCCGTCAGAAACAAAAACTTATGTAAGTCACTTTCTCGCTTAGGTCGCTATTCTAGTAGTATGAACGTACAAAAGTCATAGCCAAAGCGACAATGTGACTTAACTAAGTTCTTGTTTCTGACGATAGTATTCCTTTCTTTATGTAAATCAATGAAGGTAGTTAATGATTTTAACTTTCTTTAAATGATTTAAAGTAATTTAAGTGTGCAAGTGAAAAAGTTTACCCTATGAGACGAAAGTTCCTCTCATTTTGATGAGTAATAATAGGAAAAAATAAAACATGCATTAATTCTTTAAGTTCAATAAGTTTTTTTAAGTAATTTTTCTAAATGAAAATTTCACAATATTTTGCGCTTACTGACTATTTTTGACGTTCACCATTTTTTCACGATACGATTTCAAATTTTTCATGCCCGGCATTACGCGACTCACATCATCCGACAAATAAAAACTTTTAACGGCTTCCAAAACTTCATTAGAAATCGTGTTGTCAGTTATAGTCTTAAAGAGATCCGTATCCAAGTGATATTCTAAGATCTTGAGCTTGCTTAACCATACGAGAGACTCCGAAATTTTTTGAAATTTCTCTGATAAAGTTATTCTAAAAGTAAAGATCCTAACCGATTAGTAAGCAAAAAATAAATACTTAAATTATTATTATTATTATTCTTTCTTATTATTAAGTACTTCTTTTGAAGCGCGAGAGTCAGCGGCGGACGTATTTCCGAGCATTCGCAAGTCAGTTGCTTGCTCGCTATGCGTCAGCAGAAAAATATGCATAACTTATGTAATATCAGAGGTTACTAAAATATATTTTTTTAATTTACTCATTAGAAAATTGCGCGTCGGATGAGCATAGTCTAATTTTTTAATAACATTGAGAACATGTTTTAAATAGCAATTGTTTAAAAAAATTGTTAATAACAAATTATCAATTTAATTTTTAGAACAATCATTTTAATTACAGTTTAAAGTACAAACTTTAACCTTTAATTTAAAAAAAAGCTTAATTATTTTTATCCGTTCCCGAGTAATGATTAAAAGAAAAATCCATTACCCAAAAGTTCAACCCCCATTTATTTCCAAAATAAATAAAATTTTTGAAAAATATTTTGGTGGGAAAAAATGTATTCATATATCTATTCAATAAATAGCATATATAACTTGAAAATCTTAAACAAAAATTTTCTTAGTGGCCCATTTCACTTATTTTGACTCAATTTATTCAAAATCATCAGTGGCGTAACTAGAAAGCTCGGGGCCCTGTTGGGAAAATAAATTTTGGGGCCTTTCGAAATCTAAAGCGATTTTCAATACTAAAAAAAAAATCTTAATCCGTTCCATTTTTGGGGTCCCTCGACACCCGGAGGCCCTGATGTTTCACATCCCCTGCATCCCCTATTGTTATGCCACTGAAAATCATATTCTTTTGAATAAAAAATTGTTAATACCCACAGTGCTGCTCAAAAGGATTTGCCCACCCTACGGCATGTACAGGCATTATAAAAAGTTTTTTATCTTCTTTAATAATAAAGATAAAATCTTCATTAAATATTTATTTTAAAGATTATATATTTGACTTAAAATAATACCTAAAAAAATTATTGTTTAATTGCTTAAAATAAAAAAATTAAATTTTCACTTTTTTTAACAAATTTCAAATTGATACAATTTTTTAAGAAATCATCACATTTAAATTCTATAAATTGGCATTAAAAGGCATTTTTTGCCACCTTTAAAACGATTTTTTACAAATTGCTCTACGACAATTTTTAAGGAAGATATGATCATTTGTTTATACAAATACAAATGTCCCAGTCGTTGGCACTTTAACAGTTTGAAAAGTAGTGAGGTTTGGAAATTTCATTTATGCTTTACATAGTTAGTACATTAAATATTAAAGTAATTTTTAATTTTGTACATAATTTAAACATTGTTTATCAATCTTTCGTGATTTTAAATAAATTATGTGGATGTTTTAGAAAATTATGACGTGTTTAAAAGTGGAGTGCCAACGACTGGGCCTGACGTGACAATGACTGGGGTTAGAGTGCCAACGACTAAAGCATTTCGACTTTTTCGAAAGTTTTGTTAATTTCTAAATTCTCATAAAGTTTTAATGAAAATTCAATATGTCATCATATTCTTTATTATTAAATTGTGAAAACATATATCACTAAGAGAATATCATTAGGGGTCATCCATAAACTACGCGGTCTGTTAGGGGGGAGGGGGGGGCAGGAAAAATGCTACGCTAGACTACATGGGGGGAGGGAGGAGTTCGGGTCCGAGCAACGTAGCTTTGTATTGTAATTTCACAGATATTTTTTTTTAAATAGCGTTGGCAACTCAAAAATTATTTCGAGAGAATTGAATTGAATCGAGTCTATGCTTACCAAAAAACCTTGAAGTTGTTAAAAATAAGAATTAAGGGCAGACTGCGACATTTTCAGCTATGTGAAAGAAAAAAAAAAAAGAAAAAGATTGGTCAAAAAATTTGTTGACTATATTCGAATTTTTATTTTTCGTCAAAATTAAAAGATTTTAAAATCCATGGGTATTTTTTTCTTTCTTGAAAATATGTTTTTAATAGAAAAAAAATTGGAGAACCTAAAATTTAAATTTTACAATTTTTGAAGCATTTTTTCTGTAAAAAATTAATTTTTTTTATCTAACAATCTCAATGAAAAATAAGATCAAAAATTTACAATTAAAAAATCATTTACGATTTTCCGTCATTTTAGCTGCATAATTAGTTTAAAAAAGTTTTATTTTGCAATATGTTAAGCTTTTCCTAAGCCATTTTTGTTTTATTTGATTTATATTTTATAACTCCCCAAATTTGGATAGTGAAAAGTGGACCACTAGTTTTTTGTAATATTTAACTACTTAATTTAGTAGTTTTTACCTCTTTAACTGAAATTTTAGTGAAAACTCAATACAACTTATGGGGCGTCCACAAATAACGTGACATCTTTTTTTTCTTTTTTCGACCCCCCCGCCCGCCCATTGTCATAACTTATCACACATTTGTCAATCACCCTTTTAAAGTTATGTCAAAATTTTTGAACCCCCTCCCCCCTCTATTTTATATCGTGTTAAAAAATTATTATTAAAATTTTTTTATTGTCTTGAAGTTTTCGTATTTTGAACTCCAAAAAATTACTAAATTTTCAAAAAACCTAAAAAAACACTTTGGAATATAAGATCTACATAAGCATTTAACATATAAAAATCAAATAATAGTCATTAAATCTGAATCAGTTAAAAATAACTAATTATTAGTAAAATATGACTAATTATTAGTAAAAAAATTAACTTAATTATAAAAAATAAAATTTGACTAATTAAATTAGTAAACAGCATTTAATTAAACTATTCGTTATTTGACATAACCTAAAAGAAAATTTAACCAATTATTAGTTATTTTTTACTAAATGATGATTAGTAGGAATATAACTAATTTAATTATGAATGTAAAAAGATAAAAAATCTTTAATGATTTTTTAATTTCCTAAACATCTTCAGATGTTTTTATATTTTTACCCTTTTCTCCAAAAAAAATGAAATAATTTTTTTACCAAAAAAAAGGTTCAATAATAGTAAAATTTAAAATTTTGGGTCGCAAATTTTTCTTCTTTTAAAGAAACATATGTTTATCTAAAAAAATTGAGCATGGATTTTAAAATCTTTTAATTTTGACAAAACACAAAAACTCAAAGATTGTCAAAAAAGTGTTTGGCTGGTAAAAATTAAAAATTATTTTAAAAATTGTAGCGACAATTCTTTTACATTGCTGAAAATATCGATGCAGTCTCCCCTCAAAACCATTCTAACAAAGATCTCCCTGTCAAGCGATAAAATATAACAAAAAACCAATGATTTAATAAATAGTAAAATAAAAAATAATGAACCTAATTCACAATTAAGTATTACAGCAATTAATTTTACGCGGGAAATTATATATTTAGGCATTATAAGACGTTTAAAAAAAAGCCACGTTCCCTTATGAGAGGGGGAGGGGTTCTGTCAAATGTTACGTTAAGCTACATGGGGGGAGGGAGGGGTCTAAAAGTTCGTAAATTGGGGCCACGTAATTTATGGATGACCCCTTATCTAAAATTTTATGTGCATTTTTAATTCTTAAAGTTGGAATTTCCCTTAAGGTGCCAACGACTGGGGTAGTTACCCTATATCTGATATTTTATACGTCATTTACACGTTAAAAGTATGTGTAATTGTATGCATCTACTGCCCGCCGCACTGTCAACCCCAGTCAAACGGCACTTTACGTCCCGTTGAAATAAAAAACTTTTTTTTAATAATATTAAATGAACTGTAAATTAAATCGTTGATGTTAATATAATATTCAATTCTTAAATAAATTAAAATCATTTTAGTAAAATATCTACACCTGAGACTTTAAATGTATAACCATGAAAATAATTTTCTCTCCGGCACTTTCAACCCCGCCTACCCCTATTTAGAGCTTCTTAATGGAAAGATTGGTGATGCTAAGATAAGAGATATATAAGAGATTCCATTAACTTAAAGGCTACTCCTCATACGTTAGACATTAATTTATGAACACATAATTATTTATTGACCATTTCATATTTTAGGTGGAATTCTTATAAACGTAGAATGCAAAGCTTGGGCAAAAAACGTGATACACAACCGTCAAGATAAACTAGGATCTGTACATTTTGAACTGATGGTGGACTGAAGAATGGAGCATCACATTTTACATTGTCTAAAAGATTAATTATGCCAAATTTCGAATAAATGTTTGATTTAATTTAAGATAGTTAGAAAACACGATGTAATTATACTTATTTATTGTATTATATAATGTTGTTTTAAAAATGAGTGTGTAAAAACGATTAGATTTTAACTGAGAAGAATTTAATTTATTACTTAGTCAACTGGAGAAATATTAAGTGCAGATTTGATAAAAGTTAAAACTCTTTAACGAAGCACAACATGTGAGCTTTACCAAAAGCATTAGAACTATTTTATGAAAACTGAATTATTATTTTTTTAAAGTGCCTTAATTAAAAATTTATTGAAAGTTATTAATGTTATAATTTGTGTTCCTCTCTATTCAGCTACTTCCTATTTTATGTATTGTTGAATATATATTCAAAGAATTGTCAGAATCTTAACTTCAGGAAAGTAAGGTCAGTAATGTGGAATTTTTATAAAACACAATTCCGCATGCGTAATTATTAGAAAACACTAGTGGTGGACCTTAATTCTCTTCCAAGCGGCAAGTTTTTTTCCGTAATTTACTTTCGCCACTGTTATTAAGAGTTGTGAAAAGTATAACTTTCTCCACACTTTTTAACTTAGAAATTTGCAGCTTCAGAGCCAGTGTTGGAGAATAGTATATTGTGCACCAAGAGCAGAAAGGAGGTGTTTTCCGACGAGTGCAAAATTTGCTGCAAAAATATTTCCCTGGAAAAATGTTTCGGTAAATTCAAGACTGCAGGAACATGATAATCATAATAGTTATTAATGTTGCTACCAGTGTCGGACTAACTAGATAGGCAATGTAGGCAGCTGCCTAGGGCGGCAAAATGTGTTAGGCCGCCCCTGGTTGCTACGACCCTCACGAACGGGTGAACCACACAGGCGCAGTCCAATCTGAATTTTTTACCCGGGCAAACCATAGGAGGCGGGCGTTTGTCCGCTCCTGGAAACACAACCGAAACACAACGATCAATTATGTTCTCCTTGGGTTATCACTGTCCGTTAGGCACAAAGTAATAATAAGGAGTCTTCACTCTATGCGGGTTCTCGGGAAAACTTGTCCCCAGTTTTGGGAACACGATCATCGAAAGTTAGAGGTTCGCAGCGGTCGCGTTCCTTGCGGGAAAACTTGGAAATATATATTTTCCTGTGTCTGTGTAGAAAGTTAATAAGTGTGTGTTACTATCACAAATCTGCACAAGCCGGCTTATGTGTTTTGTTTATGTGTTCCTAACCTCAAAAGATTTTGAAAGTATGTATTTAACTATATAGTGATTATTAAATAATATTTCCAGAAATTGAAGTAAAATGAAACGTGTAAATTGATGTAAATATTCTCCAGTTCCAACCTCAAAACAAATTCAAAATAAACTGTAGCAGACGACTACATAAAGAAAATCTCACACTTCATAATTTTCCCACAAGGAACGCGACCACTCCTTATTATTACTTCGTGCCGCACAGTGGTCTGAAACCCAATTCTAGCCGGACAAAACTATTTACTCAAAAACGCGTTCATAAAATTTCGAACCACTTTGTTTCTAGCAGTTTTGTGGTCGCTGATTACGAATTTCAAGTCAGATTTCAAAAATTCAAAATGGTTATCATTCAAAATGATCCGTTATTTTTAATTTTGAAAGATTATGTATAGATTCGTAATCTGCGACCCAAAAAACCCCTATATACCATGTTTCATAAATTTTTGCAGAAATTTTGAATTTTTGTCCTCCATATTGGATCCGCCATTTTGAATTTTGGAAAATTGTGCACGGATTCGGAATCAGCGACCCCGAAAACCCCTGTGTACTAAGTTTTATAAATTTCGGCAAAAATTTTGCATTTTCGTCCGCCATTTTGGATCCGCTATTTTGAATTTTTGAAATCTGACTTTAGATTCGTAATCAGCCTACTACAAAAACTGCTAGAAACAAAGTGGTTCGAAATTTTATCAACACGTTTTTGATTAAATAGTTTAGAATCGGGTTTCAGACCACTGTGCGCCGCGTCTAGGTCTGTCCGTTCGCGCACTACAACGTCGCGTACCACCCGATTTGAAGACAAATATTTCCAAAAGTGGCAAGAATCTTTTATGTTTATCGAAAGTTAACGTCTTAATGAACATTTCTCAATAAATAAGTTTTCGGCAGTTGTCGGCAGCTCTAACTTATGATATCTTGAATTTTGTAGTGTACAAATACTGTGAATAGTTGCCTTCATTGCTTTTTTTTTAAATAATAGGTTTAACATTAGAGGAATATTTCTTAAAATATCTTACAAACAGTAAAACGAACTGTTAAATTAATATGTACATTATTTAAATATGTTAATTTAAATGGTCACTAGCTACAAATAATTGAAGATATGAGTTTTATGGCAAAATCAACTATAAGCGAGGCTGACGCGGTTAAGACCATGATACATCAATAAAAAAAATGTTTAACAGCTAAAATATTCTAAATCAAACACAATAGATATAATAGATCATAAAATCATTAAAGAAAAATTTATTTGAAGACATCAATTTTTTGACTTTTGGCCAGCTAGATTCGACTCTCAGACCACTGTGTGCCGTTAGAAAAAGACATAACTGGTACACAATTAAGTGGTGGGGTTATGTCTCGCTTGTGTTTCCACAGCTCTCCAGGGGATACATTCGCTGAATCAGTAATTTTCTTTTTTTAGTGAATATTTTCTATATATTTCAGAATTAGAGATTTCTACTACCGTTTTTGGGTATAAGAATATGTGTTCATCATATTATTAATATTTTAATTAGTTATAAATCTATATTTTAATTTTTAAAGGAGAAGAAAAGATGACATGACCGCTTTGCGTGCTGACGTGTACGGTTGATAGGCTTAATTTTGTGCGAATCATTAAGTTTGAGGAAGGTGTGCATAGAGTTTTAGTGGTTGTGCTGATAAAGGCACATTTAAGGATCGAGGGGAATAATAAGGTAATAAAAAAAGGTGCAAGAATAAAGAGTTGTTGTTAGTTGAGGAAATTGTAGTGAAGTGACCCACACAGCACCGGAAATTCTCTGAATTTTCCCTGAATATCCGTCTACATTTCTCGAATATTCGAACCTAATATTCAAGGAAGTTTCGAGGAAGTAGTAAAATGTCCGCCTGGAAAAATATTGGGCGCGCAATTTCCCTGAAAATGTATTTCTAATTTTCAGGGAATTTCCGCATCTAACATTCCTTTAATATTCATGGTATTCGTATATTCACTGTACATGATGCGCACTGGTCGAACTTGGTTTCTATGACACTTACGGCTGCGCAGTAGTTTTTAATGTTCTAGAATCCTACGGATGTTGAATATCATATATTTTTGATCAATTACCAGATCAAAAAAAATTTTGGAAATTTTTTTTTAACTTTCCCTGAATATTAAAGGAATGTTAGATGCGGAAATTCCCTGAAAATTAGAAATACATTTTCAGGGAAATTCCGCGCCCAATATTTTTCTAGGCGGACATTTTACTACTTCCTCGAAACTTCCTTGAATATTAGGTTCGAATATTCGAGAAATGTAGACGGATATTCAGGGAAAATTCAGGGAATTTCCGGTGCTGTGTGGGGAGGTTAGAATGAGTGAGATATCTGACAAAGAAAAAGTTAAGAAGGGATCTGGGCATTCCAGAAAAACAGCAGGTGGTAAAGAATAGACCGATAGGGAAGGGAACTTGTTACAGTTTATTTCTTTTAAAGATGGAGGGCGTCAATTAGTTTTGCGATCACCTGTTAACAAAAATAAACAAAGTGTACTAGAAGAAAAAAGCCAAGTTCAGGGAGATATTAATGTGAAAAGTGTTATGAGTGATAACCACAAGATATGTAGTAAGGAAAATAGTGGTAATAACGAAGAAAATAGTGTCAATAACAAAGAAAATAGTGTTAATAACGAGGAAAATATGTTAAGAGAGGAAAGTCTATTGGATTTAGCAGTGTGGAGCAAGGATGTGGATAATTTAAAGCAACAGTACAGTGCTTTAATTAATGAAAATAATAATTTGAAGAGTGAATTAACAGACATGAAAAGCAATATATCAGCGTTGGAGGTAATCATTAATCGGTTAATTGTAAATAGTGAAACGCGAAATGATAAGCGCGGGACAATGAAAAAAAAGAGATCGTAGAAAAGATCAATTTTTTGGAAGAAAAAGTAAAGTATTTATTGGAAAAATTGAAAAATACCAAGGAAGGAAACGGGCGGAGGCCAAGTGAAAATAGTGATTTACAATCTCAAAATAGGGAGGAAAAGATAGTGGAAAAACAGACAAATGAAGAATGGAAAGAGGTAGTCAGTAGGAAAAGAAACAATCAAATGGAGCAAAAAGAGAATGCGAATAAGCAAACGGGACAAGGGAGATAAAAAGACCTAAGCCCCTTGCATATGATCACTTTATGTATGAGAGAAAGGAACGAAAAGAAAGAAGGAAAAATATTGTTTTAAGATATAAGGATGCGGGAAAGAAAATTGAGAAAGAAGAACTAATGAAAATAGCGACAGACAAGCTGGATTTAAATGCAAATAAATTGTTAATAAAGATGGCGGAGAAAATTTAATTTGTATAGAGTGTAAAAGTCTGGACGTGAAACTAAAAGCGATGAGTAAAAAGAAAAACCTTAAAGGTAGTGGGGTTTGGATGGATGACGATCATACTCGTAGAGAGATTGAAATACAGAAGTGGCTAAGGGTTATCGTCACCGAGGAAAGAAGAAAAGGTCTGGATGCAGTGGCGAAGTATTTAAAGATTTACGTGGAAGGTGAAGAGTGGAAATTCAACGAAATGACAGCGGAGATGGAAATTGTGCCCTTTCGAGAATAGTTACACCAGAGATACTAGCAGTAATCAGGATGAATACAGAGTGGTTTTGTGGAACACGCATGGTGCAGGAAAATTTAAGGACATTAAGCAGTTTTTAAAAGGATTTGATATAGTTATTTTGCAAGAAACATGGTTAGGCGAAGAAAAGGCGAAAAAAGCAATTTGTAAACTAGATAAAGGCTACAAATATTGGGTTAAGAAGGCCGAAAAAATAAAAAAATGTAAAAAGGGAAGGTTGTCGGGAGGGCATATTGTAGGAATTAAAAAAGAAATAGAGGGAAAATGGAATGTTAAAGAATGGGAATATGGTTTTTTGATCGTATTGCAAAATAATGTTTGTATAATATCTGTTTATGGTACAAGTATGGCTGTTATTGAAAATAAATTAGAAAATGTAATAGAAGAATATATGGGAGTGTTTGATGAAATAATTATTTGTGGAGACATGAATTCAAGGATTGGAGAAGAACAAATGTGTAATGAAGTAGATGAGGGTGGAACGTGTAAAAAGGTTAGAAATTCGGAAGACAAACAGAATAATGAAAATGGAAAAAGGTTAATAAGGATGAGTGAGGAGTTGGGATTAATATTATTAAACGGAAGGGTAAAAGGTGATGAAAGGGGAAATATAACTTATGTGGGAGGAAACGAAATGTATAAGGGATCAGTGCTCGATCTAGTTATGTTAGTAGATTGTGATAGTAAACAACTAATTAATTACTTGGAAGTAATACCACGTATAGAACCAGACCACCTGCCTGTCGCCTTTAACATTGTATTAAGTGAAAGAAACCTGGCGAGGGAAAAGAGTGGGAAAAAAGAAAGAAGTAAAAGGGAAAAAATAGAATGGGATATTAGTAAAGTAGAAGAATTTAGTCAAATAGTGAGAGGCAAATTAGGAGAGATAATGGAAGGACAGTGCGAAGAGGTAGGATGGGAAAATATAAAAAATACAGTGTGGGATGCAGCGAGGGATTCGGGAATGACGAAATGGATAGGAACTAATGGATTGGCATATGAAAAAAAGGGAACAGAAAAATTTTCAGAGGAATGTAAAGTAATGAAGAAAGAGGTATTAAAACATTTGAAGGAATGGCTAAAAGATAAAAGTAATGAAAAGAAAAAAAATTTAACCAAACAAAGAAACAATTTAAAAAAGATAATTAGGGATGAAAATAAAAAATGGATAGAGAATAGGTGGGAAGAAATTAATGCGGCAACTGACATAGCGGGATGGTGGAAGGCAATTAATAAGTTTATAGTGACAAGAGGGCAATTAGTGCAAAATGATATTAAAAACAGCGAATGGATAGAGCACTTTCAAGAATTATTAAATGATAAAAATAAACAGATGGGACAAGGGAACAATATAAATTTTAAAAAGCCATGGGAAGGTGAAGGAAATACAGAGTTAGATTCGGTTGATGAAAGTTTGGATAAGAATATAGTAGAGGAAGAAGTGAACGAGTCTTTAAAAAGGATGGAAAATTTTAAAGCGACAGGGGAGGATGGAATTCCAATTGAATGTCTAAAAATAGTTAAAAGAGAAGGAATTTCTATTCTAACGTTAGTACTTAATAACATTTGGAATGAAGGGAAATTACCTAAAGGTTGGGAAAAAGCAAGAGTTAGGCCACTATATAAGGATGGAGATGTAAATTCGGTTGACAATTATAGGGGCATTTCATTATTATATTCTGGGTATAAAATACTAACCAATATAATGTCAAATAGGTTAAATAAATGGGTAGAAAAAGAGAAGAAATTAAACGAAAGTCAAGCGGGATTTAGAAGGGGGAGGGGAGCAAGGGATCATATATTCGTATTAAATTCGTTAATAAATAATCGATTAAAAAGAAAAAGAGGAAAACTTTACGTAGCTTTTATAGATTTTAGAAAGGCTTATGATACTGTAAGTCGAGAATTAATGTTAAAAAAGATTTGGGACCTAGGAATAAGAGGCAAAATGCATTATATGATCAGAGAGATATATAAGGAGACAAAAGCGGAGATTCTAGCTGGAAATGATGTAACAGACGAATTTAAAACGGAAGTTGGAGTTAGGCAAGGATGTGCGTTAAGTTCGATACTTTTTGACATATTCATCGACGATATAGACAAGGAATGGAACAGAAGGGATGAGGGTGGATCTGTGATAGGAAGGATAAAAATTAGGGTCTTAAAGTATGCGGATGACATAGCAATTCCTGCAGAAAGTGCTGAAGAATTGGAAAAGATGTTAAAAACTTTGGAGAAATACGTTGATAGAAATAAATTAACAGTAAATACGAGAAATACTAAAATAATTGTGTTTAGGAATGGAGGAACGATTAAAAAATGGGAAAATTGGAAATTTAAGGGAGAAAACTTAGAACTTGTAAAGGAATTTAAATATTTAGGATTTGTTTTTACAACGGGGAATAGATTAGAAAGGCAAATAGAAGTAATGGCAGGTAAGGCACAAAAAGCAATGAATGCGACTTGGAGTTTGTTTAAAAGGGCGGGTAGAGCCACAAGAAAAGAACGTTTGTATTTGTTAGATTCTTTGGTTAAATCAGTTGCTTTGTATGGCGTAGAAATATGGGGTGGGGGAATTTGAAAAAAATTATGAAAGTACAAGGAAGATATAGTAAAATGGCGTTAGGAATTGCAAGAAACACGCCAAGATATATTTGGAGAAACGAGTGGGGTATAATAGGAATTGAATATACGGTAAGGGAAAGAGCGTGTAGATATATAAAAGACATTTTGAAGATGGATAATGATAGATGGCCAAAGGTATGTCTCATAGAGAAAATGAGAGGAATTATAAATAACAATCCGACAAATTGGGGGAAAAAAATTCAGGAAATATTGAAGAGATTAAAATGTGAGGAATCATTCAGATTGATTTGGGAAAATAATGGAATAGAGGAAGTGTACAATAATTTGGTAGTTGGACTAAAGAATTGGTGGGATGGAGAGTTAGTGATAGAGAAAAAAGCGATTGAGGATTCAAGTTATAACTTATTATATAAGAAAATGGTACCGGGAGAAGCTGGAGCTAAATATTGGAATAAGCAATGTAAAAATAAATGCGATAAGGAAACTTGGGCTAGAATGAGATGTGGCAACATTGGGAGAGCTTATAAGAAGGGATTTAAGGATTGGGATTGCAGACTGTGCGGATGGGGAGAGGAGACCTTAGAACATTTATTTGAATGTAGTGAGGCTATAAGGGATCAAAAAGAGAATACAGTTAATTATATAAACAAATGGAGAGGCGATAGGCAGGAGGGAGAATTAAAGGATTATTTAATCGAGACATTAAAAGGGGAAATTAAGTAAGAAATTTGTGAATATATAAGAATAGTTGAACAAAAAATAAGAGGAGAGTGGAATGAGTGATTGCGTGAAAAATATTGTAATTAAGTAGTATAAGGAAATTGTAAAGACCTTTGTAAGGTATACAATGAAAATATATAATAATAATAATTAATTTTTAAAGAATTAAAATTGACTAATGATATTGCAGAGCGAAATGTTAAATTAATGACAGATTTCTATGATTTAATAACAAGGGATGAGGATGAAAAACAGTATTTACTACAAGTTGTTACGGAATAGGGAATACCAAAAACATTTAACAGCATTTTCTGGCGTACCCAGAAAAGTTTCTTGGTGGGGGTTTTATGTGGGAGTAAAAGTGACAACAATATATTGCTATCTCTTTCTCTTTTATATAAACTGACTTTCTAGTTCTTTCTAGTTTTCTGCCCCAACGTGGGTACACCCATGTTTAACAGACTGAAATAAAAAGATGTTATCAGAAACAATGCTGTAATGGTAGAGAAATTTGTTGAGTTTTGTTTAAAAATAAATTGTTCAGAATTTATACTTAATTATTGTGCTTTACATTTATTTTTACTTTCATCCTAAAGCCACTAACACTTCTCGATACATTAATAAAAGCTTGTAAAATTAAGAAAAAGTTACAACTTTCTGGCTTTATTAGATGAAAAGTTATAATTAAACAATATAAATTTGTTTAAACAATTTTAATAATAGTTGATTTTACTTTAAATTAGTACTCGATTAGAACTGTGCTGTACTAGGCTTATTGAAACGTTACAAAATTAAGAAAAAGTTCCAACTCTCTATAGCTTTATAAGATGAAAAGTTGCAAATAAACAATATTAATTTGTTTAAACAATTTTTATAATTGTTAATTTTACTTTACTATTAGTACTCAGCTTTACTAGGCTTGAAAAGTTGCAACATTGAGAAAAAGTTCCAACTCTCCAGCTCTTTTAGATGAAAATTTGCAAATAAACAATATTAATTTGTTTAGAAAATGTTTATAATTCTTGATTTTACTTTACTATTAGTACTACTGGGCTTTAACTAGGCTTGGAAAGTTGCAAAATTGAGAAAAAGTCCCAACTCTCTTGCTCTATTAGAGCTCTATTTTAACAATCTTCCATGTTTTTATCATTTTATGGTGGTTTTTAGGGCCCTTTAAAAAATAGATAATAAAAAATTGTTAAATATATTATTGGATCTTATTCTTTGAACTCTCCTGAAGAGAAACAGCGTTGTATGGTCAAAAAATATTAATTTTCTTGGATTTTATATAAATTCTACGAAAAATTTGTTTGTTGAGCGCTTTGAGCGACCTTATTGTAAGTACATAATATGCTTTTATTGGAAGAGTGAAAGACTTTTGACATCTTAATAAGTGAATTTTCATTTATTCAAATTAAGAGAGTATCAAGAGAAATTCTAATTTTTTTTTTTAAGTTGTTGATATCTTACATTCCGCGGTTGTTTTTATAGGTATGCTTTTAAACAAAATCATATTAAAGTATAGCAGAAAATAACAACAATCCATATCCAAGGAGGTCCATCCAAAACAAATTCTGACTTTAGTATTTGTACCAAGCCCTACTTAGAATGTAGGCTAGAAAACGGATAGAAACCGGGTAGAAAACGCTAAGTTTCCTATCCGTTTATATCTGATTTAAATGCGGTTTCAATTTTAACTTTCGCCAAACATACGAATTCATCCGGTTTTTATCCGGCAATTTATTCAAAATTTAAAACACATTTCGGAGTTATCTTGAGTTCACCCGGTTTCTATACGACATTCAGACAAAAAATGCAATAATATAAGTACAACTTACGAAACTCATGCGTTTTCATCCGGCATTTGTCGGACAATAGTAACTTAAAAATTTTTTTAGTTAAACAAGAGTGAGACATAAATACGTTTGTATATGGCAATCAACCGTCAATTTTTTAATGTTAATTTTTTAAAGTTGAAAAAGCGGAAGATATCCGTTTTCACCCGGCAATTGTCGGACAGTAGAAACATAGCTTTTTTTTAGTTAAATAAGAGTGCGACATAAATATGTTTGTATACGGTTTTCATCCGTCAATTTTTAAATGTTAATTTTTTAAAGTTGAAAAAGCGGAAGGTATTCGTTTTCACCCGGCAATTGTCAAACAGTAGAAACTTGGAATTTTTTTTTCTTAAACAACAGTGCAGCATAAATACGCTTATATAAGTCTTTCATCCGATAATTTTTGAAGATTAATTTTTTAAAGTTGAAAAAGAGGAAAGTATCCGTTTTCACCCGCAAATTGTCGGACAGTAGAAACTTATTATTTTTTTTTTTAAACAAGTGTGCGGCATAAATACGCTAATTATCGGCTTTCATCCATTAATTTTTGAAGGTTAATTTTTTAAAGTTAAAAAAGAGGAAAGTATCCGTTTTCACCCGGCAATTGTCGGACAGTAGCAACTTAGAATTTTTTTACTTGAACAACAGCTTGGCATAAATACGCTTATATGGGTCATTTCATTTAAATTGTCATTTTCAGCCTCAACAAAAGTTGAAGTAGCAAGTTCCGATTCTGCAACTGTAACCAATTTGTTTAAACAGTTATATGTATTACATGAACGAAATTCATAGTGGTCACGCACTTAAACTAATATATTTCACATGAGAGTCGCTTTCCTTCAGAAAAAGTCAAATTAAAAAAAAACTTTTTTTGCTAGGAATTTTCCATTTAATGACGATTAATTTTTTAGAGATAGGTATTGTTTCGTTACTCTTACAATTCTGAAACTCAAACGAATCATAGATTTCACGTAAGGTCACGTTTGATAAAGAAAATTTTTTTTAATCAAGCAAAATACAGAGGAAAGTGAGTTAAAATAAAAAAATTACATTTTGATTTCGCCAAGAAATTAAGAATTTGCTATTAATATATTATTTTATGACTCTGTTCTAACAGTTAATACATTAGGAAAGTTGAAAAAAATTGTTATACGCCTATTTACTTACCATTTTAGAATTGTTCGAAGGCAGAACTTGGAGTAACCGTTTGGGACACTCATGACATAATAGGACACTCATTACATTCGTTAGGAAAAATATTCAATCCATTTTAATTAAATTGTTATTTTCATTCTTCAACAAAGTTTAGGAGGTGCAAATTTTTTATACATATTTGTGTGTATTTTTACTTTTATGAAAAGCAAGAATCTAAACTGAAGTTGGGGAAATTCATATATTAACTAAGGAACAAATAGTATATTCATATATATTTTTGAATAATTCTTTTTAATAGACGCAATTATTATTTGAATAATACATAACAATATTAAAACATCTTATTGTTAGTTTTTTAATACAACGCTTATTTGCCGTTTGTTAAAATTTAAATAATACTTTGCAACATTGATTATATAACTAAAAAATCACTTTTTTTAATACTTTTGCTATCAAATTATATTCTTCAATATAATAAAATCCTTTTGGCTTTTTTTTAAACATTAATTATAACTAAAAATTCACTTTTTAATACTTTTTCTGTTGCATTATATTCTGCAATAGAGTAAAAAACATTTGGCTTTTTTTAAACATTAATTATAACGAAAAAATCACATTTTTAATATATTTTCTTTTGCATTATATTCTGCAATAGAATAAAAACCTTTTGGCTTTTTTAGTTCTTTAGGCGATTGAATTTGAAAAACAAGATCACTTTCAAACACTTTTTTTTTTCTCTTACGTTTTCTATGCGCTTAACCCGTCAGCGGTCGCGCTCTCTCCCCATCGTTCTTTAGTCACGTGATGAGAGAAATGCTCACGTTTTACGCATGCGCTCTAAGATACTTGACTGGCGGGTGTATTTGATTTTTCATGACAAAAATGTACATGAAATCATATATTTCAAATACTCAATATTTCAGATCATACATTTTTTCAGTTTCTAATCTCTAATTTATTATAATTCGTTATAGTTTTTATTACATACATTTTTAGAAAAGTAAATGTGGAACTTATCAAATAAAAAACAACACAAATGTAAAATATCATTAAAACTCATTTATTGAATCTTCACATTTTCAAACAAAGTTTTACAATTATATTTATATATATATTGCATATATGTTTCATTAAGTTTTATTATGCTTAAAGTAATTAAAACTTTCTTGAACAAAAATAAATAAATATTTTTAAGTCACAGACATAAATTTTTTTTGCTTAAACACTTTAAACTTTGTGTTAATTTATTACACATTTAGTATTATTTTAATAAAATTATAACGCTTAACTTTTTTAAACATAAAATATAGAAAATTAAGAAAACAAAGGTTTTTATTCTTTTCAAAGATTATTAATTTTATCTTTTAATAAATTAACTAATAAGTATTTCTCTTTCTTTCTAAATTTTTTTTTATATTTAACACTTAAAGATGAATTTAAAAATTTTTCTTCTGCACTTCAGATTTTAGTATTAATTTATTACAAACTAAGTATTACTATTTAAAAATTAGAACATCAACTTTTTTTAAAGATAGATATAAAATATAAACGATTGAGCAAACAAGGTTTTTTAATCACTTTTGAGATTAATACTTTTCGTTTTTTTTTAAATTAACTTAGTCATTTTGTTTTCAGCATCCAATACAATAATATCGCGTATGCTCTTGGCATAAAAATTTAGAACAAATTTTACACTGCTTTTTTGTTTTCCTATTTTTTCTCCTTGGGCAAAAATCACAAAATCCTATATTCTGTTCTTCCGTTTTTTCTTCTACTGTGACATGACCGATTCTTTTAATTAATAATCGTAACTCGTGATTTATTGTAGGCTCTGCCACTCGAATTTTAAAAAATGGCATAATAAGTGCTTTTGCCAACTTGCTTAGATATAATCTACGAGTTAATTTTTCCCCCGTGTTCTCTCTATAAATTATTTGAGAATTTATTCCAGCTATGTTCAAAAGTGAATAAAATATCACCATCGGCCAGCGACGAGTTTCCCTGCTAACATTATATGTCCCTTTCAATTCATCTACAACATCCACTGCTCCTTTTGTGAAATTATAAAAAGTAATTATCTCTGGTTTCATGCGTGATCCAGTTTCCTTCTCAATATCATTCCAATTGTGAAGAGTTGATAGCATTAGTACATTTTTATTTTTCTTTGGAACGTATGAAACCAAGGAGCATTTTTCTGTAAAACCAAACAAACTACTGCAAATATTTCGTTGTTTCGTGACAATAAAATCAGGAGGTATTTCTCTCTTATTTTTGCGTAGCGTTGCTGCAATAGTTGTCCTGTGATTACTTACTAAATCAACAGCCAGCGGGATAGAAGAAAAATAGTTGTCCATTGTAATATTACGACCAGTATTTAAAACTGGCGCTGAAATTCTTTTAACAAGATCTTCCACTGAATAGCAGCTAATTTGTCTGATTTTACTCTATCTTCTCGTGTGTGAATGTTATCAAATCTCATTGCATTTAATAATTGATAAAATCGCTGAAGACTCATTGATGCACGAAAATAATCTGGTGCTGTCCCATCTGAAGACCACAATTCTTCTAAATTCAAATGATTTCCTTTTTTCGTACCAATTAAATAAAGCAAACCCAAAGCGGCTCTAATTTCAATCACAGAAGTAGGACGAACATCTCTTTCGCGTTTATAATTCCTTCTGATTCTGTCAAGTCGAAGATTTGTATTTTCGACAATTTTTTCTATCATGTCATCAGTTATAAATAATTGCCAACACTCTAAAATACTTTAAGTATTTTTGGCAGCTCCTTTCACTCCCGGAAGTTTTATAACAATATTATGTTTTTTAGTTTTTACTCTTTTATTTCCAGGAATGGTAGACCAGTTTGTTTTCTTATCTTTACCGATAAAAAAAGTTTGTTCATTATTATTGTTCGAACTAACCTCCTCATCTTCGGAACCTGATTGTTCTGTATCGGTATTAACTGAATTTTCTTTAACATGATCAGGAAAATCATCGTCGGAATCAGAATTATTGTCTTCATGATCACATGAATTCTCCTTAACAAACCAATCGAAGTCTTTTTCACTGATATTCATATCTGTCAAAAGTAACCTAAAAACGACAAAAGCATACTACTGTTGAATACAATTCGAAATAATAAGTTTTACGACCAAAAATTATAAATCAATAGATCAACCTGTTTAAATTTTAAATTAATTAAATCTTTATATAATCTAAAACTACATAATTTTCTTTCAAAATCTGATTATTGTCACTGACTGTGATGTGTTTTTTATTCACTTTATGTTCACGCTGACGCCATATTTGCTAACTGCCACCACTCCACCACTTTGACGATTTACGGAAACCTCCGAACACCTCCGACAAGTGCCGAACGTTAGTTTCCCCAACTTACTTTAGTCGCGTGATGAGAGAAATGCTCACGGTTCTGAACGATACGTATTATTTAGTTTATTTTTTTAAAAGAAATGTTACTACCTACATAATTTTTCTTATCATCATGTGAAAGTAGAATACTTTTTATGAAGATAGAAAAAATACCGAAATTAAATATCAATTTTAACATTATCAATTCTTAATTTCAAAATTAGTGTGAGCATTTCTCTCACAGCGCGACCGCTGACGGATTAAAGTGTTTAGCTGATTTTTTGCTAGCTGACGATAACATAATATTATCAACAACAAATATTTTTTTGTCGCCAATTTCTTCAAAGTTTTTAATTTTTCCTACATACCATTCTGAGGCCTTTTCGTTGATTGCAATCCAGTCATCTATCAGTAGAGATTTATTTTTTGATTTCTTCATTGGCTGTTCCTTCAGCGGTGCATCTAAACTTCTTTTCTGACGGGACAAGACTGTACCTTTTCCTGATTTCGATCGTTGTTTTTGCATACATTTATCTTCTTCGGTGGCTAAAAGTGGACAATAAATTGAAGCTTCTAAATCACACTTACTACACGGAGATAAATCTTCACAGTGAACGCAGCTGCGCTTTCTTAAATACAAATTCTTCTCGTCATCAGATCTCCAAATAACCTGATGAATTTTGAATGTACCAGTAGCAGCTTTCAATTTACCAGCATTAGAAACCACTTCCTCAACTGCGTCGATTTCATCAGATTTAATTTCTAAAAGATTAATTTTTACGTCTTTAACAGCATTTATAAAACTCTTCGCGTTAGTAATGTCAAATCCTTGTCCAACTTTACTATCGGCTTTTGATTTCAAAGTTGCTCCAAATCCATCTATAGGTCCTTTCCCATGACCACTTTCAAAATAGTTCCAAATAACTTTTTCAAAACCGAATTTTTTAGCAAAATTGCAGAGGAGAGCAAAGGTTGTTTTATTTCGGTATTGTCCAGTAGGGTTGTCTGTAAATATATACAACGTATTTATGCCTCAATCTTGAAACTTTTGGCATAATGGTGTTAAGTGAGCAAAAATTGCTGGCGCGGTGTGTCGAACATCTTCAGAAATTGTACAAAACTTTCCAACATCAATTTTTTGCGAATCGGGATCCAAGATATAATATGCATTTGTGTGGATTGTTAGCAATGCTCGCGATCCGCCAAAATGTAAAGCCTGAACCTCTGTGTGGCATTTAGTGGCGTAGTTTTCAGAAAAATCGGAGTATAAAACAGCAGTTCTGCTATCAAGGTTTGATTTTACTTTTTACAAAACTCGTTTTGATTAGAGATGTTAAACAAATGTTCAAGAAAGTCAGGGATTTCATTGTTTGTGATTGCTAGAATATTTCCTTGTGTTTCAGAGATTTTGTGTTTTACCGTAGCTGTGAATGTATACTTTTGACCCTTTTATTAACTCTTTCCTCTTCTTTTCGAGTCCATTTGTAATAATAAGATAATTCATTAGGATCATAATCGACAGTACGCAATTTTTTTTCCTGACATTCAAGGCAAGAGCCAAGCATACAATTTTCATAACGTTTGCCATTACAAGTAATATTTGCCATTAATTCACTTAAATTTTTGGACTCAATTATCTTCAGCTCACGTAGCTTATCTAGTTTAAGTTGCATGTTCAGATGTTTCTGACATGCGCAGGTATCTCTAGCACTGCATTTTAAGTAAACGACAAAAAATGGCTTGAATTTTAAAAAAGTGTTAAAGGATATTTTTTTTCTCACGATTTTGCAAAAATTTTCTGTGCAAATTAAATAATGTGTCATTAAGGTATCGTTTTAATTTCCTTTCCTTCTTGAATGACAAAGTCATTTTTATTAGGCGATTGGGTGGTATTTTTATCATCACAAAGGAAATTAAAAATTTCTTCTTTAAGAGATTCAACCTTATCTACATTTCTATCTTGTTTGCTTGGAATCAAGCCAGATTTATTTATGTTATGCCGATAGCGTTTTAAGGATACAAGCTTCGACAGGTGACCCATTGATTGATATTTTTTTATCACTTTTTCTGCAACAGTTCTAGAGATCGTAGTTTTTTCAAGCTCTGAACCTAAATCATAATTCAATTTGATCTAATTTTGCAAAGCAAATGAAAATCGCAATTCACGCTTAATAGCTTCTTTTCCACTTTTAATCACTCTTGCAGCTTTTTTCCTCGGTGATTGTAATCCACTACTTTCTGAAGTTTCTTGTAACCTTTGGTATCTCTTTTTGTATTTATTTGTGCTACGTTCTAAATTTATTATTTCATTTGACAATTTTTGATTTTTTACTTTCAAATTCTCAATTTCTTTCTTCATTAAATTTCTGTTTTTTCTTGCTGGTTTTGCCCCGATTTTTTTATTTGATGATTTCAGTTTTTTTTGTAAATTAGTTTCATTTGCTTCACATAGATCTGAGTTTGCCAGAACTTTAACATTTTTTCTATGTTCACTCTGCCAATTTCTCTATTGTTTCCTTTGAATCTGTTGTTTGTTTTTAGTCATGTTAGAAATAGATCTTAAACCCTTTTTTTTCCTATTAGAATTATTCTTCTTCTGACTTTCTAAAAATTTTGAATATAAATTCGGATCATTATATATTTTCCGCCGTTGTTCCCTTTTCCTTTCCCTTTCAATTCTCTTTCTTTCTTCCTCTGCTTCTTTTACAGATAACTTTTTTTTTCTTTTTTTTTCTACACAAGTTTTTTCAGTGGGTTTTAGTTTTTCCTTACTGGTCTTACCACTTGCGATTGAATGACTTATTTTTAATTTAATTTTTTTTCGTGATAGCGATTTCTTTCTCCACATCGTTTTTTCTCTTTCCGATACTCCTCAATTTTTTGGCGCTTCTTAAAAGCCTCTTCTTGATCAGCTTTCAACTTCCTTTTCAATTTATTTAATTTATCGTTGTCCTGAAAAGAAACAAATAAAATATTCACAACTGATTAAAACTTAAAAACTCTGTCTTTCAGGCTTCGCACTCCATTATGTCTCTAAAAAAAGTAGGAAAAAGTAGTATATGTTTTTTTCCGTCGGAATTTATGAGTCCACCCATTTTTGAAAGTTATTCTTAAAAAGTAATATACTAATTAATATATATATACAAATAATTCATTTAATTCTTCCATAAACAATATTTCTCGACTACTTCCAATTATTTATTTTAATCACAAAAATTGTTTAAAAACTTTTATTCAATTATTCAATTCTACAACTATTTCCTTCAATTCTCAATCATTATTATTGAATTCTCCCTCAATTCTACAAATTTTGATTCCATTTTTTAATTTTCAATTATTTTTTTCGATCATTAATAGTTTTCTTTAATTTTAAATGCAATTGCATAATTTCGTATTTAATTATTTTCTTCTGTATTCAATTATTCTCGCTTGTTTTCAATTTTTAAGTACGTTCCTTAAATTTTTATTCCATTTTTCAATTCTCAATTTTTTTCTATTCGCAATTATTTTCTTTAAATTTAATATTTCTTGTCTAATATTTTCAATTATTCTTTTCAGTTTTCTATTAATCTACTCGTTTTACAGATATTTTTATTCATTTTGTCATTATTCTTGTCATTTTCATTATTTGAATTTGCAAAAAATTTTTTATTTCATAATGAACAACGACAATGCAAAGTTTATCGCCCGCCTGGAGGCGCAATAACCTAGTTTTTAATGTATTTCTAAGTAAGAGTTTAAAAAATAAGTCGCGACTCACTTATTGGGAATATAATGTTTTCGATAAGTTAAAGAATGAAAAAAAAACAATAAAAATTAAGTTATAACACAATTAGTACCTTATTATATTATACTTTATAGATTAATACTTTTTTATTGAATATGTACCGTTTTTCGTCGACATGGACTGAAAAAAGTTGCCAAAAAGTAGCCTTGTATCAAAAAAGTAGCAAATAGTATCAAATAGTAAAAGAGTGCGAAGCCTGGTATGTATAAAAACTATTATACAAATTTGTGGGACACTCATGACAAGGCCACTCATGACATTTTGCTCGTTTTTGCTTATATCTATAAACAGGTTATATTTATGTCAACAATTCTTGGATCATTCGAAAGAGAATCAAAAACTATTATTAATTTCATACTAATATAGAATATAAAATATTAACTTACCATTTTGAACAGGTGAGACACTCAGGACATAAGTGAATTACAATGAAAGCTTTTTTTTCTGCCATAACCTAGAACTGGCACGTTTGGAAGTACGACGTTTAATTTTTTTCAGTTGATTCGTCTATATCTTCTACTACGGATTCGTCGATAAAACAGATTTTTTGCTCACAGGGTAAATCTTAAGACACGCATAAGTACAAAATTTTGCCTTCAAAGTAAAATAATGTAAAACTGTGGGACACGACATTTTTATTTTTTTAGACATTTTTTATGACATTTTGCCTGAATTTCGTTCTGCCATTATTATACTTTGCATTTTTACATGATTGCAAGTTGAAAAAATATTAAAAGAGATTGTATTACACGACTTTGAAAAAAAAAAATTTTACAAAAAATTATAAAAAAAGTTTTTATTGGCAAAGGACACGATTATGACAATTTAAATTAAATGACCCATATATGGCTTTCATCCGTTAATTTTTAAAGGTTAATTTTTTAAAGTTGAAAAAGAGGAAAGTACCCGTTTTCACTCGGCAACTGTCGGACAGTAGAAACTTAGAATTTTTTTTAGTTTAACAAGCCCACACAGCACCGGAAATTCTCTGAATTTTCCCTGAATATCCGTCTACATTTCTCGAATATTCGAACCTAATATTCAAGGAAGTTTCGAGGAAGTAGTAAAATGTCCGCCTGGAAAAATATTGGGCGCGCAATTTCCCTGAAAATGTATTTCTAATTTTCAGGGAATTTCCGCATCTAACATTCCTTTAATATTCATGGTATTCGTATATTCACTGTACATGATGCGCACTGGTCGAACTTGGTTTCTATGACACTTACGGCTGCGCAGTAGTTTTTAATGTTCTAGAATCCTACGGATGTTGAATATCATATATTTTTGATCAACTACCAGATCAAAAAAAATTTTGGAAATTTTTTTTTAACTTTCCCTGAATATTAAAGGAATGTTAGATGCGGAAATTCCCTGAAAATTAGAAATACATTTTCAGGGAAATTCCGCGCCCAATATTTTTCTAGGCGGACATTTTACTACTTCCTCGAAACTTCCTTGAATATTAGGTTCGAATATTCGAGAAATGTAGACGGATATTCAGGGAAAATTCAGGGAATTTCCGGTGCTGTGTGGGAGAGTACGACATAAATGAGCTTATATACGGTTTTCATCCGATAATTTTTTAAGGTTAATTTTTTAAAGTTGAAAAAGAGGAAAGTATCCGTTTTCACCCGCAAATTGTCGGACAGTAGAAAATTAGAATTTTTTTTTTAAACAAGTGTGCGACATAAATACGTTTATATACGGTTTTCATCCGTTAATTTTTTAAGCTTAATTTGGTAAATTAGAAAAAGATGAAAGTATCTGTTTTCACCCAGCGCATAATATTTTCAAAAAACATAGTATAATATTTTTATTATAAAATTTCTTTTATCAATTTAATACAGCAACCGAATAAAATCGGTTCAAGTTCCGATTTCTATTTTTAATTTTATAAAAATTGCTGGGTATAAATTATTAACCAGGCCCGGATTGGCCATTCAGGATACCGGGAAAAATCCCGGTGGGCCGCCGCTAGGCGGGCCGGTATTTTTGTAGGTCTAATTAATAATTTAATTTATGTAATTAAATTTCATTTAACTTTCAATTACTCTTTTCTATTTTCAATTAATTTTACAACATTCAATCATTTTCGGCTTCTTTCTATGTTCTTTTCAATCACAGAAATTGTAGAATTTCAATTAAATTGTTCAATTCTACAACTATTTTTTACAATTCTTATTTATTATTATCTTCAACTTTCAATTCCATTCTTCAATTTTCAATTTCATTCTTCAGTTTTCAATTATTATTTTTTTCTGTATTCAAGAATTCTAGACTTTTTCAATTACTTCTTTCAATTTTTAATTACATTTTTTAAATTTCCATTACATTCCTCAATTTTCAATTATCTCCTTCAATTTTTTCAATCCTCAATAATTCTCAAAAAATTTTATAACTAATCTTTAACTTTTTAAATTATTTTGTTCTCTTGACCATTATTTCTTAGTGCTTTACGATATCAAGACGATATCATATTTGAGCAATATTGATATTGATCTCAAAATCTCTTGACCATCCAAAAATGTTCTCGAGTTGATAATATCGACCTAAAATAACTAAAAAATGACGAAAATAATTGACAAATGAAAAAAATTGGAATAATGACAAGATTAATAAATCGACAATTGACAAAAATAATTTAAAAAATTAAAGAACAAATATAATATTTTAAAAAAACAATTGGAAATTAAAAAAGGAAAAAAATTACAGAAATAATAATAATTGAAAAAAATTTTAATTTTAAAAAATTGACCGGGATTGAAATTTGAAGAAATAATCACAAATTGATAAGAAGAAAATAATATTAAAAATTGCCAAAATAATTAAAAAATGAAGAAAATAATTGTGAATTAGATAGAAAAATTGAGGAATTAAGGAGTTAAATTGAGATTTCAAAAAAATTATTGATAATAAATAATTTACAAATTACTATATCAATAAATAAATAAATAGTATATATATATATTTATTTCTGCCTAGTATACACTACAGTGTTTGTACAAAGAATATTTACATTAATGAGTGATAATAATAATAATAATAACATTGAAATATTAAAGAAAATACAACAAAAAGGTTAATAAGATTGTCTATCCTGTTTAATTGTCTTTATCTGCCTCTTTAGCAAGTTTTTCGAAAGACCTCGCATAATCACACACTGATGGTATGGGCATTTCCTTTAATTTTGAGCACAGATTATTCATTATATCCTGGTGATCCATTTCGTCGATGCCTCTGATCCACTCTTCTACTGACTTCACCAAATCCTCCTCTACTTTTTGCTTTCCAATTGAGCACTTCCATATGTGTGCGATGTCTTCCTCTTCTTTTTTACATAATCGGCAGAGGGTATCACCTTTGTATCCTTTGTTTCCGGCTTTACCCACATTGCCACATCTCAGTCTGGACCATTGTTCTTTGTCCCTTCCTTTAACATCAGCCCTGTCCCAATACTCTTCTCTCTCTATTCCTTTCGAAATTCTTTTATATAATCGGTTGTATTTCGAGTTATCTATCTTTGTCCAATCTTCTTGGCAGTCCTGGTCGAATTTTTTTATCACACTTCTGCCTAAGCTTTTTGACACTTCTTCCAATTCCTCTTCCTCCCAAATCATTTTCAGGGTCTCTCCATCTCCTACCCCCTCTAAAGCAGTTGCTACCTCCTTTATCCATCTTGAGGGATTATTGTTTTTCCACACTCTTATTTCTTCTGTTAGACAAATTTTTGGTAATCTGTGTTCTTCCATATTTAAGATCCTGATCAAGTAATTGCTTGCTCTCTTTCTAGCCTCAATTTCCACACTTCTTCTTCCTGACTCGATCTTCCAGATATAGGCTGGGGTATTTTGGTCCAGTCCCATTATCATCTTTATATATTTCCCTTGCACCTTCTCTATTTCGTCCCTTACTTTCCACCCCCAAATTTCCACACCATATAATGCTCCTGTCTTCGCCAGCACATCGAGTAAGTAGTGTCTTCTTTTTAAAGAGTTAATTGAAGCTCGCTTCATCACTCCCCAAGCCGCGTTAATAGATTTCTGAGCTTTTCCTGCTATCATACTTAGATGTTTGGCAAAAGAGCCACCTGAAGAAAACCAAAATCCCAAATATTTGTATCTGTCCACTGTTTGTAAAGTTTCTCCTTTAAATAACCATTTTTCTCCTTTTTTCATTCTTCCCCCTTTCTTGAATACTACTACTTTTGATTTTTTGACATTTACTTCCAAACCATTTTTGTCCACATACTTTTCTAGAGTTTTAATCATTTCCTTTAATCCTTCCGCTGAATCAGAGATCACTGCCAAATCATCTGCAAATTTTAGGCAAAAAACTTTTGTTTTTCCAATCACTGATCCACCTTCGTTTCTCCTGGTCCATTCGTCGTCTATGTCGTCCAAGAACACGTTGAAAAGAGTTGGACTCAACGGGCATCCTTGCCTCACTCCTCTCGTTGTTCTGAATTTTCCTGAGATCCCTTTCTTCGTAACTATATCGTTAAACGTACTCCTGTATATTCTTTCAATCATTTTTGCCATTCTGCCTTTGATGCCATAACTCCCAAGTTTTTTCGAGAGAATTCGTCTGTCAATTGTGTCAAAAGCTTTGCTGAAATCTATAAAAGCTACGTATAGCTTGCCCCCTTCTATTTTCATTTTGTTATTAATTAGAGAATTTAGGACGAAGATGTGGTCTCTAGTACTTCTGTGCTTTCTAAATCCCGCTTGAGTGTCTTTCAACAACTTATTCTCTTCTATCCATTCTCTTAACCGTTTGTCGAGTATAGCTGTTAGTATCTTATATCCCAAGTCTAGCAATGACACGCCTCTATAATTCCCTGTGTCCAATTCATCCCCACTTTTAAAAATAGGTACAATTCTAGCTGTTTCCCACCCACTCATGATTTCTCCCTGCTCCCATAAAATGTTTAAAATTTCGTGCATCTCTTCAGCCCATATCTTTGGTAGGCCTATAATAAATTCGAGTGGAATACCGTCCTCTCCTGGTGCTTTCCCTTTCCTCATCTTTCGGATGGCACTGCAGAATTCCTCAAACTCAATTTTACCGTTGAACCGCTTATCTGCTTCCTCAGTGTTTCCTTCTTCTACTCTTACCTTCTGCTGTGAATCTTTATTATCTTTTTCAGTTTCATTTGTATCACTGTCTTTGTTATTGTTCTCTCCTTGCTTCTGAGGTGTTCTCTCAATATGTTCTCCTGCCATTAATAGTTGCTGAAAATGTCGTTCCCATTCTTCGATGTCGATGTCGTCTGCTTTTTCATTTCCCCTTTTCTTTTGTCTAAATTTTTTAATTGCCCTCCAAAAATCTCCTGACCTTCTGCTATTCTCGACTGCTTTCCAATCTTTTTCTTTTCTTTCCTTTTTCTTTTTTCTATATAATTCTTTTAACTTTCTTTTTTCAGTGTTCAATTGGTTTTTATTTTTTTCGCTAGTTGATTTTAGGAATTTCTTTAACGCTCTCCAGACCTTTTCTCTTTGCTCCTTACAATCTTCGTCGAACCAGTTTTCTACCTTTTTTACTTTTCCGTCTTTCCCGCCAAATGTTTTTGTCATACCAATTTCTTTAGCTACTATTTTGATACTGTTTATCATTATTTGCCATCTTTCTTCTATATTCCCGATCTCTCCTCGCTCAATCCATTGTTTCTCCATCTTTTCCGTATAACTTTCCGCCATTTCTTCCTTCCAAAGTAGTTTTGTAATCACTGGCATTGGACTACTGAACTGGTACAATTTCTGTTTTGCATTTGGTTTTTTGCAAGCAAGCCGAAAAGTGACTGGCAAATGGTCAGACTCAATCCTTGGCTCGATTTTTATCTCTTTAATAGGGTTCACACCCTCGTCTTCTTTCACAATAATTAGATCCAACACTGATCCTCCACTTTCGCATAAATGAGTGAATTTTCCTTCAATGTCCCCTCTAATGCAGCCATTCATAATTTTTAAGCCATATTCCTCACAAATATTTAGAAACTTTTTCCCTTCCTCATTTAACATTGAATCTTCCGAGTTTCTCACATTTTCTGTTTCATCCTCATCCCTTTTTCTTGTATCGATGTCTTTTGATCTTCCCACTCTCGCGTTCCAGTCTCCCAGTAAAATCAAACAATCGTTTGCCTTATTCGCCTGGTCAATCTGTTTGCTTAAAGCTTCTTTTATTTTTGAGATGCCTACGTTGTTATAAACCGATATTAATTTTATCCTTTTTGATTCGCTTGTAAACTTTTTATTCGAAATCACTATGCCAAACTCCCATTCTTCCACTATCCATTCTTCTCCTAACCATTCTTTCTTAATCCCTATCATGTGACCTCCTTTCGCTCTCCCTTTCTTGTGGCTTCTGTTCGCTGGTTTTGTTATCCAAATATAGTCCCTGTCTAAATTTTTTAAAACTCTCACCTCTGATTCTTTCTCCAACCATGTCTCTTGCAATACAATGAGTTCAAATTTTTTCAAAAATTCCCAAGCCTGTCCTATTTTTTGAATCCCCGCGATGTTCCACGTTACTCCCCGGATGACCTTGGTGACCTCAGACTCGAAAAAACTTCCAACTTGGGCCCCCTTCCTCTTCGTTGCAGTAAAACCAATCTTTCCCTATTTTCCATTTCATGTATCCTATTTTCGTTGAAATTCCTTGAGCTTTTGCTTCATTAACCTCGTTCCAGATCCACTCTTGAATTTCCACTTCTCTATTAGTTAGGTCGTCAGTTATCCAGACATTTGATCCTCTGAATTTCGCTTTTCTTCTCATAATTGCCATTTTAACTTTCCATGATTTTACTTTCACTAAAATCTCCTCCTCATTTACTCTCACATCCCCTAATTCTCCTCTCACTCCAATTGATTTTTCTAAAAAGTGCTGTAAATTTCTTTCCGTGTTCTTTCCTGTTGATTTAAAGCCTCTTATGATCACATGGTTCTTTCTTTCATTTCTTTCTTTCTTTTCCTGTTCGAGTTCTTCTATTGACAGCTTTCTAGGAAAATTCTTCGTAGTTTTCTTCTCCTCTAGTCTATGTTGGTGTCTCAAAAAATTTTCCTTTTCTTTTTCTGAGCTTTTACCTTCCCTTATCATTTTGTCCGTGTTCCGTTTACCGTTTGTTAAGTTATCATTTATATCTTGACTATGGTTGATTATTTCCGGTTCTGTGTTAATATTCTTGTAAATTTCTTGCTGCGAACTATTTTTTTCAATATGAGATATCCTTGCTCTTAAGAATTGTATTTCTTGTATCAATGCATTTTTCTCCTTTAACCAGCCTCTTTCTTTTTCTCCTGTCTCCTTCAAAATCGAATCTAGTGAGTTTTTAAGTTCACGCACTTCCTTTACAGTTTCTTCTATCTCTTTTTTTCCATTTGATTCCCACCATTCGGTTAAAAGATTAAAAATTGCTTTATTCCCACTCATCTCCTGATCTACCCTAACCTCACCTGTCACTTTTGTTACTTTCTCATTGTCCAAAAAAAGAGGTGTTCTTTTTTCTTGAGAGTTTTCCTCCTTATTACTTTCCAATTTCTTGTCAAATTTCTCTTTCTCTCCTTCCTTTGAAATATCATCGACTATAGTGACACTTACCTTATCTTTGTGTAAATCTGAAGAGTTTATCGTATTCTTTCCCTGGTTTTTGATGCTTGTATTTTCTGATGTGCCTAAATAATTCAGTAGGAGTTTTCTTGCTCCTTCTAAGTTACCTTTAGCATCTTTTTTCGACCTGGTTCTCCTTTTGATTATGTTTGTGTCTTGTTTGTTTACGTTGTGACGTTTTACCTTAGTATTTGGAGTTTCCATATCGACTGGGTTAGTTGAGCCTATGTTGCTATCTTCCCACGCTGACTCCTCGCTGTCCCGATGGATGTCGCTGTCTGTCTGTCGTAACGCCGGCTCTCCCCCTTCCTCAGCCATTTTTCCGTCCTAACCTAATTTCTAGCTATGTAGATTTTCAGTTCAAATTTCACAATCGCGACAAATCTTTAAGAGATAACACTTCCACACTTTGAGCCTATAATTCTGCCTCCACTGATACACAAATAAGTCGTGACCGACTAAAACTTTTAACAAAAAACGGACTGTTAGCCTGGAGCTACTTTAAGCGCGAACTCTCTGCTCCGCCATCTTTCAATAAATAAATAGTATAAAAGAGTGAAAAAGCCCAGGATTGGTGAATATTTAAGAAAATAATTGACAATTAAAAACTGAAGAAAACTGTAGGAATAATTATAACAAATAATTGGAAATTGAATGGGATTTCAAAAAGTTAAAGTTGGTTGAAAATCGAAGAAAATAATTTCAAATTAGAAGAAATAGTTGAAAAATGAAGAAAAAAATTCAAAATTAAAGAAAATAATAATTGTGAATTTAAGAGGATAGTTGAAAAATTGAATTGAAAGTTCAAGAAAAATATTGTTAATTGAAAAAATCATCGAAAAAAGCCGAGAATTATTAAATATTGAATAAAATAATTGCCAATTGGAAAAAATTCTAAACATGGCAAGATTATTAAATTAAAAACTGACAGAAATAATTTTAAACAGAAAAAGATAAACATGAAATTAAAAAAAACTAAAAAAGAAAGAAAATGATAGGAATAGTTCTAGAAACAATTGAAAGTTTAATTGCTTTTTGAAAAATTAAACTTTATTAAAATTTGAAGAAAATACTTTCAAATTGAGAGAATAATTGAAAATGAAAAAAAGTATCAATAAAAGACAAGAATTGTGATTGGATACAAATAATTAAAGAATTAAAGAACTGAATTGAAATTTCAAGAAAATGATTAATAATTGAATAATATGAAAGAAAATAATTGAAAAAAGACGAAAATAAAGGACAATTGCAAAAAATTCGAAAAATTGCAACATTAAAAAGTTTACATTTCAACAGAATTATCTTAAAAGTTAAGAATGTAAATTAAAATTTAGAACAGAAATAACTAAGAATAAAAATTGAAAGAAAATTACTGTAGTAATTGTAGAAAATAATTGTAAATTTAATTGGATTATAAAAAATTGAACTGGATTGAAGTTCTTGGAAAATAATTGCCTATTGAAGGAAACAAGTGAAAATTGAAAAAATAATTGAAAAAAAATCGAGAATTATTGAATATTGACTGAAATAATAAAAAATTCAAGTAAATAATTGAAAACTGAAAAATAATTGAAAAAATGAGAATATTTGAAAACTGAAAAAGTAATTGAAAACTGAAAAAAAATAATTGAAAAACCGACAATATTTGAAAATCGAAGAAAATAATTGAAAAAACGAGAATATTTGAAAACTGAAAAGAATAATTGAAAAAAACCGAAAATATTTGAAAATTGAAGAAAATAGTTGAAAACTGGAAAAACAATTGAAAAAATGAGAATTATTGAATATTGAAGAAAACAATTGAAAATTGATAAAAATATTGAAAGAAGCCGAAAATTATTGAATATTAAAGAGAATATTTGAAAATTAAAAAACATGATTAAAAATTAATTAAAATAATTGTGAATAGAAGATAATAATTGAGATTTGAAGAAAATAATTGTAAATTAAAGAAAGTAATTGGGTATTCAAATATTGAAAAAATGATTTTCAGGTGAATGAAAGCCGACTTTTTTTATGCTAAAGGGGGCAAAGTAGATAGAAATTCATTCTGAGCGATTTTTAAAGCCGGGGAATTCGCTAAAAAACTTTTTTTTATATTTATTTAATAAAAATTGTCCATTTCTTGATTGAAGATCAGGGAATGATTTTAAAGGGTTGTTTTTGATGCTGAAGGGGTTAAGGTAGATAGGAATACATTCAGAGCAATTTTTAAAGCCAGGAAATTCTCTCAAAATTTTTTTATTATATTTGTTTAATAGAAGTTGTCCATTTTTTGTCCTTTAAAATTGGTTAAAACCAGATTGAGGTGTTCATTAAACTAAGAAATTACTGCTGCTTTCGTACAAATGGCAGTAGAGAATGCTACTGTTCAAGAAATTCCAAATAATTAAATTATTGATAAGTTTAAATAAAATAATTTAATAATTTAATATTTTTATATTTTAGTTTTAAATGTTAATAAAAATTTCCAATTATATAGAAAGGGGCCGCTTTGAATATCTTTCCCGGGCCGCTTTTAATTCCCAATCCGGCCCTGTTATTAACTATAAGAATTGAAACCGGACATAATGCAGATATGAACGGATACGAAACGTGTACGGTTTTCATACGTTTCAATCCGGTTTCTTACCGTTTTCTAACTGAAATTTAAAATGATACATTCATCAGTTTGTTATGAAAACTCATTCGGGTTATTAGCCGTTTTCGTTAAGCGTTATTGCGTTAGGATTTAGGTTTAGGGTTCGAATCCTAAAAATTATTCATTATTTTCATTGCGTTATATGCGTGCGACTATGTGTATTAACAATAAATAAAACAACTAAGCATAAATAGACATGAAAAAAACAATAAACAATATAGTAAATAATTTTTTTCTATTTTTTATGCAATTTCGGACAAAAACGGATAGGAAACAGATTGCATACTGACACACAAAATTGATCCGGTTATATCCGTTTTTAATATGTCAAGAAATTCTAATTACTATGACAGATAAAAAACGGATTAAACCGAAGTGATTTCAGATAAGTTTCGGATTAAAAGCGGACACAAAAACCGGGTAAGATTTACAGTAAAAACGGATATAAACCGATTTCTACCCGGTTTCTATCCGTCATTCTAAGCAGGGAGGTGATGGTATTGTAAATACGGTTCTTCGTTATTTTGGGATTGTTTTGAATGTAAATGATATTTAACTATTGCAAACTTTCTTTAAAACAAGTCTTCAGTCGGAAGGTTCATCAAAAAAAATTTGAATATTTTTGCCGAAGATCGATATCTTACGGATTGGTTCAAAGAGATACTTTTGCTCTATATTTATATTGGAGTAGTACAAGATGGTTTTTAGATGTGATTTTGGTAATATAAAATAAAGAACACCTGGTTATATTCTCGTAGTGTTTTAAGACTTTTCAAATTTACCAACGAATAAAAATGTGTGAACATCTGTATTTATGGTTGTTTTTCAGGGTGTATTTAAATCTATATTACTGCAGAATGATTTACAGAAACTTATCAGTCTTCACATCTTTAATGTCTATACTAAAACTTCGTATTCTGGTAGAGTGCATTTGAAAGGATTCCATTTCTTAATGAAAATTTCTAAGATTTTGTTCAAATTTTCAAAATTTTGTTATTAAAAAAAATCCTGTCGTGATGGAGACAAATGATAACCGGATTTGGATTCAGCCATCAAAAGCAGCCGCACCCTAGCACTGCTGGCGTACAGTTACGTCCTTCGTTTTTTGTTATTTTTTCAGAGAATTAATTTGATTTCTTAATTTTAATTATAAAAATACACAATTTAAGTAATCGTAGTGAAGAAGTATTGAGGTCAAAAATGAACTCAAAAAATTACTTATTCAAAATAAATACTTGAGGTACAACTTGGCAGCGATTTGGAACTTTTGATTTTTCTTACCTGTCTGGCAGCTTTTATTTATTTTTCTTTATTACGCATTCGCTTCGCTTTAAGTATTTTTTCGAAGCTTTAGGATTGGCCTGATCAAAATTCACAGAATTATTGTCGCCTGTGCTGCAAAAGACCAATAAAAAGGAAGAAAGAGAAAGAATATTGACTTGAATTATATTAATCTCGATTAAATACAGGCTATCAGAAAAAAAAATTCCAGTGTCCTTTAGTAGATTCAAAACTTTTTAGTAACTCCATTTTTGGGAAGGGAATATTCCTTTTTTAGAAAAAAAATTTGTAAAGTTAAAAAAAAAATTTCTAAAAAAGAACGGTTTTTCTTCCCAAAAATGTAGTTTCCAAAAAGTTTTGAATCCACTAAAGGACAATGGAATTTTTTCTGATAGCCTGTATTTAACCGAGAGATATACCTTAAAAAGAATAAAATTTTTAATAAGTTTCTATCTGCACTTAAAATTCGTAAAAACTTATTTTAAATTGGTTGAAAATTCTTAATCCTGTACATCTGAAGTTTGAATTTTAAATTCAACTAAGACTAATTAAATATACTTCTCTCACGATACGCCTAAGTCAATTTAAATACCATTTTTAGCTAACTCCAATTTGTAAACAAATTTTGTTTTTAGATGATATTAGAATGTTTTTAAGATATAAAAAAAAGAAAATATTTCACAAGGCACTTTTTTTAAGACAAAAATAAAATTTACTTAGCTCAATTTTAAAATTACTCGGTAAGTTACCTTAGAACAGTATTTTTCTGCCCTAGAAGTAGGCTTTAAAACAAAACCATGGCTATGTTTTTAAGTAAATTTAGAGCCGCAAAGACAAATTTGCAAAAATTTTAGAAGATTTTTTACTTTGGTAGCCAATTTAGTATAAAAAAGGTTTTCTTAATATAAAAATCCACTATTTTTATAAACCCTAATCAATCTTTTTGGAAAAGAAAGAAAGAATGAATATAATAAATAAATGAAATGTTTTAAGTAAAAAATGTATGAAAAAATATTGATATTTATAATTCTCAGATTTTCTTTTTAATACAGATAATAGTTTCTTTATATTCGTTACAACAAATGCCGTTAAAATAAAGAAAATTTTTTTCATTAAATTTTTGCATGTTTTATGTTAACGCTCAAAATTTTTATTTGATGTGGATTTTTAACAAAATTACTTTCACAAAAACACCTTATATTTATATGAGAGATCTATCTAACTTACTAAATCCCTCTCCAAAAACCTTGTCTAAATTCCACCCTGATATAAGAAATTTTTTTCTTAACTTAATAATTATTTATAATGTAATTAAAGTAGTTAGGAGGATTTTAATTTTAAAATAATTACGAAATGTGAAATTCTTAAAAATTATTTATACAGTATTATTGTAACGCCTGTAAAATACAATGTAATTTTTAAAATTAATAATTAAGTTTTGTTACTGTTTTTGTTCAGAGAAACAATTTTTTTAACAGAAATACAAAATCAATGAAGTAAATTAATACATCAACCACTGAACGGCGTTATTCTAAATAAAAAAGAAATGTAATGCATCGTATCGATGACATTAACAATAGATTTGCACGTATACTGATAATAGAAAAAGTATGTTTGTAATACGCATATTACATATTGTGGTTCAAATATTAACCAACCGGAGTCTTTAATTTTTCATTAAAACATTTTCAAAATAAGAACTAACTCAGTTTTCTACAGTTTCTTTTAGTTCATATGCACTTTTTTGCTAGCAGATTGAATTCACTGAATCAATGAACTTTTACCGACTTTAAAAGAAATTTCATTATTTTAATTACTAAAATTTCACTGGGATCAGTCATTTTTCTTTGACTGTTAATTTAAAATATGATTGAAAAATCAATAACAACAATAAAATTAATAATATGTTTGTCAAATACTTTCTCATTTATTCTACTAAGCAAAAATAATGAAATTTCTTATCAATTGGTAAAAACACAAAGTGGAAGATTGCTGTTAAGCAAAAACGATTTTTACTTTAATCTGGAAAATTGTTTTAATAAAAAATTAAAACATGATCCACACATGTAGGAGTATTTTACGATTGTTGTGTAAATTGTGTACACAATATAAAAATTTGTAAATACAGTCTGTACAAAGAAATTTAAGACGAAAGGCTACATTTTATAAAAACATTTCGTAGTGTAGTCTATAGAGTATATACAATTATTCAATGTGTACCATAATTGATTTTAATGTAAAAAAAGTGTTTATGGAGCTACCTATAGTAATTAGGTTTATAAAAAAATGAAACATCTGCTTTTTATAAAAAAATTTCAAATATCCATTATGTTCCTTAATTAATATTTACTTTTAAGGCGATATGATTATTATTAAGGTTGGACGTTATGACGTAAACAATTTTTAGCACTTCCAAATTGGACCCACAAAACTTGTCAAAAAAATATATATATATATTTATTTATATATGTGTATAAAACTTTTTATAAAAAAATTTTCAGTTCTACACCTCTTTGAAATTAAAATGATTATCATATAGAAAATATAACAGTTGGAGATTCATATCTGAATATTTAGTTATATATATTCTTGCACTAGAAGGTATTAAAGATACCAACTTTTTTGTACGTTTGTAAATTCAAATGTTCGCTTGGCAACAAACTTTAAAATATTTGTCATGGAAGATATAATAGGCATAGTTAAGCAATTTATATATATAGGAGAGTCACTAGTTGTAAAACAGTCGATTGTTTCTGAACACATTGTCAAAACGGTTGATCTCTACATTAAAACTTCTACTTTTATATGCAACAATTTTTGTGCTAATACGAAAAAGAATAGACATCTTATTAGTATTAGCTCTAAACAATGTATGTAAAAATCGTCTAAGGAAACATTGTTATAAATTCTTTAAAGTGTTATTTTTCCGATTCATAATGGCATGAAAATCAGTTTTTTCTGATTATATAAATTTTAAATGTAAGTTAATAACTTTCACAGCTCAAAGTTTGTAAAATGTCAAAGTGCATTAATTGCAAGTTTACATCCATAATACCTCAATGCTCTATTTTTTGTAATTGTCTTTTCTTAACTGATACACTTAAACAGAGTACCCTTACTGTTAACATAAATAATAATTAAAAAGAAAAAAAAAAAGAAAGAAAAAAAAACTATATTGTAAAAATAAAACTTTTTTCCAAGACATTTTGAAATAAATATTGAACAATTTTGTTTTAATGTTGCAATGTTCATATTGCCAAACTAACTTTTTAAAAGAAATAGTTTAAAATAGTGGAAGATAGTCTAGACTTATATAAATGCAACATTTATATGCCTCATTAGTATCGGTATCGTTAAAGTTCCAGTGGAAATGCTTTATATTTCACATATATCTACGCATATGTAATATAAAAAATCGTTCGTTTTTATGTTATGTATCTATATATCGGCATTACGCTACTATAATCATACTGCGTAAAAATAATTAAATAGAATGTTTCAAAATATTTTCTAAATCATCTTCGTCGAACACTTCTACGAGAAATGAACTTTCTTAAATTACTATTTACAATCATAACATCGTAGTAACAAGCGTTATTAATTATTGTCACGTTGGCGTTTTGTATAGGTCCTTATTCTGGCAAGTCAAAGGCACCAATAATATTGAGCTGAATTTTGAATTTACAATAAATCAACCCATCCTAATTGAGAAAATATTAACCGCCAAGGGCAGAGAGACGTTAGAGTCTTAAAAACAAACATACCCAGCACAAAGATACTGTTTTGACAGTCTCAATGAAATATTCATTCTTGCAAAAGTTATTTGATTTCAATATTACAAAATAATTTTAAAACACAGTTTTAAAAAATACTGATTCTGTTATATTAAATAATAGCTACAATTTTATCGAAACAAAAGATTTTTCGAAATCTTTGTAAAAAAAAAAATTAGAGTTCCCCGATAAAGAAACTTATTCGCTAAAGAACCCTACACCAGATACATGGAAAGAAAAGGTGATTTTCTTTAAAACAGAAGAATTTGTAGTTTACATGTATTTAAACTAAAAATTCTTATAGACAAAAACTAAAATAATGGACAATTTTTCTAAAAAAAAACCTTAGTCAAATATATAAATCAACAAAGAAAAAAATCACTAAATAATGTACAAAACTTCAAAATACATTGTGACACATACAAGTAAAAGTAAAATAATTTTTTTGATTTTGTCAATTACGAACCCAAATTCAGTGTTTGAAAATGAAACATGACGAATCCAATATTGCGGACAAATTGTGAAAATATCCTTAATTTTTAATAGCAAGAGGTATATAAAGTATTTTTAGTTCGTCAATTATGATTCAGAATAAACATTTTTAAAATTTGAAATGTCGGATGCAATATAATATACAAGGTCATATCAACATGAAAAATAATGAAATGCAATAAAACTTAGAGTTAAAGATAATTATTCTAAATAGAAGTTTTGTTAAATGAAAATTCTAGAAAATAAAAATAACTTATGTGTCTATTCAAAAACTTAATTTTATATCACATAAAATCCGTTTAAAATAGACTTTGAGGAATAATCACGTCCATCAAGAACTCAATGGTTTTTAAATTTTACGTTCTGTTTAAGAAAAGCTAATGACTTTTTTTAAATAAAATGAGCCACATTAGATTCGACACATTAGATTTTTAAAAAATATATTAGAAATTGTAATTACCGACCACAAAAACATTTCAATGTGATTGTAATTTTTAAATTTTAATTTTAATGACGTGCGTCACATTGGTTCTGTCATTTTTAATTCTGAAAATGTGAATTTATTTATACAACTGTTTTGGAATAATGCACTTTGCTTGTTTATGCATTTGCCTTATTATTTCCTTTTCAACTGTCCATACATCAAGTTTTTTCCATGAGAATTTATTGTTCAGGTTAAAATAAACTATAAACTCCCCTAAAAAAAAAAAAAAAAACTGAAAATTTCGTTGCATGTATTTGGCGCAGAGCTCTTTGAATGTACATGCATAATAAAAGCACTTTAATGGCGGACATTTTGTTTATTCACTCTCTGGCTACTTGTGTCTCATTTTAACTTTATATTCCCAATTTATATGGAGTTTCTAAATTTTCTTACTATCGAGCTTACTTTTATTTAGAGAGGCACGGTGGTTAGTGAGAATTAAATATTTAATTTTCTATTTATAACAGAAATATACTGTGTATTAATATACACGATTCTCACCGAAATTTGCTTATTTTTTCTTTAATAATAAGTTGATGAAATACTTTCAGCTAACTCTCTCATTATCGCAGAGCTAATCACAGATCTACAAAATTATAAAAAATGCAAGTCTAAAATGTAATGTGGATAGGAGGAAAATTTTCATATGTAAATAGCTTCTGAGCCTTTATTGCTTTGGTGTCCTCCACTAGATCCGTATGCATTTGGAGATGCCATGCACTCAGACCAGTCGCTATTTGACCGAGGCGAGCTGGAGGACCAGTGGCCAGGGCTATCGGGAGAAGGTGTGGGGAAACTTTCAGGAGCTTGCATAAGATGTTGAGGAGTAACATCAGGTCCTGAATGATGAGAGGGAGGTGTCAAGTATTGATAATATTGTTGTGTTTGTTGCTGTTGTTGCTGCTGCTGCGTTTGTTGTTGAATTTGCTGTTGTGTTTGCTGCAGTGGCTGTTGTTGATTTGAGGGATATGCCAGGGTATCAAAGTCAAATCCTACTGAAGGTATTCCACCGTGCTTTTGATGAGTGGCTTGTCTCATGGCAGCAATATGTGTTGGGGATGTGGGCAGCGAAGGTCTGCTTTTTGCAGGTGAAGGCGATCCCATGTAACTCGCCTGTGGCGATAGCGTCATGTTTGACTGTACTGAATGAGGAGGCGATTGATTACTATATGGTGGAGAAAGGGTATTTACAATTCCCTGAGTTTGCCGTTGATGAGGAGCTAAGAGTTGATCATGAAAATTTGGCAGACTAAAATTATTTGTGAATGTGTCCAAACCTAACTGCTGCAAACCCTGAATAGATTGATTCTTTATGCAATCTTCATAAGGTGGAGGTTGCTTTGATGTTGCTGTGTGGGTGCCAACTAAAGGCAGAGCGTTACTGTAGAGACTTGCACTGTCATAAGGACTCGGCAAATTTCCTTCAGCTCCCTCTGCTCCTTGAGGAATCTCCTGATTTGGAGGTTGAGCTCCACGCTTCACAGGTGCTTTCTTCAACGAAGATTTTCGTCTCACCGATATAATTCCTCCTTCGGAATCAGGACTGCTTGGATTTCCCGAAGCAACCTTTGGTCTTTTCTTTGATTTTGATTGCTTTTGTGCTGACCCAATTACAGTTGGATGAGTGATGAGTTGATGGTGGTTGGGAGAACCTGCGAAAAAAAGTATACATGAAAAACTCAATTCTTTTTATTTCATCAACATGTTTATGCTTTCTCGTAGAAGTTGCCTCAAATTACAACTTAATAAATTATCTTCAAAATAAGTAAAAACTATTTAGGAATGGGGAAAAAACGATAAAAATAGCACCTTCAAACAATCTTTCATGTTTTTAAAAACTTTTAAAAGCATATTATCAATGAGTTATAAAAATGAAGAGAACACAATTCGGACGTCAAACCGTATAGAATTTAAAAACTTACCCATGAGTGGGCCATTTGGTATAACATTGATTATTTGTGGTGATCTTGGCAGATGTTCATCTAACAACCTAACAATGTCATGATGAAGCCTTTCACTTGCGACATCTCTTGGTAATCGATCCATATGATCTGTGATTTCTCTGTTTGCAGACCATTCCAGCAGAGCCTTACAGGCTTCGTAGCTTCCTTCTCTCGCAGCGAGAAACAATGGTGTTTCATCTTTGTCATCTTGTGCATCTCTGTTTGCACTATGCAGTAAAAGCTTATTTACGGCATCCTCATTATTCACTGCAGCTGCCCAATGTAGAGCAGTCTTGCCACTATTATCCGCTGCATTTATATCAGCGTCAGCATTTATTAAATCCTCAACCATTCCTTCAGTAGCAAGGCGAGCTGCTAAGATTAATGGTGTTGTGCCATCATGCATTCTCGCATTTAGATTGGTTGCTCTGTTTCGTAACAAAATTTGGAAAACTCCCATTGCATCGGCTGCAACAGCAGAATGAAGTGGAGTTCGACCAGTGTTATCTTGAGAATTAGCATCAGCACCAGCATCCAAGAGGCGCTTTGCAGCATCGGCCCTAGCATATCTAGCTGCAAGATGAAGAGAGGTTTCTCCACTTTTATCAGTGGTAGCATTGAGGTCTGCTCCTTGAGCTACAAGATCAGCTATTACAGCTGCTGTTCCATCACTTTCATCTTCCTCTTCGCCTGTATCAAGTCCTCCACCTCGAACCGATGCGACCATCAGTGGAGTCATACCACAAGGACCTCTAGCATCAATGTCCTGACCATGTTCAAGACTCGGTGGTGTAAGTACGCCCGCATCCTGTCTGCGAATTTCAGCCGCATCTAAATGTTGCTGAGTCCACATCCTCGGTTCGGTTTCTTCATAATCAGTTATAGCTGTGTGGTCACTAGCATATCCGGGTTCAATAGCCCGCATTCGTTTCGAGGGTGGTAAATCAGATTCATCGTCAGACCATTGTTGAACTCTACCATTACTAACATCTAGATCCATACAATTAATAGAGGGCTGCTTATTCAGATTTCTCATTTCCTGACCATCTGGTCCGCGTCTTCTAGATCTACGACGTTGGCCGCTTCCAGTATTTGCTCTCAAGAAACCTTCTGGGAACCAGGTTACTCCAACGGCTCGTTTTCTTTGCGCTGTAACTAATACTCCTACAAGCATTCCACCCATAATAACTATCACTACTCCAATAAAAACATATTTATAATTTGTTGTCGAGTCTGGATATTCAGGATCTTGGCCTGACTCTACACCTTGAACCTTCTCAATGGGGAAATTTCTGGAAAGTGAGTGTTTAGAAGCAGTAGCTGCTAAGTATTCAGCTGCTTCATGGGCGGATGGAAAACAAACAGCTCCTTCAGTTGTAGTACACTTTCGATTATCTATTTCCAAATATGCAAGTATGCCGTTCCTTTTATCAGAGTACATAGTTGGTGGTCTCCCGAAAAAATTTGTCTGCAAGCTGGGTTCTTCCCCTTTAAATGGATATATCATGTCATAACCTTCTGGATCTTGTTTGATTCTTAATGTTGTTCTTAGCTGATGCCCTATATCTCTCAGAAAAGCTACTACATTTGATCGAAAACTTTGCATGTCCATTCTTACGACTACAGACATTACTCCTTCAGCAAGGGACGGGGGTTCTTTATCGCAGTCCAAACCATCCCAGTTGCACTCAGCATTATTGCATCCGTAATCACAGTGTCCATTGGCGTAATGTTTCCTACAATAGGCATCGTAAATGGGGCTAGAAATGTAAAAAAAAAAAACACAAAATTAGTAATTATAAATAACTAAGAAATCCAAAAATATTATAAGGACTGTGAAGATATTTTAATGTACAAAATAATTTACAATTTTTTTTGTTGAATTTTTTTAATTCCTTAAAGTTGAATGAAAATAAGTAATTTTTTTTAAAAATGTATAACTAGATCTTTCACAATTTGGTAAAATCAATTTTAATGCTATTTTTATTTAGTGTAAAAGGAGAAAACGTCATTAACAACGAATTTTAAAATATTAGAAAAAACTCAAATAGAAACTACACATTCATACAAAGATGATTAAAATTATTAAAAATTGTTTAACGATTTTAAGTAGTCACTAACAATTTCGATTAACGAGAAACTTATTTAAATTTTAATCTAGAAGGTAATATTTGAATTAAAAAAATAAAAAAAACCATTGATTTATCAAGATATATATGTCACTGATAAATATTTTTAAGAAAAGGTAAAAATTCTTTTAAACTTGTACTAAGTATTTCACCAAATAAAATAGAAACAAATTGTTTTTAATTATTATTAATTTAGAAAAATGTAATTTAATTTTTTAAAAATATTTATTCAATACTTCGCATTTATTCAATTTATTAAGAAATATCTTACAGTAAAAAAGCATAATGTAAAGGATTAATACTCACTTGCAAGGTTGAAGTTTCTTTTCACAGTCTCGGCCATCAAAGAGACATTGAGCATTATTGCAAACTTCATCACATACATCGTTCATAAATACGTCCCAACAATTTATGGAAGCTGTGCAATTTCTCCATGGATTAATTCCTAAGGAACAATCATTTCCATCAAAGTTGCAAGCATATTTATTGCACTCTTCATCACAATGGTGATTTCCAGACTTTTCTTCACATCGATTTTCTTTACACTTCTTTCTTTCGAGTTCTAAATCCATGTCATATTCATTACCAGGTATTTTAGATCCGTTTTGATTAAGTCTTCCCTTGTCCGATCTTCCGTTTCCTCCTCTATAATTGGGATCATAAATTTCGCAGTTTTTGCCTGTCCATTTTGGTGGACAGTAACATGCATAGTCTCCAATCAGGTCTTCGCAAATAACACCTGGCTGCTGACAGGGGTTGCTAGCACACTCATTTCGAGAATCGATTTCACAATGTGTTCCTGTGGATCCTGGAGGACAATAGCATTTATAACCTACATCATTATCTATAATTCTACAAGTTCCTCCATTAAGACAGGGTTCAGTATCACAATAAGAACCAGCAAATTCACAATTATGGCCATAATAATCTCGTGGGCAAAGGCATGTATGACCTGCTTGTTTGGCTGTGCAGATACCACCATTTTGACAGGGAGAACTGTCACAGAAGTTAACCTTAATTTCACAGTGGCGTGCCATATAACCCGGTTTGCAATTGCAATGATAATTATTAATTAATTGAACGCAATCCTGTGTTCCTGGTGTTGCGCAAGGATTGGACAAACATTCATTTATATCGCCTTCGCATCTTGGTCCTACAAAACCAGGAGGACATTTGCAATCAAATCCTCCAACTTTGTCCGTACATGTTCCATTATTATGACAAGCACCAATTATACAATCGTCTATATTGATATCACAAATGATTCCTAAAGTACCAGGAGGACAAGAGCAGCTAAAATCATGAACGAGATCGTGACAAGTACCTCCATTCTGACAAGGATTGGGACTACAGTCATCAATGTTTAGTTCACAATTTTGGCCTTGGAATCCCTCAGTACATATACACTGATAAGATCCTACATAATCCTTGCAAACTGCGCCATTTTGGCAAGGTGCAGATTCACATTCATCGATTTCTTCTTGACAGTAAGAGCCAGTGTAACCTTCCATACAGTGGCATCTGTGGCTGTTTCCAATATCTTCGCAGGTACCATTATTGCATAAATTCTTTTCCAAGACTCCCTTTCTCGTAGCAGCATCTTTACAAGAGACCATTTCTACATCGCAGACTTTTCCCGTCCAACCTGGTGAACAGGTGCAGTGATACTTATTTTTGTGTTGTACGCACGTGGCTTGATTCTCACAAGGATTATCAATACACCAATCGACGTATTCATCACAACGTTGCCCAGTGAAGCCGTAAGGACAGTGACAGGTATAATGAGTGACGTGATCATGACAAGTAGCTCCGTTCATACAAGGTGAGCTGTCACATTCGTTTATTCTATACTGACAGTTGGATCCAGTATAACCAGGTTGACAAACACAAGTGAAGTTATTGATTCCGTCAATACATTTTCCTCCGTTCATACAACTACTGTCAGTGCAGTCTTCGTCGTTTGTTTGGCAATTTATACCAGAGAATCCCAATTGGCACTGACATGCATATGAATTGACATACTCTTTGCATATAGCTCCATTTTGACACGGCGCTGAAACACATTCATCGACATCCACTTCGCAATGTTTTCCACTAAAGCCATCCACGCAGAGGCACGTATAATCACCAATTCCATCTAAACATGTGCCACCATTTTGACAGGGAACTGAAACAAGTAGATAAAAATGCAATGTTCATCATTATGTTTATAAATCAAATTAATTAAAAGCTTGCATTTCCAAAATTAGCAAAATATTAATTAAATTCTAGAACAAAATAACATTTGAGTTCCGCATACTTACAAGATGCACAATCATCAGTATTTATAATGCAATCTCGTCCTTCGTAGCCCTTAGCACAAACACAATGGTAAGATCCATTTGTATTTCTGCATGTGGCTCCATTTCTACAGGGAGAAGTCATGATGCACTCATTGACATCCTCATCGCAAAGTCTGCCGGTGTATCCAACGGTACAGGTGCAAGCAAAGTCAAGAAAGTTTGATGATGGAGAACACTTTGCGCCGTGAAGACATCTGATTAAAAAAATTAATTAATATTTTTCAATTATCCTATATATAACAAAAAATATTTAATTCAAAATTATTATTTTTTGTTTTATACTGAAAATTGTAATTGAGAAACGTACTTGTTAGGTGAACAAGGATCGAGTTTATCTTCGCAGTTCCTGCCGGTGTGGGGTAATTCGCAAACACATTTATAATCATTGACAAGGTCGATGCAAGAGCCACCATTTTGACAGGGATTATTCGCGCAGTCATCAATATTAGTTTCACAATTAGTTCCAGAATACCCCGCTAAGCATTGGCAACTGTAACCATCCAAATGATCGTTGCATATTCCACCGTGTTGACAAGGATTAGAGCCACATTCATCGATATCGGCCTCACATCTTTTACCACCATATCCAGGTAAACAGTGGCAAATAAACTGATTCACACCATCTTCGCATGTTCCACCGTGAATACAAGGATTGCTGGCACATTCGTCTACATCGCTTAAGCATCGGGCATCATAATAACCTCTTGGACATTCGCATCTGAATCCATTGATTAAATCGATGCAGCGACCTCCATTAGCACACGGATTACTGGCACATTCATTTATGTCGGTCTCACAATGCTGACCAGAGAACCCAGGTTCACACTCACATGAATATCTACAATAAAAACAAATTTTTCTTTTAATATAAAATCTACTTATTTTTAATTTGTAAGAAAATATAATTAGTGCAAAATTAAGTAGGTAAAAATCAATTAAATATAAGCTTAGGCACTGAAAATGTCTGTTAAAGGTACTAATTAAGCTCTTTAAACGTACAGGGTGTCCAGTAGAAACCTGGAACACCCCGTCATGGTGGACATTTATTTTTATGTATATAACTAGATATTTTAAAAATTGATTATTTTGGCACTAATTAATTGCAAGTTTGTTTTAGGTACGTGGCTTATATCTCATTTAACGACATTCTCGGAAACATCGTGTACAAATCAGTATTAAAAACTGAATTTTTTTTAAATAAATGAGGAAACAAAGCAGAAAAATTAAATAGTATAAACTGACCTATTAATGCCGTCCTTACAGCGTGCACCATTTCTACAAGGATTACTATAGCATTCGTTGACATTAACTTCACAATTCATTCCAGATGTACCAGGGCGACAAATGCATTGATAACCATTTATGCGATCTTCACACCTACCACCAAATTGACAAGGATTGCTTTCGCATTCGTCAATTTGCGTTTGACAAAGATTTCCTGTGAATCCAGGGAAGCAGCTGCAAGTGAACGAATTCTCGCCATCGATACAAGTGCCACTGTGACAAGGATTAGATTGACAATCATTTATATTTGTTTCGCAAGAAGCACCGGTAAATCCTGGAGGGCATTCGCAAGTGTATTTGGCAATAGAATCTTGACATGTTCCACCATTTCTGCATGGTGATGAAGCACAATCATCAATGTTAACTTGACAATGTGTTCCCTTAAAGCCATCAGAACAAGTACACTTGAATCCATTTATCATATCCGTACACACTCCATTATTTAAGCAGGGATTTGCTGCACATTCATCAATATCAATTTCACATTGAGTTCCGGTGAAGCCTGAAAAAATAATGGTACATCATAAACAAAAATTGTATATACATAATTTCTATTTTAACAATCACATAATATTCCAAACTGTTATATATATTACATACTGACATAATGCAACTAAATATTACATAAATTTGATTAAAACTGGAGAATCACTTTTTTAATCAGGCAAATTATTCTCAAACTATTAAATATTGACATTTTATAATTATCGCCAAAACAATTCTTTTCATCATTAATATAAATAAGTATGTATACTACGTCATATAAAGACAAGGTTTTGTGCACCTAGTTTCAATTAAACTTTATTAATTATATTTTTCTATTTTTACATTCTTATCCTAAATAAGAAGATATTAAATTTGTATGATTTAGAACTTTTGCTAATTTCCACATTTCTCGGCGTTTTGAGACCTCCTGATTCCGAAAAAATGGGTTTTACGAAGATGTCTGTCTGTCTGTCTGTAGGTAGAAAAGAATTTAAAATCGGATAACTTGAGTAACAATTATTTGATCAATTATATCTTTAGTACATTTTTTCAAGGACCAAAAATAAACTTACTCTTAAAATTTGAGGAAAAAAATTCTTTCTGTTATTAATTTCTTAAAAAACATGTACAATTAAACAAATTTTGTGCACAAAAAGATTTTGATATAACGCGAACCTAAAAAGATATGAATTTTTCAAGTTTTACAGTTTTTTTTTCATTCATAAATTGACTACATTAAAATAATCTGTTTACATGAAAGACTGCAATGCACTTAAAAAATTAAACCAAGAAATAATAAAAGCAAACTTACCAGGCATGCAAACACAGCGAAAAGTTCCAGGGTCGTCCAGACAAGAACCATCGTTTTGGCAAGGATGAGATTCACATTCGTTCACATTTGTCTCACACCTTGGTCCAGTGAAACCTTGCGTACAATTACATGCAAAAGAGCCAGGAGTATTCACACAAATACCATCGTGTTCACAAGGCGATCCTAGAAAATTTATGAATAATCAATTAAATTAAATATTAACATGTTGACTTATTGTTCCAAAGTTTAATTTTGGGTATTAGAAGTAATAAATTTTGTACAGATCAATGAAGGTATGAATATTTAAACATAATTCCTACAGTTTTTAACAAATCACTTTAAATTTTTAGAAATAAAACTGCATAAGTGTCAAAAGTTTATTAAAACTTTTTGAACGTTAAATAACATAAATTGATTAATTGATAAAGACTAACCTACTTAAGGGATTACTTAAGGGGTCTCTGGAGGCACCAGAGAAATTTAAACCCTTTCAAATTTATGTCGCTCAGGGGTGCCTATACTTTTCTATCATACATACTATTACTAACAGTAGTCAACTCTTTTAACCCTTTGAAGCACGAATTTTTCCTGCAGAAATTTTTTACCCTTTGTCAACATATCTAATAATTTTTGGGTCACTGGAAACGAATCCGATATCATTTTATAAAAATTCAAAATGGCAGACGACTTGTTTTAAAATTGATTGGATTCGCTTAAAACCTCCGAGTAACAAATTTCAAGCAAATTCAATCAATTTTAAAACAAGCCGTCCGCCATATTGGATCCGCCATTTTTATTTTTTTAAAAATGACATTGAATTCGTATTCAGTGATCTTAAAAACCTTCGAATAAGGAGAGTTAAATTTTCACTGGTACACAATTAGTGACAATCAAGTTAATTCCAATTTTTTCAAATTAATTTGTTATTAACAATAAACTGTTATTCAAATTGAAAAAATATCATATACAAACAGATGGGATACTGGTGTCCCGCTGTGCTTCAAAGGGTTAATGAATGGCTGACAAGTTCTTTTATAATTTTCCTTCTTCCTTTATAATTTCAAAAAAAAAATTCTATTACTTCTGTCTGATAGCTTTAATCTTCATTTTTTAATATTAAAATTTTTAAAAAGTATTTAAAAGCAAAAGCTAAACTATTGATTAGCAATCTCTAATCACTTGAAACGTACAACGTACATACTTTTTGTGTCGAGTACCTAGTCTAAATGACTAGGTCAACGTGAGTTTATTTGTTTCTGTATATTGTGAACGTAATAAAAACTATTGTAACCACTATCCCGACTTACCTTGCTCACATTCATCAATATCTTCTGAGCAATCCAGACCTTTGTAACCACTGGCACAGGAACAAGTGAAAGAACCATTAATAGGACTTGTATCACAGATGGCTCCTTGATGACAGGGATTCGATGTACAAGCATCATCCAAATGGCAAAGAAGACCTATTAACACACAAATCTACTATCAGAATCTAATAAAATAACATACATTACATTTAATTTAAAAATATTGTATTATATGAGAGAGAAAGATATAGTGTTATCTCTTTCTCCCTCACACAAATATAAGGCTTCTGGTAGGGGCCAAGCACCCGTGCCCCTCCCCCCGGATCCACCAATGAATATTGCCATTAGAAAATCTGTGCATTTATTATTTTAGGTTAAAAACTAATTTAGTATTCAATTAAATATATCAAATTATTATACAATTATCACATAATATTAAATAATACTAGTGACAATGTATACTGAATTGTTAATTTTATGTAACATCTTATAAAAAAGTCTTATTAAATTTACGAATTCGTTGCGTAAATTTTCAAAAGCTTGAGAAAATAAATGAACCTATAAGAGTTTATTATTATTCTTGACAGAGTGTATATTGTTTAAGAAATATTTTAACATACCTGTCTTTCCGTAGGTGCATTGACAGTAAAAACTGCCAACTCGATCAATGCAGGTTGCTCCATTGAAACAAGCAGCACCAGCACAATCATCAATATTGACACTACAATCAGGACCGGTCCAGCCATTAACGCAAATGCAAGAATAACTGCCATGAGAATTCGTACAAGTTGCTCCATTATGACACAATGAAGGCCTCACGGAACACTCATCTACGTCCAATTCACATTGTGTCCCAGTGAACGCTGATGGGCATAAACATGAGTATTCATTTACCCTGTCCATACATGTTGCACCATTTTGGCAAAGATTACCAATGCAATCATCAATGTTCTCCTCGCAATGCTCTCCTCGAAATCCTGCAATTACAATATCAAAAGCATGTTAGTAAAAATATAGTAACATACACTTTATATTAGTACATTCAATAAAATAAGAGTAGTGCAGAAAAGAAAAAACTTATTTTAGTACATATTTTAGTTCACACAATTGACCGTAACTGCATAGTGTTGATCTAATCACGGATAATCGAGTTTCTACTAAAACATTAAAAAACATAAAAGGTAAGATAATTCCTTAGTAGAGGTGTTTTAAAAATCACTCATATAACTATGAACTAAAATATGACTTCATTATATGTAGTTCTTTAAAACGAATGAATATACCAGAAGAATTATTAAGCTGAATATAGATACTGTCAAAAAAAAATTAGTAGAATTTCTTACTGATAAAGACAGACATTTTTAGCTCTTTTCGTCTAACAAAACAATAGTAAAATATTAGGAATAACAAAGAATAATTTATTATTAATAATTTTTGCTTCCTCATGGAGGAAGCTTTGTTTAACAAATTATTTCATTTTAGTTTCAGGGGATCCTTTGATTTAACTCAAATTTTAGAGGTGTTTTTCATTTTGAATAATGCATGACCACCCCTTTCTCATAACAGAAAAAACTTAATGTTGTAAACAAAATAATTTTGTTAGGAAATTTTGGTTGACATTACCAAATTTTGGTTCGTTGAACCCATGGTTATTTAGTAATTGTATACTGTAGAAATTTAGAATATAAATGATGTAAGTTATTATTATATAATTTTAAAGTTACAGTATAGTCATTATTAATAAAGTTTACATAACATAATTAACAAGTTAATTGTTGAAAGAAGAATGATGTGAGGAAATTTTGTCTTAGAAATATTATACATTTTTCTGCAGTACCAATTCACACCTAAATAGAAATTTTTACCACGTCTCTATAACGTCAGTATTAAGCAAATATTATACACATCAGTCAGAACGAGAATATTACCGAAAATATAACCGATGATTCAATTCTTTAAGAATTTAAGAAAAATTACCAACCCCGAAAATAAAACTTGTTGGTAAATTTCTTAAAGAATCGGAGATTTTAAGAATGCGGTTTAAAGATTGAAATTTTGAATGGTGTTGATTGTTGAATCGGAGTAGTCTTTAATCAGTGATTTCCTATGTCCTATTGATGAAAAATTTTCTGAATCTTTTTTAACAATTGTGAATCAGATCAAAAATTTGATGGTTAGGTTGTTTTGAGCAAAAACTATTATTTTTAAACTTTTTATTTAGCCAAAAAAGGTTACATCGTAATCGGCTGAGAATAATCGCAAGTAATCCAATTTTGGTCGAAAATGGCGATATTTTGAAAAAATATATAACTGGTTTTTTTAGGTACTTGTCTACAATTCGCTCCCCCGAATCTTGATATATTGTTTAAATGACACTAATTTTACAACGAAATAAAGTTAAACATACAGATATACACAAACAATAAATAAAGAGATTAGTATGGTTTAAAATGAAAAAATCAAAATGTTCGTATGTAATATGAAAATATTTTTAAACTATTATGAACTAATAAACAAAAGTTGATGCAAAGACAATATAAAATTAATTGTTTTTTCTAAAATAAAAATTATTTTTTATGTCTTTTTTAATTGTAATCGTAATTAAATATGTAATTTCAAACCAAGAATATTTACAAATATTTAATTTAAAAATAAGTTACAATATAAACATATTATAAAAATTTGTTTCTTTTCCTGCTTTTGCATACATTATATTAATGTAAGTGAAATCAAAATTTTAATTCGGAAAAAATGTTTCCATGCTTCTTTTTACTTATAATATTTAAAGAAAAAGTAATTAATTGACGAAATAAGTATTGAAGGTCGTTAAAGTTAATTTTCATAATTTTTATCCAAAAAGATTATAACACATTTTAATGGTCCTTTAAAATTATTCGCTAGGTTTTATTCGCTTGTAATATTTCAAAAGTAAATTTTTCCCTCTATTCCCTCTTTTCTTATATGCATCTAAATAAGACACTATTTCACAAAGAAAAATAATTTGATACAGTAAGTGTTTTTTAGAAAATCAGACGAAATTTTCTCCGTTTAAACTTATTTTTCAAACAAATATAAAAAAATATTAATGTTTTTAAAATAATAAAATTGATTTAAGGTAAGTGATATTAGGATATAGGTATTTTAATTATAGACTTACAAAAGTATACATATTTCAGAATCTCTACAAAGCGATTTAATTATCGATTTTTGTCGATAACGGTCACTAGTATCGACAGTGGGTTAATATTAGATAATAAGAAACCAACCAACATATGGTTTTACAAATTAAAGGATGCAACTTTATCGACAGCGATAAAATAATGCTAAAAGCAATTGTCTTTGTCCAGTTTTGAAACCAAAGAAAGCTAACTTTTACAATGAAAATAAAATTATTTCAAATGCTTACTTAAATAATTGAATTGTAAGTGGATTTTTAATATAATGTTTAAAACTAATTGCTTTAAATATTACCATTTCGATTAATTTTGTATTTAAAATTAATAAAAGTGGACAAAACAACGTATAATAATAATAATAAGTGGAGCCTAAATTAAATAGCTAAAAAATTAAACAAAATGCAATGAACTACTTAGTGCAAAAAGTTAGTTAGACAAGACAAGTTCTGAAGTAACTTGGTGCGATAAACTTTTAGCTTCATGTAGGCATACTTCTACATAAAACGGCAGTGCAGTGTTTCTCTGCCGCAGCAGAGGCGTGGCAACGTCGCTAGAACGGGTGTGCGTCCTGACTGAGTTCTGGTCTGGTGGGGACTGTGGGAAAATTCTCATGCCATGAACTACGGCAAACCACTGACTCTCAACTTGAGGAACAGATTTTATATGATCCTAATAATACTATACTTCCTGCTTTCACAACTTCCATATAAATGAATGATTAAGATTCAAAGCAATTAAGATATCAGTTTTTTACCAATTTTCTCGAAATACTCAATATTTTCGGCAACGACTTTAATTATTTCAAGCTACATATTGACACACAAATTACATAATTTTACTTTTTAGACTGGAAATTAAATAAATACGTTTTCATAAGGTAAATAATAAATTATATTGTACGTGAATCACTATTTTGGAATCAAATGGAATATAAATGAATATCGAATTAAAATATCTGTAATTATAATACTTTAATCGTTTTACAAATCCTATGATTATTTTCCCCAAATTTTAATTACAAAAAAAATAACATTTTTAAAAAACTAATAAATTTTATTACTTAAAGTTATGAATTTCTTCAAAATTATTATGTTTTTTTTAAATTAAAGTTAAATATATATGAAGAAAATAATCTGTATTTCAAGTTTATGCACTGCGCAGCCTTAAAAGTGAATGCTACAATATTCACAACTTTTGAAATTTTTATTGGATCAAAATAACCAATTTCTTATTCAATAAAAATGTTATGATTGGTCTAGAATATTAGTTGTTTAAGCCAATAAGACCTAGTTTTAGAAAATCAAAATAACAGATGCTACAGATTCTAAGTCAGTTTTTATGTATAGTAAAAATATTCTTTATTGACATCTTAATGATTTAATTATAAAAATTCATTTATCCAAAACTTTAGGTTTTTAAGTAACATATTTAATATTTAGGCATTGTAGTTAAAATGAGAGCCGTCATTTGTTGGGGCCGACGAAGCAAAGAGAAGGTTAACGCAGACCCGCAACTCCCCACTTAAAACAACTGAAAGCACCGGGTGGTCACGACTATGCCATGGGGGTGTATAAAGCAAAATTATTTGCTCATACCAATATAATCGTAAAGACAACTTCTGTTTATGAAGTAAAATGTTTCTTATGAAATAATAATGTTTCAATTAAATATTTGACTCATTTCCCATTTTTGTAATTTAAACATTCATAACGTTATTAAAAAGTTTGCAATAACAGCAATCAAACATTGTTTTCCGTTAACAAGGATCAGGGACTTTTTATTCAAATATTAATAAAAAAGATTATCAAGAGTAAAAATAAATTTTATCTTTCAAGCAGTTATTTTATTTTAACAGCTAATTTTTGTCAGCGAATTCAAATCCATTGCTTGTTAGTACTCAGAAAAAGTTTTTAAATTGCAAAAAACTCTCCACCATGTATATCTTAAATTGGATTTAATATAGTGACAACATACAGAATGTTCAAAGAAGTTCAACCTGAACAATTTCTCACCGTTCGAGAGTTGGCCAAATCTTCATGTTGAACTGCAACTTTCCATACCCGTTAAAAGCAAAACAGTCTATGTTTTATAGTATTTCGTTAAATTTAATTTTTATTCAGTATGTCTTTAACTAAAAAATATCTAAACTAGAGTACAAAAAAACTTTTCCAATTTAAAAGAATAATTTTGGTGCAAGGTTCTTTGCAATTTCAACAAAAAAATTGTAATGTGTTGGTTAAAAAGGGGTTTTAAATAAGATCAGGGTAAACGCAACATCTCATTTTTAAAATTCCTTGACTTTTCCCTGACTTTTCCCTGATAACAAATTTTTCAGTTATTTTAAATCGTGTTTTCTATATTAAAAATTTTATAATGTTTTTATTAATTGTTTTCGCGTTTATAATTTCATATAATAGAAGTATCATAATTGTACATTGTTCCTTGCAGTTATTTAAAGTATGATAAAATCTTGAATTTTTATTTATAGTTCCTTTAAGAAAAATTTTCCTGACTTTAAAATTTTTTTTTTTTAAAGGCCTGACTTTTTCCTGATTTCCAGTTTTTCCCTGACTTGCGGCCACCCTATAGATTTACATAATATAATGTAACAATTGAGAGACGGGATTTCATAAGTAGTTACAGAATTTAAACGCGTCATATCAGTATCTCATGGATTTAAAGCATTGTTTAAATTGCATTCTAAAACAATATCTATACCTTTAACTAAACACAAAAAAAAAGAAAATGTTGAATCGGTTAAAAATAGCAATTTTCTTAATGCTTTTAAACCATCAAGAGCCAAGGGTGCTCCGTCTTAAAATTCTATAACAACTAATGTAATTCCGCTCCTCAATAATTGTAAGTTATCATGCAATTAATAAACTTAACGATCTTGTTAGTTTTCAATTTAAAAAAAAAGGAAAGCGTCATTCATATTTAATTTTAAAGACAATGTACAGTTTAGATTATAATTAATTATTAAGTATTTTAATCAATTTCGTTGTCTTTGATGCACCTTAACTGGTGCATATTACAAAAAAAAAAAGTGGTAAAATTCCATATACAACACACTGAGATTTATAAATATCTACCTCTCGAGATTAATTTGTTTCAAAAGATTGAAACCCGTAGAAAACAAATGAAATTCGAGGGTAAGGTATTTTCTCTTCATCATTATCTTTATTAAAATAGTAACTTCAGATTTTTTTTCTGTTGTATCTAGATAATAGAGTAGAATTTCAAAGCGAGATCACTTGAAAACTCCATGCACAACTGTAGAAATACGGTGGTCTTTCTAACGGAAGCAGTGTATATCATAAAAAATTAGGTCTACATCTGTTTACTTCATTTTTTATCTAACATCATGCTGATATAGTCTTTTAAAGGGAAAACATTTCTCTGTGTAACAACACTATCAATCGATTTCAACCTGGGACAATGAAAAAAAAGCAGAAAAATTGTTATGCAATATAAGTTTTTGGTATAAAGCGAGATATGAGCGGAATTATGAGAGGATTCAAACTGTGTCTAAAACTGGATGCTCTATGAAAATGACAAAATGTTGTACAAAGTAAAAAGAGAATATTTTAGTATAATCAAAGAAGGATATACTTCCTAAATTTAAAGTATTTAATTTTTTTTCTCATAGTTTAAAGTTTAAAGCAAGAGAAAACTGTAAAATGAACAAGGGCTGTCTTAAAATTATTGCTTTTTAAAACAAGAAAGCTGTTCTATCTAAAAATAAAACTTCCTTTTTGCAGTGATAAGGAACAGTGATAATAGAGAAGATGATGGAAACCTAAAAGAACAACCTCCTGCATCCGACCCAGTAAGATCAGTAAGGCATTGATGCTTGTAAGTCAAACCAGACTTTAGATAACTAACAAATGAAGCTTTCATCCCTTCAAGATAGCCAATGACGAGAATAATAATATGAACCGTCCATCCTGGATACACCTAATGCGCAGTTTGAAAAGAATTTCATGGTAATTATCTTGCTTGTCTTACTTATTTTCAATGATATTTAGCACCGTTTCACATAAATATTTTTACTTTCATAGTCTTGAAAGACAATATTTTCTTTTCCACCATAAACCGCGAATTCTAAACAGAAGCCTAGTTTGTTTATCATTCTGTCTGCCACATGAAATAAATCATTATAGTCTTAGTACTTAAAATTTCACACCTGTGAACAAATTGATTAACAATAAGAAGTTCTGTTCATATTTTTGAGAAGAGTGTATACACAAATAACTATTTGGTGATAAAGACACACTTTATAATTTCAAGAAAGACAATCCATTTTGCATATGGGGCAAAATTCTTGAACTGTCCAGGTCAAAAAATAAAATTTATTCAAACTTTGCTAAAATGTTTCCATTGTTAGTGGAAGTGTAAATACCAAATATTTTCAAATTCAATGAAATAGTTTTTGAGTTACACAGTTTTAAAATTTTGAATATTTTTAAAATATAGTTTTTTAAATTTACTATATTTCTAGGTAGATTGCATAAAAGTTAACATATAAATAGTGATTTTTAAAGCTTTTTTTACAGGATATTCGATGATAATAAATGTTTTTTTGTAAAAAAAAATTTGACCTTTAAATTCAAGGTCAAAGTGTTAATTTGATTTTATCTCGAAATCGGAGATCTAAAAAAAAAATTTAACCTAACTCAATGGAAAGCTTGACTTTTTTCCTATAAGATATGTAAAAATTAGAGTGGAACTCTAAAATCGAGCGCGTGCTCAATTAACCAGTGGTTACTCGCGCGAGGTCGCGCTATTCGAGCGCGCGCGGGTATTTGGGATGTTTTTTGACAGAAGTATTTAGAGTTCCACTCTAATTTTTACATATCTTACAGTACCGTCGGGAATTGTCAGTCCACCTATTTTTTAAGGTTTGAAAAACGTCTTTAAACGTACAAAGTATAATTATTAAAATTTTTCTGTGTTTATTTCCTTAAAGTAGATAAAATTTTGAGGAAAATCATGCCTGAGTGAAGTGAGTTAGTTAATTTTTCATTGAAATATGTTAAAAAATGTGGAATTTTTAATGTTTTACAAAAATTGAAATTACTCTTGAAATAATAAAGGTTTTTTAAAGTTTCTATGCTTGTTTTAAAGGAAATTTTCTGGAAAATAAGACTGTTGCTTAGGCATTAATGTGCAATTTTTTCCTAGCATATGCAAGGCTCGGAAGTTGGACCAAAAAATTTATCAAATTTTGAAGACACTATTTTGACATAAAAATAATTTTTAAAATTCCAATATATATATTATATTACTTCCTTTCGAAAGTTATTGACAATTATGACCTTGGTATATTTTATATAGCTATATTTGATATCAAGATATAAACAATAATTTTTTTATATTTTTTGGTCCAACTTCCGAGCCTTGCATATGCTAGGAAAAAAAATTGCACATTAATGCCTAAGCAACAGTCTTATTTTCCAGAAAATTTCCTTTAAAACAAGCATAGAAACTTTAAAAAACCTATATTATTTCGAAAGTAATTTCAATTTTTCTAAAACATTAAAAATTCAACATTTTTTAATATTTCATATTTCAAAGAAAAATTGACTAACTCACTTCACTCAGGCCTTATTTTCCTCAAAATTATATCTACTTTAACGAAATAAACACAGAAAAATTTTAATATTTGTACTTTGTACGTTTAAAGATGTTTTTCAAACCTTAAAAAATGGGTGGACTGACAATTTCCGACGGTACTGTATAGGAAAAAAGTCAAGCTTTCCATTGAGATAGGTTAAATTTTTTTTAAATCTCCGATTTCGAGATACAATCAAATTAACACTTTGACCTTGAATTTAAAGGTCAAATTTTTTTTTTTACAAAAAATATTTATTATCATCGAATAGCCTGTAAAAAAAGCTTTAAAAATCACTATATATATGTTAACTTTTATGCAATCTACTTAGAAATATAGTAAATTTAAAAAACTACATTTTAAAAAAATTCAAAATTTTAAAACTGTGTAACTCAAAAACTATTTCATGGAATTTGAAAATATTTGGTATTTACACTTCCACTAACAATGGAAACATTTTAGCAAAGTTTGAATAAATTTTATTTTTTGATCTGGACATTTCAGGGATTTTGCCCCATATGTGATAGTGATTTGAGGTACGTCGTTCATTGATAGAAATTGATGCAGGTAAGGTTACTACTAATTCAGACAAAAATGAATTGTTTCCATCTCGTTAGACTGGTTATACACCTGTCAATTAGCAAATATTCTTTTTATTCTGACAGATACTCTAATTACTCACTTCACTTACACTTCAATCCAGTTTAGGTATGACTATCCTCGCCTTGAAAAATCCAACACGAAAAAACAATATCTTTGAAATTTGTAATTTTACTGTATTTACAGTAATGTTAAAATATCATGATTATACGTAGAGATTCTACTACTAATTGAGAAGCTGGTAGTAAAAATGGATTGTACAATTCTGCGAATAAAAGTGGGGTATAAACATTACCAGCAAAAGCGGGTCAAAAATTGTAATAAATCTGTTTATTTAGAAAAGATGCTAACCGTTGTCTTGTAATGATTTCATTTGCAGAATACTATTTCAACAATTTCGAAATTTTTTCATTTAAAAATAATTTCAAGATAATCAATTGCATATTTTTTATATAAACAAACTAAATAAAACTTCTGACCTATTTTTGCACGTGATGTTTATAATCCACTTTTGCTCGCATAATTATATTTTTTATTATAATTATACATTGTTACTCACAGCCACTCATTTACAGCAGTCTTTGATATAATTAAACACTGAAGGATTTGTGCAACAAAAGGGAGTTAGGTTTTAATATTTGAAAGTAGTTTTTAATACATATTCCATACAAAAATTCAGTTCCAAATGTCAAAGCATAAGTGGTTATCACTACATGCACTTCCATGCGTCTTACAAAATAAGTTTCTACTTTTGGTAAGATCACTGAATATTCTAGTATTGCAAAACGGGATGTTCTTCATTAAGGAAGGTGTTAAATATCCGGGACAGGTGGCTCTTAGCTGACTTATTCTTGTCATTTCCACTACTGAGATTGTACTGTACTCTGCAGAGAAACCAATAAGCTATTGTCTAAAACTGAAGCTGCGGAATAGTAGAACATAAAGATGCAGTATTTTTATGTAACAAATAAGAGATTCCATAAGCTTTCTCCAAGAATGTTTAATCTTCTCAACAAGGTGGTTTTTCAACAGCAGTAATCATATTGAACAAGTGAGAAGAATATTGTATTCTGATCTTGCTTATGTTTTTAACCCGTCGTTCTGAGTGTACTCTTAGTTTAACAAGAGCAAGGATCTTCTCACAATCATTGTAGCTTGACTGCCTGCAGTTTTGATTCGTCCAGAGTACTCTCTTTAGAATTCAGGGCACTTCTCTCCATATAATTTTATAGAAATAAATTTTCATTCTTTATAATCTTTTTAAATGTTAGAAGTAATTTTGAACAAAGGTTGAGTTGTAGAATAATTACCTTAAATAGGAGTTCGTAATTCAGTAAATGAAAAAATGAGATTTTGGAAATTCAGTATACCTACTTCATCATATCGAATACTGTGCGACACTCTCTAAATCTGAATTAGTTAAAAATAACAAATTTGAAAGCAAAAACTCAGTCACTAATTCAAATAGTTATATTTCTACTAATCATTTAGTAAAAAATAACTAGTTATTAGTCAAATTCAATTTTAGGTTATGTCAAAATAACTAAAATTTTAATAAAATTCTGTTTACTAATTCAATTAGTAAAATTTAAACTAATTTTTAGTTATTTTCTTACTAATAACTAGTCATATTCTACTATAATAATAATTAGTTATTTTTCACTAATTGCTGAAACAAAAACTCAGGCACGATTTTACTAATAATTAGTTATTTTTAGACTAATTCAGATTTAGAGAGCAAGTTAATCAATTGCATTATTAGAATCAACATTGATAAATAATACCCTGCTAAAAAAATCCTATAAAAAGCGGATAAAATCCGGCTATAAGTAAGGTTCTATCGGTTTCTATCGTAATTCTATCTGTTTTTTGTCCCCGTTTTATATCAGGTTTTTGTCAGTATTTTATTCGGGTTTCATCAGAGTTCTATCAGGGTTACCAAAATTTTGCTACATGGTTTTTACATCGGTTTTATACGGATTTCATATGGATTCAATCTGTTTTGTATCTGATCCGTTACATTATATTAATCTGAATATAATGTTATATGTAACAGTTAGGGTAAATGTGTCAGTTGCTGCGGGCTCTTAGCCGAGACTCCTTTTAATTAAAAAATACCGCTTTTTTATTCATAACAATGAACTTACGACTTATTAAATGAAAAGTTTGTGTTATTTAGATATTTATTCAAACATCAAAACCCCATAAAAATTGATTATTTGAACAAAATTAAGAAATTAAAAATAATATCAAATGCATCTATTGCTGCGGGCTTGAGTCAGTTGATGCGTGTTAGTTGCTGCGGACAGAATAACGTGTAATTGGAGGTTATATTTCTCGCAGCAACTAAAGCACATACAAACCAAATGTTTGCTTTAGTTGCTGCGGGAACAATAATTTAAACTTAAATAATTAAAAATTAATAATAGTTAAAATAAGATTTTTGATGGAATTGTATTAAGTAAAGGTTAGAATAATTTTTTCACACATTTTGAAATAGGTACATATTCTTCAATAGAAATTAGTAATATTTTTCTGAAAACCGCAGCAACTGAAGCACCCGCAGCAACTAACGCACTTACCCTATATTATTATATAAAAATATTGTAAAAAATTTATTTCCCATGTCTTGGTGCAAAATTTTTGTTGTACAAGATTATAGTGTTTGATGTCCATTTACCCAAAACTGAACATTTCTTTATATTACAACTATCAGCTTGACAACTTATCATCTAAAAACTTCTCTTTTTTGTGTAATTTTTCATAAGTAAGTTTCCAACGCGCCATAGGTAGAGTAATATCATAAGTACGATTTTTCTACCTCGAAAAAAAATTACTTTATTTTTAAAAAATATTTACTCGTATTCAATACAATGTAATAAAATAGTGAAATTTGTTTTGTTGTCAGTTGATAAAACTGTTGAAAATTCGACTGTTTCATTCAGTGAAATATTACCGATATCTAGTGAAAACCTTACTGAATAGGGTCACTGAAGTGACTCACTGATTCAGTTTAAGAAAGTACCAACCACTCATATTAACATTAGATGTTGTAATTATATTTAATGGTACACTTTCTTAAAAAAGTAAATAAATTAATATCTCAAAACAATAATAAAATCCAATAAAAAGCACAGAGTTAATAAAGAAACAAAAGAGTTGAACTATCTGTCCTGCAGAGAGGAAGGGAGAAATAAAAATATACTAAAGAAAGTATGTGGGAATCGCGAGCAAAAGGAGCGGTCTCCATGTAAGAGGTATAAGACAACCCACAGGTTGTTTCGCATACCGGCCTTCACAAAGGCACGCCCAATCGAGTTGAAGCGGTAAACTCGTCCTGATGTGTTGATTTTCTATATGAAAAAGGAGATAATAATTCAGCAAAAAAAGTTGATTTTTTTCACAAAATGGGCTAAAATTACTTTGATATTAATATTTTTCAAATAAGAAATTCAATCCTGCACCCGTACTATACTGGTTTAGATTTCTTGTTGAGTGGAAAGTGATACTGAACAAAGAAGCAAACAGCATTATATATTTAAATAATTTTTATCTGAATAAAGATTATTAAAAGTTAAAATTTAAAATAGTACTGTAACAAGTAATTATTATATTATAGCAATTATTTTATAATAGTGTTTATATTGCATTTCAGTTATGACAAGAACTCAATTCTTCAACTAGAATACAATTTTATCAAAATTATTATTTAAGATCAAGTTAGCTGACTTATCCACTTTTCCTATCATAGGAATAGGCTAAAATGGAATACGTACATGAAAGTGACGCTCCATGGTAAAAAGAGCCTTAGCTCCCAAAAGTAAATTTTACAGCAGAAGAGAAAGAAGAAACGAGTGCACAACAGCTGTCCGTATAAACTGCTGATGATTTATTGCTAATAATACAACAAGTAAAAGACGTAAACAATTTTTTACTTTTGTATATGAAAGCAGGACTCAAAATCTGTTGATCGACGTCAAAAACTCAAAATTAATATTTTGGAACTAAAGTTTCTTTTTACGCTTTCATATTGTGTGAAGTGTCACATATATCGAAAACCACTCTGTAAAATTGTACATATTTTTTTGCAATCAGTAAGACTTTGAGAAAAGATCATAAGACTTACAGAGAAATTTTATGCTAATGGCAGTTTAAATTTACAAAACGCCTCTATCGGTTACTCTAGGAACTATCAAATATGGCCGACATAAGAGTGACATCAGAGTAAAAATATATGTTATTTGTACACGGCGATTAGCATTTTAAAAAAAAACAAGATTTTTAGGTGTTTTCAGAAGTGAATGATAATTTTAAAATGGTGATAATTATTTATTTAATGTGAAAACAATGGAATTTAAACAAAAAATCAGCATTCGACTTTTATCATATTTCTAGATGACGGAGTAGCTTTGCAGAAAGAAAACGAACTATTTAAGCTTAAAGTTAAAATGCTTTTAATTTATTCTCTAAATCTGTAAGAGCGAAATTTCACTATTTCACAGCTATTCGCTCCGGGCATAGATTTAAAATGATACCGGAAATGACCGTCAGCGCTCAAAGTGGCAAAAATAGGCATTTAGTGTTGGATAACTATAATGACAGATCACTATGAATATCATAATAAAGACGATAAAAGAAGATTTTGCAAAAAAAAAAAAACACGTAACTGCGTTTTGGTCGAAATCAACAACAAATATTAACGCTTAGTTGTAATACATATTTTTCGTAAGCGTGTTCGTTAGTTTCTTTAGTCATAGATAGTAAATTTTCTTGTCGTTAGAAAGATTGTTTTTAAAAAATATCAAAGATAAAAGTATGTAAACGTCATTTTTAAAAAATAAAGTTACATAACCTATAATAAATATAATAAAGTAGAGAGAAAATTTCCTGTTCTGTCCAGAATTATTTTCTTCAGTAAGTAAAATAATAAGTTTATATTTACGAACGAGAAGTCAACTAAAATCACAAGCATGTTTTGATGAAAATTTTTTAAATAATAAGCTAACAAATAGCACTGCTATGCATTAATTTTGAACACGATCAAATTGAATAAAACACGTATTTACTTATTTTTATAACAAACTATGACAGTTTTCAAAGTAATTAGTTATTTTGTATCCAACGAAAATTGCGCTGCGGCACCGATAGAGGCGCTATCGTGCTTCCGTGTCCGAGGCGAATAAATATACCACTGATCCCAATAATAATGTAAATACGCTGTAGAATTAGTGAAAAATCGCTGGGTAATCAGTAAAATTTCACTGATTCATCAGCGTATATTCGCTTATTGGAATAAGTGGTACAATTATTGATTTTTTAGATTTAGAGAGTATAACATTTAAAAAAAAAATTATTGTACAAATAAACTTTCAACATTGCACTGTCTGAAAAAACACTCTTATATCGGCCATATTTGTTTTGAAACAAGTGGCGCCTCACTGCCCGCGGTGGTAAATTTCTTTGACAATAGACATATAGTACAATATCTCTGTTACATGTTCCATTATTATATACATATTCAATATTGTAATGGTTTCGACTTTTTTTTTTTATTCTAATAGGGGCACGTTTTTTCTGCATATAATATTATTTAAGTTTATACCTATAGAACTTTTATAATTATTATAATTATTTTTCTTTAAAATTTATATTTTTATCTTATAATTTTTTTAGGCACGATATTGTCTCATATGTATTGTTCCTTGGAGGGCTCATTAGCCCTAGGAACTTAATTTTCACTAAATAAATAAATAAATATAGTGTATAGACTTTTCAAATTCAGTTGAGAACCTATTGCATTACGCAGAGTTGAAAAGTTGTTAAATCTATTGAGAATTTTTGTGACTGATACTGATGCTACTTTTCTTTAACTTCATTCTGACCCAAGAGGAAAATTTGGAGTTCTATACTAGTTGTGGCGCATAAAGTTAACAAGTTGACTGTCATGGGGGTCACCGGTGAACGGCAGCAAACTTTCCGGTTTAGGCCGCGTTAATCGGCATATCACAGCACGCGGCGTAAACGGAAAAGAAAGCAAAATAGGCTTGGCAGTCTACATGTTAATGCTATTTTACTCCCAGTACTTTGCCAATACTGCAAATGTGTTTCGATTATTTATAACCCTTTACCAGACTGTCGATTCACACATAAGATAAAAGAAAGCATTGTTACTGCACTATGGTTAATCTCTTCTCAAAAGTACAACAATAGTTATTTTCGTAAAGAAAGAGTTAATACACAGAAAAAAGTACGTAAATTTTTCATTGAAAAATGTCATTGACTTTCTTTGAAATTTTACAATTTTAGTGCATGAGTATATTCCTTGAAAGATTTTCGGCTCTATCCAAAAGTCAAAAGTCAAGGAAAAATTCACGTAAATTTTTTTCCGTGTACACTTGCGGAAAGAAAATAAATATCAAATTTTATAAAAGCATTTTAGAATTCAATAAAATATCTTGCTATTTGAGGACAAGATCAGAATTAGAAATTCTACAGTTTAACAAAACTTATATGAATTTTGGTATAGAATGACCTTTTCTCCTATATAATATATTAAAATTTGTTGAACATGTTTGATAATATGTTTTTTACATTAATATTCAGAATTTTAATTTGGGTTAATTCTAATTCAATTTTATATTTCTGAATTAGGGTTGAAATTAATATAATTTCTTTTGTTCATTTTATTATATTTAATAAGAATAATAAGTTTAATGATAGAATTATCAAATATTTTCTAATACAGAGGATTGGATCTTCAATAATATTATTTTATTCTATTAGATTAATAATATATAAAATAAATTTTATATAGTTTATAATTTTAATTTTATTAATAAAAATAGGTATATTTCCATTTTATTATTGTTATATTAATGTAATGTTAAATTTATCATGAATAAATTGTTTTGTTTTAATAAGAATTCAAAAAAATTTAATTTTTCTTTTATAAAGAAATATAATAATTCTTCGTCCCATTTTATCTCCAAATTGTAACAGGCTTTTATAAAATTTGTTATTGATTTTCTTTCCGTGTAATCAAATGAGTAGGTTCTCAAATAATTCACTTTATTATGAGAATAATTCTGCAAACAAAAGACATAATATAATTGAAACTTTTATGTAATATGAGAGTCCATGCAAATACTTTTCAACTTTCATCAGTCTAAACATGGTCTGAACAGAAAATTAATTTTATCCTCAAAAAGTTTCTTTTCAAAGAATTTTAAAAGAAAAATATTTTTTTGTTTCGTTATAAAAAAATTCACAACGTTCTAAGGATTTTACTATTTGAAATAAAAGTCGCCCCATCGGAATGTTTATCCAATGTTTTTTAAAAAATTAAATTTTTTTTAATTTTCTAGTAAGGGACCGTAACAAACTACGTAACACTTTTATGGATCTATTTTGATCCTTCCTCCCCCCTATAAGCGTTACGTATTTTTTGAACGGCCCCTAATTAGGATATCTCATTCTTTTCTTTTGCATTCCTCTGTAAGAGTTCGTTAGAAAATTCTTAAAATTTAAAAAAAAAAACAATGAAATGGCAGCCATTTAAAAAAACTTTATATTGAAATTTTCTAGAGCATTTAATTTATTCAAACTTTTTTGTGAATGTTTTTAGTCATAAAACAGTAGAAAGTGCTAATAGATAGGAAATTTGTCAAGAAATCCAATGTTTCCCATTTTTTATCTTTTTACAAAATCACCATTAGAGGAGATAATTGACAAGCCATAAACCATTCTAATTTTTAAATGTCTCCAATGTATCTAATAAACATGTCATTCTTTATCAACAAGTTCGTAGTTTTCCCTAAAGTATTGTGAAGTATCACACGTACCTTTGAAGTATTTAAGTAGTGAACTCTAAAACTCTTTTTACACAAAAAGTAGTTTATGTTTCTAAAATTAATAATAAAAAAGTCAAATTTCTCTGATTTGAAAGATTTAAAAATCCTATTAAAAAAGTAAAGATATTGTTTAAATCAAATTAAGTCTTACTTTAAACAAAAAAAACAAAAAATTAAAACATAAAAATCAACTTTAATAGAGCATTCAAATTTTTAACCGTTATTGCATCAAAAAAGCGTATTTTGTATTAGAAAAAGCTATTAATTACTTAATTGCAACATTTTTGGCAATTCTACTTTCTGGATTTTTGGTTTTTTGTTTACAGGTAAATATTAAATTTATAATTTTATAAACTTACCATCTGGACAAATGCACTCATACTGAAATGGCTCCAAAAGATGACAGGAACCTCCGTTCAAACAAGGTGAGGGATCGCAAGGAATGTATTCGTTTTCACAATTTTGTCCGGTAAATCCACTGTCGCAAACGCATCTGAAAAAAAGTGCAACGAAAAAGACTTATTAGTGACTATATGGTATTGATGTACTTTTATTCGTACCCTGTTTGGAAACGACCCAATTAAGTACAATTAATACCTGCGAGCTTCAATTCAAGTACCAAATTGGGTAGTCCAATTTGAAATAATTAAGATTATATTTGAGAACTGAAAATATTAAAGAAATTACTATAATTATATTTTAATATATTAATATATATATTAAAACCATTAATCAAAGTTTAATTGTGGTCGAGACACATTGCTCCTTAATTACTTCAAGTATTAAAAGTATTAAAAGTTAAATTAACGTTTGGTAAATAAATTGTGTAGTTAACTTTATTAATTTCTTGGATAAATTAGCAAAAAAATGACTTAATTTTACCAGTTTTTATTAAATAAACTTTAAACTTGGATTAGTTTAACGTATTTCTGCAAAGTTTAAATAATTTTTCCTGTCTAGTTTTTGAGATATTAGCTATTAAATTTACATTGTGTATCATGGAGTTCACCACCTTGCAAAGTCCATAAATATAGTAGGTATTTTTGAGTACTTAAATAAAACTTATATTACGAAAAATATAGTTTATTGATAAATGAAACGACGGAAAAGGTTTAATAAATTTATTTGAATTTTACAAAATATGCGATTTTAGTGATGTGACATATAAACTTGTAAATATCAGTGTACAGTATTTTAAAACTCACATTAAACTTTTTTAACTAAAGTGATTAAATTAAAATTTCTTTAAATTGTATTTTGTATGACATAACTCATGAAATATATTTATATTGTTAATAATTTGTGATAATCAATTCTCTATTATTCACTGACAGCGCGACTCGAGCGCGGGTAATTTGAAAATCTATTTGAGACCCTGTCTTTATTACAAAGTTACATGACAAATATTGGCTTCAAAATGCAAGCCACACTTCCCCTGAATGAAAAAGAATTTTAAAGCAAAGTAAATAAAACATTCAAGCAAAAGTTCGGTGAGATTTGTCAAATTAGCAATTTTCAAAATCAACATATTTTGCTTAATGTGAAATTTTAGAAAATCTAAACAAGCTTCTTCAAAACTTAACACAATCTTTTAATTAAGACAAAAATCTTTAATATTAAATTTTCAATAACGTATAACTTATTTATTGTTGTTTTCATCAATATGTGCTTCAAGGAAAGCTTTTTGACAAGTAACATTTTGAATATGTACAATATATAATGACTTTAGTTTAAGTGATTTATTTGTGAAAGAACCTTTATATGAAAAAAATCCCTATTTATTTTTGACAATAATAATTTATTAAAATATATTTTTACAAAACCTCGAGGGACTTCAACTTATCTCATATACACGGAGAAAAATGTTTGTGGAATACACAAATTTTGTGGAGTTTACAAATAAGTTTGTGGAATTGCACGTTTTTGTGTTTTCCACAAATTGGATTTGCGGACTCTACAGGATCATTTTTTTCTGTGTATATAACAGAACGATAAAGAATTCGACGAATTTTATCGTTACATTATAGCTCATGAAAAAAAAAAATGTTTATAAAAACGATAAGACTTGATAATTAAAAGTGAAACTTTTTAAAATAAACTGTTAGAAAAAAATCATATGCTATCGTTTTAAATTTAATCAACTGGTTAATATAAAACTCTTTTGAAACCAATTTAAGTATTTATGAATGTATATCAATATTTTCTGTACTTTTCCCTAGTACATTATTATTATAAAATCAAATAAATATTTTTAAAATTTCATTTCAGAAAGTAACTTTCAAGTTCTTAACAAACAAATAGAAAATATTTTATATTTATTAAAAGTTTCACAATGTTTTGAAAACTAATAATAGTTAAATACTGATAACAGTTACATAACGATTTATAAGAATAGTCACATATAATGATATCTACAAACCGAAAAATAAAAACTTATATTGGATTAATATTTGGGAGTCAATGTTTTAATGTTGGTTGAATATGTACAACTAATCAACAACCAATCATTGCACCAGTTAGACAAAAGTTTGATACACATATACCATTGCAAATATTGGTTCTATATTTTTCAAACCATGTCCAAAAATTACTTTCTTGATCTTTTTTGCAAGTGAGCAGGCTCATGCGCAGTATTTGCTTCTGGGGGGTGGGGGGGGGGACTTTTGGGTTATTTTACGTAAACTGTCTGTTTAGTTCATGTTAACGAGTTTTACTTTACATTAAACGTAAATAGCAATTGTAGCCGACTTCAAGAACTACTAAGTATTTCGACTTAATCTACTCTATAAGGTTTCATTAACGCTGAAACATACAAAATTTGAGCTTCACTGTTTGCAACTTGCAGCATGCATATTACAGAACATAGGACCATGTGTCTTTACCCTTGAAAAATTTTCTCATTTTTCTATTCCCATTTACTCTCTAAATCTCAATTAGTTAAAAATAACAGATTTAAAGACAAAAAATCAGTCACTAATTAAAATACTTATTTTTCTACTAATCATTTATTTAAAAATAACTAATTTATTAATAATTAGCTAATTTTAACTACTTTAGATTTAGACCCTTCTTGGTCAAAAAAGGTAAATATAAAATTTGAGACACTACAAAGGAAAAATATACGTAAGTGTCTATTTGCTCTGAATAATAGTCAATATTAGCCGGAATAAGTTAGCTGTCACAGCAAAGTATTAGCTAGAAGAACTAATCTTTAATTCAAAAAAATTCGATTGGAGCATTAGCTGCAAATTAGCTATAAATGCTTCAAGAATAATTATAATCTCCGCACTGCCCTGCCCTTAATATAAGACCTATACAGTAGAAAAAACTATTTGAATTAAGACAACGTATCCATGTCATTATTTGATCCAAAAACATTTACTTCGAATTAAAAAAAATTCATAGTTAACAAAAATTTTATCACGCACATTTTTCTTGATTTAAATCCAGTTTTTTTCAGTGTATTCTGTCGAAGTTGAAATTGCCCGCATTATGGTACCCGTACCATGCTGTCGCCATTGTTTTATTGGGTGCATGGGATATAAAACGCAATTTCATTTTACAGCCAACAACTTAGGTATAAAAATTTATAATAAAAAATGTAAAAAAATTAAATAAATGCATAGTTGAACATGGGTTTTATACATATAATGTATAAAAAAATGGGTGTAAAAAGAAAAAATTGAGTTGTATTCGTCATTTTTTTAATTTTGTTACTTCTGTGAACAATGTACTTTTCTAAACATTTTGTGACCATTGATTTTAATAAAACTTTGTAGTCTGGTGAGATTAGCAAATCTGTCCAAAGAAACTTCGCTAAATATACCAGTTTATAGAATTATTATTTTTGAAAAAATTAAAACTTTTGTAAATTGAACTTATTCTTTTACTATTTGGTTACAAATAAAAAAAAAGAATCTGAATTCATCTATCTTTTCTTTGGGGAGTTCCTAAACCATGGGGGCCCCGATGAACCTCATCTTCAACATCCCTTATTGTTACGCCACTGCGCTTCTGAGAAACAGGTTTGCATTTTGCTAGTCTCTTATCTTTAAACAATAAACTTTTTTCACAATTTTTACTATTTATAAATCCCGATTTTCGCATTCATTTAAAAACAATCAATCATAAGCATTTTCAGAACTTTCTATGTTTTCAAGAAATAAAAATTTTAAAAATCTAAAATGATAAATAAAATTATTTATTAATTTTCACTAATACACAATAATTCTAAGTGAAAATGTATACAGGAAAAAAATGGCTACCTCTAAGCAACATAAACTTAATTGGGATAATTTTACGCAAGATTTTAATATTTTAAAGTTCTCAACAAGAAAAATATTTAATTTATATACACTGTAAAAAGAGAATTTTAATTTATGTGAAAAATATTGTTTTAATCAAGCTGATTTCCCAATAATTTCAAATTTTCCTTTTGAAATTTATTAGTACTTCACATTTTTATGCAAATTTAAAGCTTTCAATTTTTTTGTATTACAGTTTAAAGCAAGACAAAAATCTGTAAAATAAGCAACACTGTAAAAACAGGTGTCTTCTTATTTTAAGAAATAAGACTTTTAGAAAGCGTCTTTTGCAGTTATTTCATTGGTTAATAATTTTATAACAAGGTCTCTCATTGGTTGTGTCTCAAAACAAGACAGCTTTTCGACCTTAAAATAAGACTTTCTTTTTATATATGTGAAAATAAAATCTATATTACAGTGATATAAAACAGATAAACTAATATTTCCCATTTTGGTCTTGTCTTTCAATAAAAATCAGTAATCAAGATTACTTTTCATCTAAATTTAAAGATAAATATAAACTCCATTTTTAAAAAATACTATATTGCAAGAAATATTGCAAGAACATACCTTACACCAATCATCAAAAGCGGAAGTATTGATAAAATGTACGAAAGATTCATTTTCAAGTTGCATGAGTTGAGCTGGCAAAACGTGTAAAAACATAGTCCTCATATTTCATCAACATTCCAGAAAATTGTCTAACTTAACTGCATTTTTGTTTTAAAGCATAAATATCGAAGAAATTAAGAAAGCTTGGTTTATTGCATAAGAATGTTCACTTTAAACGATTCCAGACACTGAGATCACTTATTTGAATGATGCACGTAATCAGATAAAAGAGTCCTTTTCTTTGTATATATTTACATTTGGTACTCTACTTTCAATTGCATCAGTCTTTAATAATAAATTCAGCAACTTTATTGCATTACTATGTAAAATAGATATTAGGTTTCAAAATTCTTCTTTATTGCACGTTCAATCTTTGTGATTTCTTCAATTTTTGATAAAACAACACGGTCTTTTCTGTCGAAAGGAAACTAGTTTTGTTTATATTTAAATATGGAAATAAAATATATTTGACAAATATAACAAATTAAAATTAATTAACGAAAGAAAAAATTGCGAAATCCCATGGAGTTACATTGATGTTAAAAAAGTGATGATGTGCCCTAGCCCCTCGATCCTACCCATCACATTTGACTAAGTTGGACGATCACTGGCCGAACCTGTTTTCCCACGTTTTTACCGCGCTTCGTTCTCAGTTGTCGGTTCCTGTCATTGGCACTAGCACTACTTGGAGTAAGAGAGCGAGGTTAAACAGTGAAACACACTGTAATAATCTACAGCTCCAGCATTCGAATGACCGAGGCTACTTATGTCGACTTGATACTTTTTTATAGTATTGTCGCCATCGAGCTGCAAATAAACTCAACTCGCTCGAATTGTCTTTATCCTGTATTACGACGAATCATTGAGGAATCCATGAGAAGTTTTAAAGAGAGAATTCGAGGCGTTGCCATATCTCAAGTAACACAGCATCCAGGCTACACCAACACTTCACTAAACGGTGCTTTTCAGATCACGTAAATCCGTTCAATGTTGTTCAAAACCACAAACAGAATCATCAAATTCACAAAATTAACTCCAATAACACTGTACTTTATTCCATTTAGCAAAAAACTGTTTTAATATTGTCCGAGAATTTTCAAACTGGAATCAAGTTTTATCTTTAAACTTTCAAAAGTTTGAAAAGAAGCCGATCTATCGACAAATTCCAAAAAAGAAGATGTCAATTTACTATTATTATTTTTTTTATTTTAAGAGTTAGAACGAACCGCCTAAGAGAACAAGACTTAAAAGGATGTACATTACAGTTGAACGATGAGAACTGACTAACCTAACCTTCTCTTATATCCTATTCAGAGGGCACCACCATTTGCCTCAGGCTCCAGACCCAATCAATCCCTCTCTCCTGCTCTCCAGCGAACATTTCTTGCTCTCCCTTGTAGGTAGTGGTTCAACGCGTAAACGCGTTAAACGGGTTCAAAACTTGTCGGGTCCCTTCGCTTCGAATCGGTCTTCATCGTTTCCATTCGGGATAGCTCTTCTCTTTTTCAACCTCCAACGACACAGCGCAGCCTCTTTTCCATTTTCTCACAATATCCCCCTTTAATACTTATGAAACAAGTTGTTATAGTTTATCCTCTCTTGTATTTATTCGTATTATTCATTGGTGTCTAGTCACTAATCAGGCTTTCGCTTTTGTTCCAGCATTATATCATTACATATATTGCAATAATTGTACTTCTTGTGTACCTACACTTTTATTTTACATAGTTACAAGTAGAAAAAAGTCTTCAAAATTAATTAACTTCTCTTGTTCCGTCATTAAACTCTTACATTTCTATACTTAAGAGTTATCAATAGAATTATTGTTCTGTTTATATAGCATTTGGGCAAATTCACGAAATCGTACAATTTAACGCACATTATAATAATTTCTTAATTACCTACAAATAGATATATTTATATGTTAGGAATATATTTAAGAACAATAAATCATTTGTCGTCAAACTTATTTAACACCTCTATATAAAATGAATTATTTTGTGTGAATAATATTCTTTTAGTAATAAAAAAATAATAATTAAAAAACGATAGCAAAATATTTTTTTTATCAAGAAATAATTTTTAATAAGAAAAAACAAACCAAACTTGCTAATGTTAAATCTTATATTATATTAAGGTATATTCACTTCCATTTTTTTAATGATAACAATTTTGAAATAATGATTATATTAATATTTTATAAATATTTTAATTGAAGTAAGTATTCAAAATTTAGGACACAAAGATATAATTATTAATATATTAGGGGAGAGGGCCTCAAGTTGGATACCCTTTAGATTTATTGCTGTAAAATCCAAACCAAATAAAATATATTAAAATGTTTTATACCGGATGCACCGAAAAAAAAATAGTTTTGGAATGAAAGGATACTCTCACTTTGATGCAGATTCCTCCCAAAAAATAAGCGGAATCCTCTCAAACTGAGAGGATCCTCTCATTCTAAAACTATTTTTTTTTCGGTGTGAAAGTACAATTTATAAGGTAACTTATGGCTACAGGGATAAAATTTTATTTTGAACATAAATATTTTTTAAAGCATTTTTTCTAATTGTTAAATTTTTGGTCTAAAAAAAAGTGGCCCCAAGATGGAGACCTTCTTAAAAGTCTCTGAAAAATGTAGTTAATAAAAAATGAACATCGTGTAACAATTCTTAAACTAATTTTTAATCATTTTACGGAATTGATCAAGAAATAACATTTCTAAAAACTTCAATTTAATAGCTTAACAGTAAAAAATAATAAAATATCAAAAAATAACGATATATCAAATTTTCTAACGATAACATCACATTTTATGGTGGAAAATAAAAAATTTTAATTAGTTGGCTTAAAAAATTATTGAAAAAAGTGTAAAATCGAAAATATGTAAATAAATACATTGGGATTTGAGGCCTGTCCATCTTAGGGTACATGACACCATTTTTTAATCTCCAGTAAAAATATATATACGGATACTGAATTAGTTAAACCATTTTAGGATATTATTATAAGATAAATAAAGAATATTATAACATTAAGTACTCATTTAAAACCATAAATTTAAATAACTTTATCAACTTAAGAAAAACCTGTTCCAAATATTTTTTAGACACAAAATTACGTGGTATGTATAGAAGAAAAACCATCTGTTTTTTTTTTCTTCAAATGTGCATCAAAATCTTCGTCTATACAAACAACAAAAATTACAGTAAGCATAAGACGCTGTCACCTTAAACAAAAATATTATATGAAATGTCCATCTTGGGGCCCACTCCCTTATCTTTATCTTTTAAACTATACGATGGAATAAAGTCTATATTTTTTCTTCATAATAAAAACTCTAATAACGTTTGTCATAACGTTGTCACGTACTTTCTTCAACATATAAAATATTCAATATTAAAATTATCATGTATAATGATAAGTTTTGGATGGTTCAGTTTTATGTTGAGAAATTCCCATAATAAGTAAAATATGCTTGCTTAATGTTAATATATACACAGTATTATTAAATAGGTTTAAATTACTAATAACGTAAAATCACACTGTTCCATGAATTTGACAAATAACTAGAGTAGGTATACTATCATTTCTTCAAACAAAAATGAAGAGAAACGTATTAAATTTTATTAAAACTTTGAAATGGGATGTATTAACCATATATTTGAAAATATATATGTAGGTATAACATTATTTTAATCTATATTATTTATCAATTGAATGAATGCACTAGTGAATGGAAATCATCATTTATAATTATTAGGTGACTAGCAACAATAAACACGCGCTATTGCGCGTGTGAAACATTGCCTGTACACTGTACAGTAATTATATTTACACCCATAAAGTAATATAAATACCAGTTCTAGAATTACGAAAATTTTTGTCCACGCCAATTTTATTCAACGTAAATTTTATTTCAGCTAAAGGTTACATGGTTTTAATTTCAGTCGCTACATAATATACATTTATACAAAGTTCATCCAAGTAAATTTAATTTAAAAAATTAGAATTTATTTTGATTTTAATCAAGCCCAATATTTTAGTTTATCAAAATTTCAACAGATACCTAGACTTTCTTTTGAAATTGTTATATAAGCAGGGTGCCAAATAATTAATATGAACAATAATATTTATTTATTTACTTAAAAATACATAAACTATATGTCAGCGAGTCAATTTTTTGTATTTCCCGGTTACATTTTTTTGAATTTTTTCAGTTAGCAAAGAAATTAGAACGCATAAATAAGTTCTAAAATTCATTAATTTGCTAGATATTATCTTTAGAATATTATTTTCTTGTAGACGAATTATCATTTTCCGAATTAATATTTGATAGAATTCTTAAAACATCGAGTGTTTATTTCTTCAAAATTGCAAACGTCTATAATCAAACATCCAACATTCGGTCATTTGTAATTTCAGACAAATGGAAGTTTGGGCCTATTTAATATTAAATAAATAATAATTCGTGCAACTAAAATGTCGAACAAATGAAGAGTCGGTGAAATGGATATTAGAACATTTAAAATTCAACATACTTTAAATTTTATTTAATAAGTTCTCTAAATCTAAATTAATTAAAAATAACAAATTTGGAAGCAAAATTCAAATACTGATCCAAATAGTTATATTTCTACTTTCATCATACTATAAATCATTGAGTAAAAAATAACAAATTATTAGTCAAGTTCATTTTTAAGTTATGTAAAAGTAACTAATATTTTAGTAAAATTCTGTTTACTAATCCAATTAATCAAATTTTAACTATTTTTTAGTTAATTTTTACTAATAATTAGTCATATTTTACTAATAATTAGTTATATTTCACTAATTGTTGAAATAAAAATTCATCCACGATTTTACTAATCATTAGTTATTTTTAACTAAGATTTAGAGAGAGAATTTGGTTATATAAAAATTCGGTTAAATTTGAATTCTTTTAAACAAAAAGTAAGTTAAAAAGCAACTCAGTAAAGTGAAAATTTTAGTAAATATAAACTCAGGGACACAAAACTTATATTGACTAAAGATTTGTTATCGGGTACACCAAAAACCCTTATAAACCAAGTTTCATAAAAATCCAACAAAATTTAATATTCATGTCCGCCATATTGGATCCGCCATTTTGAATTTAAAATTTTTAACTTCAGATTCGTTATCAGGGACCCCAAAAACCATTATAAACCAAGTTTTTTAAAAATCAAACAAAATTTGTTATTCACGTCCGCCATTTTGAATTTTAAAATTTTAACTTCAGATTCGTTATTATGTTATAAGAGACCCCGAAATCCCTAAACTACCCTTTCTTGTGCATCTTTAATACATTTTGAAGTTTTGGGCAGGATTTCGAAGGTCTAGCCCACTGTGCGCTGGCTTAAAACTGATTTCTTTTGTAAAATTTCTTGTTGTTGTTAAGATTGGGTAAAGGGTATTCTAGTAGACTTTAATGAGCTCTTCATTTTGGTGAAGGTAGAAGTTAGTCGGAATATTGTTGTACGAGTTATTCCTGTTTTCGGCTATCTTCACATTGAAGGTGACCGGAAACATAGTTAAAAAAATTGTTTTTTCTAGATTGGGTATAGGGTATTCTAATATCTCTTAATGAACCCTTAAATTTGGTGATAAGGAGAATAATTTAGTCGGAATATTAGTGTAAGAGTTATTTGTGTTCCCAGCCAGCGTAACATTGATGCTGGCCTTGAACACAGTGTTTTTAGTTAAAGAGAAGTTAAAGAACTCTAAATTTAAGATTTGCAACCCTATAATAGCAAAATCATTTTTTTTTCAGTGTACGTAAGGTTAACAAACAGAGAGAGGAAAAATGGAGAAAGAAATGTAAAGTATTTTTGAAAAAAATAAGAAAATTTATAAAAATACAAAATAAATAAATATCGTTATAAAACATTATTATAAATTTCACTCAAATTACCTCTCTTATTTTGAAGATTCACAACTTGGTTTTAAAATTTGTTAATGAAAATAGATTTGAAAACTCTCCTTTTAAATAAACAATCATCTGTGCTTAAAATTGTTATATTATTTTAAGTAAAGTTGTATAGACGTAATTTGATCGTATGGCCAAAATAAAAGTCTTATTTGACGATTCACTATGAATTTTACTGTGATCAAAATAATTTATGATCTATTCATGTTTTTATTAAATGATAATTTTATATGCTTTCTAAAATAATATTTAGAAAATTTTGATCGTTCTGAGCTTTAAAATATAAATTTAAAGTTCATATCTTTTACATGCGTTATTAGCACTCAATGTAAGTACTAAATTTCTCTTTCATTCATTTATATGAATACAAATAGTCAGATTTCAAATAAAACTACTAATTGTAAGTTACACATTGAGATAAAACAAATGCTTTAAAAAAAAAAGTGGACTTTATTGACCGTACCGAATAGAAAATACATTAAATTAAAAATGCAAAATTTTTAAGTTTCATGTAGTTTTGTTGAAGAATGTTGTAAACGTAGCAACAGCACATCACGTACGTTACATTAGAAGAGATCACAAGGAAGCAAATGAGTTAATATAAAAATGCATTTATTGTTCTTTTTTTTATCGGTGTTTTCACTGTAGCCAGCACACGACAAATATCTTAAGGAGGTTCTATCATAAATAGAATAAATATTATCATTTTAATCAAATTTGCTCCACTGATAGATAATGGTTTTATAATAAAGCAGTGAAATTTTTGAGACCTCAAAATACTTTTGAAAAAATATACGTATAGATATATAGATATATTATATGCCAAACTACTCAATTCCCATTACATTCAATGTTAAGGTATTAGTCGCGTAAATGCTCCCGCAAAACTCCCGCAAAATAAAAAGAACAAAAAATAAACTTTTGTATCAACTCACTTGCTTCCTTGTGACCTCTTCTAATGTAATATATGTAATTTTCACGATTTTCAGTCAGGTACTATAAGTTATCGTGATGTATTGCTTACACGTTTTCGACATTTTTCAATGAAACAACGTGAAAATGAAAAATTATGAATTTTTAAATTATTGTATTTTTTATACGGCGTGGTCAATAAAATTAATTTTTTTTTAAAGGATTTATTTTATCTCAATGTGTAACTTAGTAGTTTTATTTGAAAAACTGACGACTTGTTTTTTTATAATTGAATATAAGAGACATTTTTTACATGCATTTTGTGCTATTGCATGTAAAAGGTATAAACTTTGAATTAATATTTTGAAGCTCAGAAGTGGTCAAAATTAATAGGATAGATCTCATTTCATAGATAAATACCTCTTGAATACAGATACAAAGTTTTAAAAAAATCTGACGAAAATCATTTTACGCGACTAATATCTTTAATGTTAAAAACGAAAACCCTTATAACTTTTTTCATAAGTACCTTGAGGTCTCAAAAAATTAACGGTATTATTATAAAACCATTATCTACTAATGGACCTAATTGGATGAAAACGGTAATTTTAATTCTGTTTACGATAGAACCTTCTTAAATGTTAAAAAAATTTATTTTATAATTTTTAACAATATAGGGTAAACCAGACAGTTGTCGGCCACCTCACAGAAAAATGTGAATGCTGTTTTAAATTTTAAAACAAAAACTTTTTTTCTTTAAGATTCTGGTAAGTACATGATTTGTCGTTAGAAATACGTTGGATTTATTATTGGTGCTCAAACAATGGAGAGTGGATAGTGAAAACAAAAAGTAGAGTTAAATTCGAGTGGAAAAGACGGTAGAAGTTAAAAGCACTCTTTAGAAAGATATTTAAAATTATTTTTAATATTTAAATTTTTAACATCTCAATAGAGAAATTCAAGCTTGAGTAATAAGAAAAAAAAGAAATTTGAATAAATTTTTTAAGGTGGCCGTCTACTATCTAGAGGGTGGCCGATAACTATGTTTGCTGGCCGACAACTGTCTTTTTTGTTACTTGTAAACAACACAATATTTTAAGTAGTAAACAATTTTTTTTCATAATGTTTTTGAATATACAGTTTAAGGCAGTCCTAAAAAACAATTATGTTTTTTAAAAATGAATGTACAATGCTCAGTACAATTTTTATACCATTTTTAGCGAAACGAAACGCTTAACTGACCGACAACTGTCTGGTTTACCCTACTGTAATTCTAAAACCAAAATTATGTCAGAAAAAAAGTGACACTCTTCAGCATTAAGTTGACATTATTTTGTTGGCAAATTTTTAAAAATCTAACTCCTTTCACAATTTTTACTATTTTATATCTCCAATTTTTTTACGGGCTTTTTTAAATTTTGAACAATATCGTATAGATTTAAAAAACTTTTAATTTCAAAAACATTGGAAAATTCTAAAGCACTTCAATTTTTTTCTCAATTTTATCACAATAGGAAAATTTTAAATCCAAAATGTTAGTAGACAAAAATTTGGTATTTTTAAACAATGAGATTTATAAAATGTTGAAATTTCACCGGTATTTGGAGAACCTTATCGTTTTCCATTTTTTAAAAAGAACTAAATAGCGGCTGTTTGAAAAAGAAAATGCTTTTTAAACATGTTTTTTTACTTCAACAGACAAAAAAATGCTTTAAAAGTCATATTTCAAAAAGAAAAAAAATAAGGCTCCAGAAATTTAATTTAAAATCGGTTCATCCATTAAAACTGTATAAGGTACAGCGCACTTTATTATTTCTAATAAATCAACATTAACTAACATATTTTGTTTATAAAGAGCGACAAACGTGAACATTGAAATCAGACGAGAGCATTTTTATACCGGGTGCCCTATTTTAATTATTATTTCTTATATAAGTGAGAAGAGGTAAAAAATTTATAAACTTTTTTTAAAAGCTCAGAAAATAGGGCAGCATAATATAAGGCAAATAAAGAAAATTTTTCTAACTTACTTGTAAGATCCATGTGTATTCTGACATGTTCCATATTTGCACGGTCCTCTTTCGCACTCGTCAATATCGTCTGCACAATTAGGTCCCATAAAACCAGGTGCACATTTACACTGGTAGGAATCATTATGTGAATGACATTCTGCTCCATTTTTGCATGGAGAAGAAGCACAATGATCTTGTTCCTCACAATGTTCACCTAAAAATTAAAAAGTTATAATTATTAAATAAGTTTTATATTTTAATATTAATAATCTTTATTTTTATAACTTCTCTGAGTTTTGTTTATGTCATTCCAATATTTAACATTCATAAAGAAATACTAACCATAAGGAGTTATTCGCTTATTACATTATATCTGATAATGTATACATAATATAAGGGGGAGTTTTAAAATATCTAAAATATATCACGCAATATTACGTGTGATATCACTGAGTAAGATTTAGGCTAACTAAGAATTAGGCTAAACAATTTCGGTCAAATGAGAATATATTATGTCACTTGCGATTTGGGAAATATTCATGCAACTCACTTCATACAAGTTTGTATTGCACAAGTTTGTGTGAAACTGAGTCATATTTGGCAACAGGTATAGAAGTGTAAGAATGAAGGAAGCTACACGGAAGCTCAAGACACTGCATATAACAATGGAAAGAAATTATAAATAATTAGTTGTAGTACCCGTCTTTGACGGGTTTTGATTACTTTCTGATCTAGCTATAGCTAGGAATATTTATACATCCATAGTAACATATAATCATGCACTATACCAGTTGCACTTCAAATAATAAAATTTTTATTAAACCAAAGTTGCCTTTGAGTAGTTTTGTATGTGTTTACAAATCGAAAAAGTAGGTATAGGGCAGAATCGTTAACTGTGAAATAGTCAGAAATTATAAATTTAATTAGTATCTCTGATGTCCAGGGCGTTGGCAGAGCCAACTTAAATTTTCAAAAAAACAAAAGTTGTGCTGAATTGTGCTAGATTTGTGCTCTTTTGTGACGTAAAAAGTATTTTCGAAAAAAAACTTAAGTTAGAAATTTTAAAAAACCAATTTTTGACACAGATATAAAAAACAAGTGGCTTAAAAAATTATGCTAGGCATGTACTTCTTTGTACCGTAAAAAATAATAAAAAAAAAAAATTTCGCGAAAATTCTGCATATAATTAAAATTTTAACCAGCAGAACCATTATATCCAATCCAAAAATAAACCAGTGGAAAAAATTGTGCTAGGCACAACATCACTTTTGGTAATAAATTTTTTTGAAAAGAACCAAAATTTTGCCCAAAAATTGAAAAAAGTAGTATATTATGCATCAAGGGAGGGAAGGCCGTGTTTTTTTGTCAAGCACAAATGTTCGAAGAACGAGTGTAGCACGAGCGTAGCGATTATGTATTATTGATGTATAATATCCTACTATTTTGAAAAAATTAAAAAAAAATCCAAAATTTTCGAAAGGAAAATATGTACTAATTTCAGCTAGCCTAGCACAACTAAAAAGTCTTACGACATTTTATGATAAAATTAAAAATTTTTTCGAAAAAAGTCAAATTTAGGAAAATAAAAAAATTTTTTGGGTCACAAATTTTCGAAAGTTGAAATTTCAAAAAAGCAAATGTTGTTCTGGTTTGTGCTAACCTAGCACAATTAAAAAATCAAATTTAGGAAAGTAGACGTTTTTTGGGTCACAAATTTTCCAGAATTAAAATTTCAAAAAAATAAAAATTGTGCTGGTTTGCGTTAACCTAGCACAACTAAAAAGTCTTATGACATTTTTCGATAAAATTAATATTTTTTCCGAAAAAGTCAAACTTAGGAAAATAGAAATATTTTTGGGTCACTAAATTTAAGAATTCAAAATTTTGAAAAAACAAAAGTTGTGCTGATTTGTGCTAGGTTAGCACAATTAAAAAGTCTTATGACATTTTTTGATAAATTAATATTTTTTCCGAAAAAGTCAAACTTGGAGAAATAGAAATTTTTTTGGGTTATAAATTTTCCAGTCAAAATTTTGAAAAAACAAAAGTTATGCTGATCTGTGCCAGCTAAGCACAATTAAAAAGTATTACAACATTTTTCTATAAAAACAATATTTTTTCCGAAAGTCATATTTTGAAAAAAACAAAAGTTGTGCAGATTTGTGTATTAACGAAAAAAAATTACTAAAAATTTACAAAATTCTGCCAGGTAGTACAATATATCAGAAATTTATTTGAATTCTTTAATTATTAAAATTCCTTATAACTCAGGAAATAATAAACTGTTTTTGAGGTTTTATTTTTTGATCTAAGCTTCTTTTTTCTATATAGCGATTCTAAATATGTTTATTGTTTTTTTTTTTATAAAGTTATTGTTTATAACAAGATTTGTTGATTTATTTTTTTGTTACCCAAATTTTGACATTTATTTGCTGCTTAATGAAAGAAATCTTCTGTCGCTGGTAATGATTATAAAAATATCAAATAAAAAAAAGTACTAAAATTTTAAAAATTATTCGAAGTAGCATTGCACAAGAAATTTATTTAAAATTTTAAAAGTGTAAATTTTGAAAATTCTAAAGAAAATTGAATATTTATTTTGTTTAATTTTTTTTTTGTTAATAAATTTTTGGTCATTAAATGCAACAGTTTCTAATTCTAAGCAAGCGTTAAAAAATTTAGAAGAATTTCAAGAATATTAAACAATTTAAATTTTCAAAAGAAATGACTCAAGAAGATTTAGTTAAGAAAATAAGTCAACAATCTTGTTATAAACAACAACTTTATAAAAAAACAATAAATATATTTAGAATCGCTATAGAAAAAAGTAGCCTTGATAAAAAAAATTAAACATCAAAATCAGTTCATTACTTCCTGAGTTAAAGGGAATTTTAATAATTAAAAAATTCAAATAAATTTCTGATATAATGATATTTTGACCAATGAAAAAGAAACAAGTTACAAAAAATTATTAGTATAAGATGTAATTTTTGCATAAAGTTTATTTGTTTTCTTCACAAAGCAAACTTTTTGTTTTTTTGAAATTTCGACTTCTGAAAGTTGCACACCAAATTTTGTAAAGTCCCATATGTTTCTTGATTTCACCGAAAAAAAATATACTTGGATTGAGAGGAATCCTCTCATTTTTATGCGAATTTTCCTCTACAATATGGCCTCTAGAGGATCCTCTGATTTTGAGAGGATACTCTCGTTTTTATGCGAATTTCCCTCTCAAAAGTAGAGGATACTCTCAAAACAATGTAAAAACGTCAGAGGATTACACAAAAGGAATGTTCCTCTCTTTAGAAGAATATGTTTTTTTCGGTGTTTGACTTCATTTTCGAAAAATATTGACTTAATCCTAAATTGTCATAAGACTTTTTAGTTGTGCTAGGTTAGCGCAAACCAGCACAACTTTTGCTTTTTTGTCTTTTGAAAATTTGTGACCCAAAAAAATTTCTATATCACCCAAGTTTGACTTTTTCGGAAAAAATATTAATTTTATCGAAAAATGTCATAAGACTTTTCAATTGTGCTAGGCTAGCATAAACCAGCACAACTTTTGCATTTTGAAATTTCGATTTTTGAAAATTACTGACCCAAACAAATTTTTAAAACCATAAATATATTTTTTTGCGAAAACTATTGATTTGAGAGAAAAATGTCATAGTATAATAAATATTTTCAATCAAATTTTTATAGAATTACTTAAAATGTGACTAAGGTCTATCTAACCCAAACTTGTTAGAATTTGGCCTAAAAATTAATATTTTTAAAGTTCTAAGGAGCAGCAAATTTTTTTAAAAAATTAATTTTAAGGTAAAATTTAAACAAAGTTATGGATCTGGCAGACCTTCCTTATAATATTTTAAGTGTTCTATAGAATTTGGTTTCATTATTTTTAGAGAAAGTTTACGGACAAATTTTGCCTATGTCAGTGACGTCATATATATCACATGTCCTTAGAAGCAAATCGGTGATTTTATAAAGAGAGTAAAGAAAGACATACATGCATTGTAATATGTGCAAATTGCAGATGTTTGAGTTAAAACAAACAACATTTTCTGACTTTAAATAATTAAAAAGTTATCTTTATTAAAATAAAAACAATTACAATCCAGAACTAGATTTTTTTCTTCAAGACCCTTTTCTTCGCACTGAAAAAATGTGGTAATGCTTACTAGAATTTGACCACATGCAATGGTTCGTTAGAAGGATTACCAAGATACAATGGTTAAATTAACCAAAAAAATTTATTTAAAAATATCCAAGTTCCTAGGGCTGATTAGCCCTTCAAGGAACAACTACAAAGTTGTCTTAATTAATAATAAACATATATATGTATAACTAAAACTAAGGAAGAAAATAAAAAGAAAAAAAAATAATAATAATATAAAATAAAAGTAACCATAATAACAATGATAATACTAAATAATTTTTAATTTATTAATTTAAATTTAATTAATTTAATTTAGGTTACGTTTACTAAAAAAATGTTAGGTCCAACTATATTTTGTGGTGCCATTTACCATGAATGCAATTGTTACCATGACAAGTGAAAGAGTGTAAAAGAGATAATAAAAAATTGAAAACTAATTTGTTTTTTTTTTTTACTACAAATTTTCGAATTGTCTTAATCACATGTAATTTTTATTATCACAACACGCTACTCAAACAAATAATTTATAAATTAAAATGAATACCCGACCAGGGATTCGAACCCGCGGCAAGCAATTATTTTTGGTAAAAGGCTTTTAATACTTATTTTTCTACTTTAAAGTAAAAAGGTTCCTATGACCGTGAGGATAATGTTAATATAACCATATTTAGTTAAACATGTTAATACAGTTAAATTTACCAAAAGCTGATGGTTATTGTAACCAACTGCAAAGTAAATTCGACCAAAATAATTTTACCTCTTTTAACTGGTAAACTTAACTACATAAACATAGTTGACTGTACCAAAAATGTGGTTATTCCAACCAAAATCAATTTAACCTATGAAATATAGTTGTTTTGATAAAAGTGCTTTTTTTCAGTGCGGAGCGCGTAACAAAAAAGTGAGTCAAAAATTTTCATGCAGAATTTACGTACTATCAAACAAAATTACGGACTTTTACAGAAAAGACTGCAGGTTTTACAGTCAGTGTAGTTACTCTTTTTCCACTGTATGAAATTAACTTAGGTGTTACCTCAAGAGGGTTCTGAACAGTTAATTATTATTAATTCTAACCACTTTGGGGCCGTCCATAAATTACGTAAGACGTTTTTGAACCTTTTTTACCCCCCTCCCCCCTTCGTAAGATATCGTAAGATTTCGACAACCCCCTCCAATCTCCATAGAAAATATTGCGTAAGATAAATAATATAAAAATCAGCACGCTAAGTCAAAAGCTTTGGCCTCCAAAGGGGGGGGGGGGGAGACAGGGTAATTTTTTTTAATTTTAGGCTGAAATTGTTGTTTTTTGCTGTATTTTGCCATGATTATGAGCTCAAATCGCGTTTTTCATTTTATTTTTGTAAATCCAATTTGAAATTACATATGTGTACAAAATTTCATGTCTCCGGCTCATACATATATCACTGAAAGAAGAAGTTTGCTGTGGCAGTAAATTTTTTGCTGCCACGTCAAACTATGTTTGCTAATATAGGGACAGCAAACATTAGGAAACTCATTTCTTTGCGTGTAGTTTGGAAGTTAGAGAGGGTGCAAAAAAGGACATACCTACCGTAAGATTTTGTTAGATTTTCTACCCCTCCCCCCTCACCCAAACGTCTTATGTAATTTATGGATGGCTCCTTTGTGATTTCATTTTAAACCATGTCTTCAGCGAATCTGAATTTAACTCATCATAATGCTTATAGTCCATGTCGATGTAAAAACAAACTATCTTGTTTTGACATCTACTGAACACTAAGCATCGCGGTAGACATCGAGGGTGCAAGCACGAACGGTATGTATGGTTCCATTTAAAGGCATAGTTTTGTTTTACATTGACTTCCGACCACTAAAAACATCGAGGCATCTTCGGCATGTATCGAGGCATGTATGTACCCTCGATCTCACTGGGCAATACAAAACGAATTAGGCTAGATCATTCTCAATTTTTTTTCCTTTTTTAAAGCTCAGAAAAGGCACTTAGGTTACCATAAAGCATGTAAAGGACATGACGCCATAAAAATGTTAATCAATTGTTATTTCATAAGGGTGTACCTGTACATACATACTTCTAAATAGCGGGATTCTGATTTTTTGAAACTTCGTATAATTACAAAAAGAAAATGTGTGTGCATTTTTTTTACATTTTAAAAATTGAATCGCACGTTTAAATTAAAAGTTTTTTTTCAGAAAAAAATGAAAGGTGTGTTAAATATTCAAATTTTTGAGATTTTACTTATAGATATTCCAAAAACAACTTTTTTCTACAACATTAAATGTAAACAGGGAATCCACCGCAATGCAAGCTACTGATTTGATACTTAATTTACTGTGGACTATGTTGACAGAACAAAGCTTATTTATTTGCATGCAGATTTTATATTTGAAAAAATGATTTTTTATTATTTAAAGTTCATGAATGATAAAACTTGAATGATTTTTTGATTTTCACCACTAAATATTGCATTAAGTGATAGTTTCACAGGACCAGGAGCCGATCCAGATATGCAAGCATTTATACTGGCTGTTGTTATAGTAGCGACTTTTGAGCTCCACTGGTCGACTATCATAAAAAGCCGCATTTTTTTATATGATAGCGCTCACTTTTTTTAACAAAAAGGGACTTAAAAGTTGGACTTCTAGCAGTTCAGTGTAACATCTGGTAAATATTACTCAAAAAATCGCCAAGAAAGTGGAAGAGACAACTTGAGATGATACAAAACGAGAAAAGTGAAATTAAAAACAAGACAGCAATAAGAAATAAGCAATCATGGCAAAAATAAGAAATCTTAATTTTTCCTTAACTATACTACATTGCAGATTATTATGGATTATGCATTATGTGACTGAAGTGAAAATAGTAATAAAACACTATTTAAAATACGAGTTTTCACTGCAAAAATTGCTGTCTTCTAAATGTCTTATTTTAAGACGTTATAGATACTTTTAAAATGTATTTTTGGGAAACATCACTGAATTTATCTGTCTTTAAAATTAAGTGTCTAAAAATTCAAGACATTATTTGTGTGAATCAAATGTAAACAAGACGTCTTTGTTTTTAAAGAATATGCGATATCAAATATAGACAAGAAAGATGCGTCTTCCTTTAAGATATAGTATAACCAATCGAAGACATTTAGGCATCTTAACACCTAAAATGTCCAAAAATTCTTTTAGACACTCAAAACAAACATGGATGATATAATATGTAAATTTGCCATGAAGACATTTAGTGTCTTGAACATAGTCGCCTAAGATGTCTTCTCATTTTTACAGACACCAGAAAACGTCTCAAAAGTAAAGACAGAAGTGTCTTAAAAGAAGACAGCAGATTTTACAGTGTTGGCATTACAGAAACGTTTCAGTTTTTAAATCTGTACATTTTAAAATAAAAAGAAGAGCTTACCTGTGTATCCTGTGGCACATGTGCAAACGTAATCATCTAATGATTTTAGAATGCATGATGCGCCATTAAGACAGGGTGACGAATCACATTCGTTTGCTATTGGAATCTCACAAAGGCTGGCGGTGAACCCAACAGGACAGAAACAAGCAAATGTTGGTGTACCACCTTTAATGCTCTCACGAACTCTGCATGAACCACCATTTTGACACCGAGGTCCAGTGTAGCACGGGTTTAAGTGTTGACAAAACTCTCCGACATATTTTGATGTACAACTGAAACAAATGTAATAAAATTTAGCAGAAATACCAACACAAAAAAAAATATGGGAGAGCAGGTCAAAAACGCTAGACGGGGAAAAGACGTTTTTCCAAATAATTCCCCTATCTTTAGTACTATAATAACTTACTTACAGTTTATTATTAATGTAATTAGAGTAATTGTTTAAAAACAAAAAACTTGAAAACATCAAATACATTTTGCATTTATAGCGAAACTCTTGCCTCCTTAGCCAAAAATTTAAATATTTTATATATTTATTTATATGAAATACGATCTTAGGCCCTTAACCACTTGTTTAATATACTTCAAGATAGAAGTTTTTATAATCTATACACGTTCTAATTATTTTTCAAAATCTGTAAGTAAAAATATAAAAATGTACCAAATTTTAGCCCTCTAGCTCAAATAATGTCAAAGTTAAGGGGAAAAAACTTTTTTTTTGTTGAAAAAATTGCAGTTTCTTTTTGACAACATTATGACTATCTATCAATCCAGATCATGTTCGCTATAATTTTCATGTAATCTTCACGTAAAAATACATCAGTACACCAAATTTCAATAGAGGAGACCGAGGAGAAAAAGTAACAGAGGTGGAAAGTAACAACGCTTATAACTTCTAAACCAATGAGCGGACAGACATAGTCCTTTCATAATTTTTAGTCAGTTTTGCCCCCTTTACCTCCCCCAAATTATGTTAGGGGTCTACCGGAAGCTATATATCTGATACTGACATTTTGTGCAAAAATTACGACAAAAGTAAGTTTTTGTCTAAATTTTCAAAATATCATATGTTTTTGATTTTATAGATATTTTAAATGTGCTTTTCATTTTTTTGAAGCTTTTTTATTTATCTTTAAGTCGTGCTGGTGCATAATTAAAAAATGCGAAATACTTTTATGTAATTTAAACTTGTTTTTTGAAGTCCAAGGAAAAGATGGGCGAGGTGGAAAGTAACACGTTGTTACTTTCCTCCTTATCTAATGCTTTATTTTTATAAACCTCCTCCTTTTTATAACTATGTGATTTTATATGTTTATTTTATATTTTAAAGATTAAATATTGGACTTTTGATTTGAATTTTTAAGAAACGATGCTTTTTTAATGTCATTGCTATTCAACGAATATTAAATAAATCAATTAAAAAAACTTGATTTCAAAAAAGTGCAAAAATATCTGACAATTATGTACAAAATGTAGTTAATATCACTTTGTCTTTTTATATGTTCATAATAAAAGTAATTTAAATTAATAGCAGTTTTATATTTCTCTCTAAATCTGAATTAGTGGTTTTCTACTAATGAATTAGCGAAAAGTGAGCTACTATTAAAATAGTAAGAATTTTACTAATTTTTAGTAGAAAACTACTAAGAATTAGTAGAAAACTACTAAGAATTAGTAGAAAACTACTAATCTTGTAGTAGAAAACTACTAATTAAATTAGTAAAAAAATCAACTTTTTTGAAAAGTAAAGTTTCACTATTTCAATTAGTAGTTTTCTACTATATGAATTAGAGAAAAATGAGCCATGAATTTTACTAATTCATAGTAGAAAACTACTAATTCAGATTTAGAGAGTTGAAATGCTAGCTTTAATTTTAAAGTGTTACTTTCCTCCTTCGTGCTGTTACTTTCGTGTTGTAACAAATAAAGAGCTGATTAAAAAGTCCTGCAGTGAACTATCAAATTATTATTAAGGTTTAATTCTAATTTTATTTAATTGGTGGAAGTCCAAGCTTTTGATTAATATGTTTACAGAATTTATCCGACAAATAGGTTTAATGCTAGCATCAAAAAACTGATTTTTGTTACTTTCCTCCTCGGTCTTCCCTAGTCTAAAAAAAATACTTTTACCGTGTTTAGTCCGTTTTTATGTATTTTTGCTAAAAAAATCTTGTTATTTCCTTTGAAAAGGTTATAACCAACAACTTCAATCATGTTCTCTATAATTTCCCTGTAATCTAGACGTAAAAATAAGACTTTGGTACATATGTGTACCAAAGTGCAGGTCTCTGTTTGTTAAGGGGGGAGGCTGGTCTAGAGCGCGAAAAAATGGGCATATTTTATGAATTTTTTTTGTCTCAACAAAGGAATCAATCAAAAATCTGTTAAATAGGTTTAATAATATAGCTTTCCCGGTACAAATACAAATTTTTTCGTAAGAATTAATTTCAAAACGGCCCTGTCCAGCATTTCTTCGAAGACGCCTTTTTTTTTAATGGGTCCATGGCCGAAGATGTACACACCTTAATTTTTGTCCTGGATCGAAAAACAAAATTTTTTAGTTTCTATATAACAACAGCAAGAGCCGGACGTTGGATTTTTTCGATATTTTGTATTTTCGCGAAATGGTGCACGTTTGAACAAAAAATTACAATTGTCACTATAAAAAACGACATAAAATTGTTAATTAAAAAAAAAATATGTAATATAAAAAAAAATCCTACGTACGGCTCCGGAGGACGGTATTTTGAATGTACTGTCAAAATTTCGTAAGAATTGATGAAGATTTCTTCGAGTTATGTCTTCGGCCATTTTTAAAAAAAGTGATTTCGAGAAAAACGCGTTTAAAGTTGTAAGTATTGAAACATCACATTAAATTCGTATAAAAAATTAACATAGAGCCCACAAATATAAACCGATTTAGAAGTTTTTTTTTTATTCAAAGAGAATAAAATTCTGCATAATGCCTCTGATTTTGTTTTTTGAAAAATAGTTGTTTTCATTTGTTTATTTACTGTTAAAAATGAAAAAAAAAATCCAATTTAAACCAGTTTAAAAAATGAAAAATTTGGGCATTTAGACATTTTTGCCGGCATCCATCTTTTGGTATGTTATTTCTAAGACACTAAGACACCTTTTAAGATAAAAAAAATGTTTTCGATTTTTTCAAAATTCTAGACCAGCCTCCCCCCTTAATATACCAAATATCTTTGTTTCGTATATACACAGGAACAAGAAGTTCACTAAAGCTTGTCTAATTTTATATAGATATACACAAAATTGGTAACTCTTTCTTTAACGGTTTCTAAGGATTTACAAACTTTTTCTAGTGCGCATGCGCAGATATTGAACGTCAGATAAAAAGTAGCGAATTACTGAAAAAGTTACGAACTTTATGCCTAATCCAAAAGTAGAGAACAAGTTAAGCAAATTTTCGTGAAATTTTTGGTTCCGTGTATGTACGGAACCCTAGGTTTTGGTACGGGTGTAACTCGTACTTGCCGGAGCGTTTAAATCTAAGAAATAATGGTGACAAAATGTTTCCTCAAGGGCGGGTAAGTTCTTAAAAAATTAATACAATATTATTGGCTACTTAATTGTGACCGGTAGTGTAGGGTAAGTCCGGAAGAGATGGTACTCTTGCTCTATCTGGGAAAATAGTTTGTTAAATTTAATTTTGACTTTGTACATATAAGAGTTTAACAGTACATAAACAAAATATAAAATGTATATTTGTCACTAGCAAAATTACAAACAAATTTATAATCCATAGTTAATAAGATCGAGCATTGCGAGAACTTTAAGTATTTTAGCTTAATATTAGGGGAGAGTAGCCTAAGACGGGCCAGCGCCTAACTTGGGCACCCTTCTCTCTAAATCTAAATTAGTTAAAAATATCTAATAATTATTAAAAAAGTGCCTGAGTTTTTATTTCAGCAATTAGTTAAAAATAACTAATTATTAGTAAAAAGAATGACTAATTGTTAGTAAAAACATAACTAAAAAATAGTTAAAATTCGACTAATTGAATTAGTAAAAAGAATTTTACTAAAATATTAGTTATTTTGACATAACCTGAAAATGAATTTGACTAATAATAAGTTCTTTTTTACTAAATAATTAGTAGAAATATAACTGTTTGAATTAGTGACTGAGTTTTTGCTTTTTAAATTAGTTATTTTTATAACTAATTCAGGTTTAGAGAGTAATTAATATCTTTGAAATAAAGAAACTTATTAAACAATTGTGTATGTAGATATGTAGTTGAGATGTATCTAATTAATTAACCTGAAGATCGCCGGAGTTTGAAGAATTTTCATCTCCTGATCTCTCTAAATCTGAATTAGTCAAAAATAACAATTTTTAAAGCAAAAACTCAGTCACTAATTCAAATAGTTATATTACTACTAATCATTTAGTAAAAAATTACTAATTATTAGTCAAATTCATTTTTAGTCATTTTTTTTAATTCTGTTCACTTATTCAATTGGTCAGATTTTAACTATTTTTTAGTTATTTTTTTTTACTATCCCGTCGATTTAGCGAGAATTGGTTTGGAACCGGATTTGATTCCGTTTTGATTCACTTTGATTCCGGGTAGAAGTTTGCTATCAATCAATGAAATTTTTCATTATCAATGGTTTATTTCATTAAATTTTATTAATTGATAGCAAAATTCTACCCGGAATCAAAGTGAATCAAAACCGGTTCCCAACTGATTCTTGCTAAATCGCCAAGGTAATAATTAGTCATATTTGACTAATAATTAGTTATTTTTCACTAATTGATGAAACAAAAACTCAGTCACGATTTGACTAATAATTAGTTATTTTTAATTAATTCAGATTCTAGAGAGTAGAAAATCCCAAAGTAATGTGTCTGTATCTTAAATTTGTCCCAGGGAAAGTTTCAATTACACGTAGAGTTTATAGGGGACATCAAGAAGAAAAGTAACAAAAATCAGTTTTTTTTATCCTAGCATTAAAACTATTTATTGGATCAGTTCTGTAAACATATTAATCGAAAGCTTGGACTTTCACCTATTAAATAAAATTAGAATTAAACATTAATAATAATTTAATAGTTCACTGCATGACTTTTTAATCAGCTCTTTATTTGTTACAACACGAAAGTAACAGCACGAAGGAGGAAAGTAACACTTTAAAATTAAAGCTAGCATTTCAACTCTCTAAATCTGAATTAGTAGTTTTCTACTATGAATTAGTAAAATTCATGGCTCATTTTTCTCTAATTCATATAGTAGAAAACTACTAATTGAAATAGTGAAACTTTACTTTTCAAAAAAGTTGATTTTTTTACTAATTTAATTAGTAGTTTTCTACTACAAGATTAGTAGTTTTCTACTAAAAATTAGTAAAATTCTTACTATTTTAATAGTAGCTCACTTTTCGCTAATTCATTAGTAGAAAACCACTAATTCAGATTTAGAGAGAAATATAAAACTGCTATTAATTTAAATTACTTTTATTATGAACATATAAAAAGACAAAGTGATATTAACTACATTTTGTACATAATTGTCAGATATTTTTGCACTTTTTTGAAATCAAGTTTTTTTAATTGATTTATTTAATATTCGTTGAATAGCAATGACATTAAAAAAGCATCGGTTCTTAAAAATTCAAATCAAAAGTCCAATATTTAATCTTTAAAATATAAAATAAACATATAAAATCACATAGTTATAAAAAGGAGGAGGTTTATAAAAATAAAGCATTAGATAAGGAGGAAAGTAACAACGTGTTACTTTCCACCTCGCCCATCTTTTCCTTGGACTTCAAAAAACAAGTTTAAATTACATAAAAGTATTTCGCATTTTTTAATTATGCACCAGCACGACTTAAAGATAAATAAAAAAGCTTCAAAAAAATGAAAAGCACATTTAAAATATCTATAAAATCAAAAACATATGATATTTTGAAAATTTAGACAAAAACTTACTTTTGTCGTAATTTTTGCACAAAATGTCAGTATCAGATATATAGCTTCCGGTAGACCCCTAACATAATTTGGGGGAGGTAAAGGGGGCAAAACTGACTAAAAATTATGAAAGGACTATGTCCGCTCATTGGTTTAGAAGTTATAAGCGTTGTTACTTTCCACCTCTGTTACTTTCCTCCTCGGTCTCCCCTATTTAGACTTTCCAGCGGTCTAAAGGTAAGCATTGTTCTGTACTTTTTAAAAAAATATAAATAATAAGAGGTAAACATATTTTTAGCGCTTCAAAAGATGAAATACAAATTAGTTTTCAAACTGGAAATTTTCTAAATTAAATGTCATTTGGAATAGATAATGCAACGTTTTGAGCTCCTAAGGTTTTGTGTGATTTCATCGAATTACAATTTTTAACGGCTTATTTTGTAAATACTACAAGTGTCCGATTCCTCCTTAACTTCCCGAAACTTTATTTGTCGGAATATTTAACTTCCTGAATATGCATTTTCCAGAAATGGTATTTATCGGACTTACTTTTTGTCCGAATATGTATGTATATAATGAAGCCAAAATGCAAATTTTAATTTATCTTGTTGTTTAAATATTTAACTGTTTCTTAATCGAATTAAATAATTATGTACAAGAAATTAATTAAAAATCACAGTATATTTTAGCATCCTTATTTAGATAAAAGAAACTATACTTTCCATTAAATAATACAATTTACAATAAGTAGGTCGTTTAAGACATATACTTCCCTTACCATTTATTATTATAGGTCTGCGCATGAGTTTAATGGGAACAGTATTTTTAATGGATGATACTACCATAATATTTTAATGGTGCTCCGAAAAAAATGAATAGGCGATTTGACTATGGTCCTAGTTACGAGAGAAGCCCACTAGGAATCAGAGTAACTTTAACTAGAAATCCTGATTGAGAAATCCAGGATCTTAGTTAATGTAACTCTGGATTCCTGGTGGGCTCCTCTCGTAACTAGGAGCATAGTCAAATCGCCTATTCATTTTTTCGGTGTGAGACCAAGACGATACAAGGCATAACAGACCATCAATTTTTCATTTTTTCGAGAGCGAAACGATACTCTCTAAATCTAAAATGGTTAAAAACTACCATTTTAACTGTGAAAACTCGTTTACCATTTTAACTAGTAATTTTTTACTAAAACTTTAGTAAAAAACTACTAATTTAATTAGTCAAAGTAATTTTAGGTTACGTTAAACTGCTAAAAGAATTAGTAGATTTCTATTTACTAATTATATTAGTTATTTTTTACTATTTAATTAGATTGTTTTTAGTAGTAAATTAGTAGTTTTTTACTATTAATTAGTTATTTATTACTAATTGAAAAAGAGAAAACTCGTTCACGATTTTAACCCCCTAAATGGTAGTTTTTAACTAATTCAGATTTAGAGAGTACTCTGTAAAATCTCTAATCGTATAGCCTCGTAGGCTGATATACATTTCACTGATTATTTAACAAATATTTATTACTTTATTTCACTTACTTGCAATGAGATTCACTGGAAGGCGATGATATGCATACTCCTCCATTCTTACAAGGACTTGGAGAACAAGAAACAAAGCCTGCAAAAAAAGAATTACATTATAATTCGATAATCAAAAATAAACGAATAGTGAAAAGAACATGAACATAATAATTCTACACTGAAAGAAGAAGTTTGGTGTGGCAGTAAATTTTTTGCTGACACGTCAAACTATGTTTGCTAATATAGGGACAGCAAACATATAGTTGAACGTGACAGCGAGTTTACTGTCACAGTAAACTAGTTTGATGATACAGTAAATTATTCGCTGCCACATCGAACTATGTTTGCTGTCCCTATATTAGCAAACGCATTTCTTTGCGTGTACGAAATATAAACTAAACCGGTATGGTTACTGTTTAGTTTAATCTACAAAAAATATTCTTTTGCTTCCATTGTTGTATAAGAAGCAGCAAAGCATTCTCGCACAAGGGCGCGAAGACAGCTAAGGCCGACACTGACTATGACTCTTAAATAATACACAATTTATGACTGACTTAGAAACCAAATAAATTAATAAATACTTTGTGAAAAAGTATCTTTGTTGTACTGAGAAAATAAGATGATTAATTTTACCAATTTATGATTAAATGTAACAGAGAGAGGTTGTTGATATAGCACTTGCAAAACAAATTGTTGATTACAGCCGAATAATTTTTCGAAAAGGCTACTTTTAACGTTCAAGTTTAATTGTTAAAGCAGGTATCTTGTTTATTTTGATTCGAGTCCCTTTAACCGAGCTATTACTACTATTTGTCTAGAGGCTTATTTTCTCAGTGTGTCCCATAGACATTGGAGCCCCTTCGGAAGTGTACTACATTTTAATTGTACTAGTTCCCTTATAGTAACAGTATAAGAATATTTTTAAATTATTATTTAAGATGTAAAACTAATACTTGCAAGTGTAAAAAAATGAATGTTATGGGTAACAGCAGATGCCATAATACAGGGCGCGAACTGAAGGACACGTTTAAAAATACGGATTTTACTGACCAAAAAGTACAAATTACTGACCATTTACTGACTTAACGGATAAAACCATTTTTTCCAAATTTTAATTTAAATCAAGTATGTCGAATAAATATAACGGTCATTTTAGAAAAAATTTTAGAAAATCGGTAATTAAAAAGGAACCTTTATTCAAGTTAAAACAATTATAGCAAAATTATTAAATTTTTTCATGGAGTTTCAAAGATTTTAATTTTTAAAGTCGGAACTCTAGTTTATTTAAAATTTAAGAAAAAAAAACCTTATAAGTGTAATAACTTTTTAAATAATTGGGATATTTTATTCTTTTTGTACGACCTGAAAGAGTTGTTAGTTCTCTTTAAATCCATTACGAAATTTTAAAAATGTTCTACAATAGCAAAATGGCGGCCGTTTTTCTAAAAAATTTTGTATTGCATTTACTAAAAATCTCCATCGTTTTTTTGGTTGAAATTTTTTTTGTAAATTGTTTTCATAGTAAAGATTATTTTCTATAAGAATTTAACTTGTGCCCGATTTTCGTAAAAGAGAAAAAAATTATTTTAAAACTTTTTAAAGGAAAATTTCAATTTTCTCAAAAAATACACTATTTAAAAAAAATTTCCTAAATAAAAGTTGTTCCTCTTCAAAAAATATAAAAAAAGTTTTTCTTGATATTTTTCTCTATTTCTTGTTTTTTCAACAAATTTCGTCAAAATTCGATAAAAAGCTTATTTTTAGAAAACTTTTCAGTGTTTTTGGGTGCGAATAAGCAAATAATTTTTAGAACACGTGTAATTTATCAGAAGCGTTTATATCTTAAACATATCACATTTTTAGTTTAATTGAATTCTTTATATATATTTTTAAACTCTTTTCATTAAAAAATTTAAATTAAGAAGTAGTTTTTTAGCTGAATAAAAATATTATTTAAGTTCATTTCATCAAATTTTGAAATATCAAGTTTCACATTTCTAAACAAAAATTATATTTGGTCAAAATTTGTTGTCAAATAATAAGTATTTAACATTTTATGTTTTTTCTTTTATTCTAGTGGAAATATGTAATTTTTATCCAATTTTGAAAAATAATAGTTCATTTTTCTCTTTAAAACGTTATTTATAATATTATTTGTTGGTTTTTCTTAAATAACATTGTGTTTCTGATAAATTACATTTTTTCTGACGAAATTTGTTGAAAAAACAAGAAATAGAGAAAAATATCAAGAAAAACTTTTTTTATACTTTTTGAAGAGGAACAACTTTTATTTAGGAAAGTTTTTTATAACTAGTGTATTTTTTGAGAAAAATGAGATTTTCCTTTAAAAAATTAAAAAAGAATTTTTTTCTCTTTTACGAAAATCGGGCACAAGTTAAATTTTAATGGAAAATAATCTTTACTATGATAACAATTTCCAAAAAAAAATTTCAACCAAAAAAACGATGGAATTTTTGAGTCCCTAATCGCAATTCAAATCTTTTTAGTAAAACGGATGCCATTTCGTTATTTTAGAACATTTTTAAAAATTTTCAATGGATTTTTAATTAGGACTAACAACTCTTTTAGATCTTAAAAAAGAATAAGATATCCCAATTATTTAAATATAATTATACCCAGGCGCGAGAAACCAATGCTGACGCTGGGTGGAGGCTTGATTCTAGCTTTGACACCCAGAGTGGGTAACCGAGACTGGGAGCAGTCTTTAAATCACTGTCGTTCAATATTGGTTGAAGATTGGACACCAATGCTCGTTCCATGCTTGATTCAAGACTGCTTGAATCCTCATGCGCGAAGCTTGAACATCCAATCTAGATTCAAGCTTGAATCAACTGTGACACAATTGCTCAACTTATCATATTACATATTTTTTTATATATTAAAGTATATATTAGGGTGAAATTTTTTTTTCAGTCCTCACTCGAAATTTGGTTGGATATGTCCTAAGAAAAATTGCCTGAAAGTTACGGCCTTTAAAATTAATTTTAAGTACTCGCCCAAAGCCTTTAAAGATTTTCCATGTAAAATACACGTACGTCGACGTACTTTTTTTCAAATTTCTATAACTTCGTCGCATTTTATGCTATTCTATTGGTCTTGTGCTTGATTTACTCATAATTAAACACTCTATAAAAGTGCCCATTGGCGCTAAGGTATAATTTGAACTGGAAAATTGATATATGTCGCTAAAAATGAATTTTACCCAAAATTAGCATTTTTTAAAGTCTAGTATCTCAAGAAATACTAATCTAAGTGACTGTCTCTATAGGACCTTTTTTGTAGGAAATTAAATTTTCAACAAATTTGCCCTTTACATTTTTTTGGTGAAATCAATTTTTTTTGGAGAAAACGCGAATTTTTTGTAAAAATCATCTTTAGAGACCCGTATCAACTCACCAGTAAAACTTACACTTTCGCGCCAACAGATACTTTTGTAGAGTGTTCAATTCTGAGTAAATCAAGCACAAGACCAATAGAATAGCATAAAATGCGACGAAGTTATAGAAATTTGAAAAAAAGTACGTCGATGTACGTGTATTTTACATGGAAAATCTTTAAAGGCTTTGGGCGAGTACTTAAAATTAATTTTAAGGCCTGTAACTTTCAGGCAATTTTTCTTAGGACATATCCAACCCAATTTCGAGTGAGGACTAAAAAAATAAAAATAGTCGAGAAAAAAAAATCACCCTAGTATATATGCATATAAAAAGTATTATTAATTAAATAATAAATATTACAACTGCTGCAGATTTAGTAATTTTATGAATATTTACTATTAATTTTGTATAAAATAAACTATAAATAAACAAACAAAAAGTATGTAATTTTACTTAATTGTAAGATATATTAGAAGTAAATTAAATTTGTAAACAATTATTTTCTTATTTTAAAAAAATAAATTTCAAAGAATCATAACCAAACGAAATAATTTAAAGACAATTTTCAAATTTAAAAAATATTGAAGATATGATTACGTGCTCGATAGCGTAATTTTGTAAAATAATTCATTTCAAGAAAACTTTAATTATACAAATTGAATAAATTTCCTTATTTAAATAAAAGTGCCCTTCAATACATTATATATAAACAATTTTTATAATTTACTTTTGTATGATATATTATTGAAATTAATTATTTAAATAATATTATTAAATTAAAGTTATAAATAAAAATGATAAATTATTAGTTAATTTTGTTTACATATTTTGCAAATATTTTACAAAAATATTTATTTATAAAATATTAATAAGTTAGGATCGAGATTGGATTGTATAAACTGTATATCAGTAAATACAAAGGATACATAAATTCTATTCTATTTATTTAAATAATATTTAATTTTTAAATAAAAATATTAAATTAAAGTTATAAATAATTAAATAATAATTAATCATTATCAGTTAATTCTGTTTACATATTTTGCAAATATTGTATAAGAATATTTATTTATAAAATATTAATAAGTTAGGAGATTGGATTGTATAAACTGTATATCAGTATCAACGAAGGATAAATAAATTCTATTCATTTATTTTTGATAATTAATATGTTCCAGAACTATTAAAATGTAAAGAGCATATTATCCAGGTCTGAACCTCACAAAGTTATTTCTATTGACTCTCAACTACCCTTCGTAGCCGAGTGGTACTAATAGCGTGCGTTCACCGCGAGCGAATTCGTTTATAGGGCCGTGGGTTCGATCCCCCCTTGAGCGTGCGAAATTTTATTTCATAGGTTAAGTGTTTATATGTATTAAAATTGTTAATTAATCTTAGGTCGATAATAATTAAGTGTATAAATGTGCAATTAATCTTAAATTATAAAAAAAAATAATCTGAAGAATATCAATTTAAATAATTATAGATGAACATTAAAATTTTTTTTTATTTTATTAATTTTATGATAATCTGCAGCAGTACAGTAATTAAGAAAAAATGATAATAATAATATTATTATTGTATTTATAATTATAAATAATATAATAATATAATTCATAATAATATAATAATATTATTATTATTATAAGAATTATCATTATTAACAACATAATACAGCAAGAATATTATTATATTAATAATTATTTAACGTTCTGTCTTCTGTAAGCGACAGTGGAATCAGGCTTGACGAAGCTACAATCTGACTTCCGAACATTGATTGAGTCTTGGACTCCAATCCTCAACCAAGCTTGGAGCGTCAGGCTTGACTCGCTGTTACATTCTAGCTTGGACGAGTCTTGCTTCCTCCGACTCACCAATCCTCAGTCAATATTGACCAGTCCTCAGTCAAGCTTTATAAAGCCTCAAATCATCGTCCCTGCGCGCCTGGGTATGGTTTTTTTTTCTTAAATTTGAAATAAACGAGAGTTCCGCCTTTAAAAATTAAAATCTTTATAACTTCATGAAAAATTTCTTTTTAGCCAAACAAAAAAATACATGTCGTCTAAAATTCTTTGAAAAATAACTTTCTGGAGATAAAATTGATTTGCAGTTTCGACGATGTCCAGCCTGCCTGAATTGAAAAAAAAAAGTTTTTGCATCAAAGTACCTTTCTTCGGAGTGCAAACTTCTTTTGAAATTCTACTAATAGTGGGACCAGTAAAACAAAATTACGGACTTTTACAGACTTTAGGCAAAATTACAGACTCTTACGGAAAATACAAACCTAGTTCGCGCCCTGCATAATAGTCTCTCCTGTAGTAATAAATAAACACAAATAAATAAACACCAACATAAATGAAGACTTTTTTTATTTAATTGCTTTTTCACATTTTGAAACAAAAAAAAAAATTTCCTCTTTCATTGACACTTTTAATGCTTCACTGTCGGCAGCCATATTTCAATTCATTAAATAATAATTTAAATATATTCTTATACTGTTACTATTTGCTTATTGTACAATTTAAAAGACACTGACTTAGTTGTAAACAGTTGCACATTAACGAATGACTTATTGACAGGTGAATAAGGAGGGGTGATTCAACTTAGATATTTGACTATATTTTCGTTATCAGGTAAATAAGACTAAGTTATTTCATAAAATGATTTCTAATGTTAGACAAATAGTGTAATTTTACATCATTACACTATGTGCATAATTAAGAGTTGCATGTCATGAAATGTCTAAAAAATTTAGACACATCATGAAATAAATATTTATTTTAGTATGTGTCAGCGCTTCATGAAACGTCTAGACATTTCATGAAATGTCAAATTTCGCTAAAAGGGTACGACATATATAACCATAGTTAAGTGGTCGCGTGGTTATTAGGACTTTTGACTTTCATGCGTGTATGCGTTCGGCCATGTTTCGGTATTCGAATCCCCTTGCGTCAAGTATACTATTTTTCTTAGAATTATATTTAAAAAAAAAAATTCACCGTTAAATGTGTAGAAGTTAGAAAATTGTAAAATATTAATATAAGCTTAAATCAATTCGATAACTGCTTGTTTAGGATTTTTATAAATTTATTCTCTAAAATCTCAGTAAGTCAAAAGTCTTCCACTTTTTAATTAAGTGCATGTATATGCACTTACAATGAGTGAAAATTTCACTTACTATATTTAGAGTAAAATGTCATTTATTTGTAAGTGTACATGTATGCTTTTATTGAAAAAGTGGAAGACTTTTGCCATCTAAATAAGTGAATATTCACTTATTTAAATTTAGAGTGTATAAAAAAATGGATATAATTCGTTTTAACTTCCGATACGTAGGGAATGTGGGGGCAAGACGGGAAACCTGCCTTAATTAAGAAACTAATTAACCAATCATGATCATTTTTGGTATAACATAACACCTTTACAATAGTTTTTGATTGGCTAAGTCACTGATTGATGAAATCGAGTTTTTTATTTGTTATATGAAAAAAACTGTTTTTGACGATTTTTTTGTCATTTTTGCATTTTATTTAGAGCGTGTTTATATTTTAATAACAACATTTTATATATACTATATAATTTTTTTCATATTCAACAATGATTACACTTAACGTTAAGAACTTGTTCATTTCCGTTTTGAAACTTAATTTTTTAATGAAATTCCGTATGTGGGAGCAAGAAGGGGAATAGGAAGTGAGGACAGCTTAAGGTACTGAAAACCAATTATTTTTTTATTTTATGAAAAAAAGTCTTCTTTTGGTGATTTTACATACTATTTATAACATTTTGTTATGTAAACAAACATTTAAAATACTGGAGCAGGTAACCACTTGTTTATTTCTATTATAAAAGTTATTGTTTTTTAAGGTTAGCTTTGTAATTTGATTTTACATGAGAGAATTAAAATTACGCATTAAACTGGTTTTTTAGTTTATTTTATAAAATCAATAAAGGTGCTTGGGAAATTTGTAGGCAAAAATAGGTTGATTTTAATACTACCCCATCTTGCCCCCAGGGGGTACCTCATCTTACCCCCACGTTTTGTAAAATGGAAAATTTGAATTTTTTTACTTATTCTTAATTCTATATTTAATTATACAACAAATGTTCCAAATAAGACTTTTTCATGGAAGACTGATAGCCAAAGATTATTATTATAATAAATAAAATATTTTTTAATTGATAATATTAGTTTTATTGAGTTTCAAACCTTAGGTACCCCGTCTTGACCCTACCTCCCCTACATATCATATAAAATATTAACAATCATAAAAATCCCTATTTTCTGTACACAGTTATACTAAAATGTTATATATACACTGAAAAACTTTGTAGATTAATATTTTCTAAACTCGCAATCCAATTTTAGTAAACTGGCTATCATACTAGGGAAAAACTGGTACACTATTATTATTTTACAGTTTGACTAATTCATGATTTGGCTAAACAAACATTTAATTTTTAGTAGTCTGTGGATTAAAATTTTCTCCCAAAACGAAGAAAAAGTATATAGCAGAAACACAATATTTGGTCGAATCGCAATATGACAGTTAACCTAACCTCAATGATATCTTATTTATATCATTTATACTATTGAATGTATTGAATGAAGTAGAATTCTAAATTATACATATAACTTATATTACAACGCATATCTTAACCTAAAATACAGATAAAATAACATTCGCTTTAACCTACTAAGCAATGCAAATATACAATTATTACCAACAGGTAATTTATTTTTCATTTATATGAATCCAACAATTTCCTTACCACTTGTGAGATCAGTATTTCGAATTAAACATTGTTTTTAACATCTAAAAAAAAAAGTTTTCAAAATATGTCATATTAAATATTATTAATCAGCTCAAAATTTCCAAAAAAAAAAACAGAATTAATTTTTATTCAAATTAGGATCTCTTTTGAAAATGAAAGTAAATTTGTACCTATAGAGTTATATTTTGTTACACTTACGAGCAATGTTCGTCTGCATGCTAGCAGATTTGATCGACTGACTACTAAATTTCAAACATTCGTCGAAGAAAATATCATTCTTACCAATATATATAAAATGTACTTCTTACAATCATTTTTTCTCTACCTAATTCTTTCATACAAAATGGACGATTTTTTCTTAAATTGACTACTAAATTTGGATAAAAAAGAGATTATCTATTGTTAATAAACTTACATTCAATGAAATATTTTGTCTATTGACCACTTTTTACCCACTTTGATACACTGAAAAAAAAAGATAAAGTAACATCTACTATTTAAAAGTAAAACCTAAACTGACCGGAATTTCTGCGCATATCTGGCAATTTTTATAATTTCCGAAGTAAGTTTTAATTATTTTACTAAAAGCTTCTTTAGAAATAGTAAAATTTACTCCGGAAATAGTAAAAATTGCCTGATATGCGCAGAAATTCCAGTCAGTTTAGGTTTTTCTTTTAAATAGTAAAATTTACTTTATATAAGAATTTCGTTTTCTCAGTGTAGTCAGTTTACTAAAATTAAATCGCGAGTTTAAGAAATAATAATCCACAGAGTTTTTCAGTGTACAGGTTTTAATCATTTATTCAAACGATTTGTCTCTCGCAGTATAAACATTTTGTAGCTTTTTTATTAACTTGTTAAATTTGTTCATCGTGTTAGCAAAAATTGGAAGTAATTAGACATGAAATTTAAAATGAAAAGATTTGATAATTTTTTTTTAATTATTCTAACACGTTTTTGAGTGATTTGATTATATTATGAATAGTCATATAGGGCAGAAGGAGTGAGAGCTCTTCCTTCTCTCTACAAATGTGAGGCAGTTGTTGCCCTTTGTGGAGGAAAAGTTACACTTTACAAGGGAGAATTGACGTACTTCGCCGTGTGGTGCAGCAGCTGTCCTTTAAAGGAATAACAACTCGCTCTCCAAGGGACAACAGTGGGATCATATAAGTGAGATGGCCTTGCTCACCCTCTTAGATATTATGTGTGTAGCAATAGCTGCTAGTGTCTTTTGATAAAAATGACTGATTAGTTAATAAAATGTTAGATGATTAAGAATAACTTATTATTATTAGTATCAGTAATTTTTATAGATTATGTTCAGTTATTTTTTACTAATTGTTGAAGTAAAATGTCAGTCAAGATTTTATTTATAGGTATCGAGATAAGCAGTTATTTATTGTATACACGCATACTTTGCTGATGTGGCAGCAAAATATTCGCTGCTACGTCAAAATGTTTGCAAATATTGGGACAGCGAACAAATCTGCTGTGAGAGCAAAAAAGTTTGCTGTGAGAGTAAATTTTAAAAAATTCGGCTAATATTGTTTATTATAGGGAACTTTGTTTATTGTCATATCAAATAATTTGCTCTGGTCACTAATTTTGTAAGATTTAACAGCAAATATGAGTTAGCCAATGCAGACAATTCATTTTTTTTCGTTTATAAGTATTTGAATAAACCTTTGACTGTATTATTGTACACTGTGGCCCAAGTAAAGCTACAAAGAGACAAAGTAAAGATTACGTATATAAAATAAAAAGCTGTGATTTGTTAAAATTCAAAAGTTAAATGGTTGGCATTTTTCATGTTAGTTTTTATTATTTACAACAACGGTATTATACAGTTTGGTTTCCTATAACAGCAGTAAAATAAGGTGCCTAACAAAACACTTACTTTAAAATGTGAAATTGTAATTTGCTCGCCAAGAGGAGAAGTCTTACCTGCGGACTATTCCACCTCCACTCAAGAAAACTTCCTCGCTAAGCTTTAAACATTTTTAATAGGAGGTATAGTTAATTTAACAACACGTTCTATTTTTTATGGTACCACAACCTCCCGGTATCCGTTTTAAAAAATATTTTGTACCTTTTATGGTACCCCAACGCCACCCCCCCCCCCCCTTTAACCGTTTTTCCACTTTAGTCCTGAGTAGAGGGGGATCAATCTGTAGGTATAATTTTCCCTCTTTGCGAGCGAGTTACATCTGACCTTTCAAATCATAGAAATGAAATCTTTAAAATCATAAACCAGTGGTAGGATAGGATTAAGACCTAAATAGCACATAAGATTGCAATGTAATGTTTGCAATTAAGAGAGATTGTCACTTTGCATAACAATTTCTTTTACACAACGTAATCAGCTTCACACCCTGAGAAGTGTGATGTACATTTGACATAAATGTAAGTTACTTGTGCCATAGAAAATTATTTTTGAGGCCGTTTACACCACCTAACATAAAGTAAGTTACTTGGAATAAGGCATACTTAAATCGAGTTACATGTTACATACGTATATTCGAGTCTGCGCAAAACATCAGTAGTCAGGTTTGCCAACATTATATTTGAATTATTTATATTCCTAACCTCTAAATTAAAGGTTAGAAAATCTAACATAACAAAACAAATCTAATATAATGTTGGCAAACCTGGCTACTGGTATTCTGCGCAAACTCGAATATTATATGTATGTAACACGATTTAAGTATGCCCTATTTTAAGTAACTTATTTTATATTAGAAGGTGCCCTGGCAAATAAGCGTCACCGATTGCGGACTAAAAAGGTGCCGATAAAGTCCGCATTTGGTACCGAATCGGTCCTGACGTTAGAAATTAAAATTCATATGTTCCAATTAACTTGTACAGTATTTATTTAATGAAATTAGTTAATTCTGTAATCATTTTAATAAGTATTATTTTTTATTATTGAAAGAAAAAGTAAAAAAAAATGTAAAATTTGAATTCTATATTTTTTAATTTTTTTTCCTTAATAAAAAATAATACTTATTAAAATGATTATAGAATTAACTAATTTCATTAAATAAATACTGTACAAGTTAATTAGAACATATGAATTTTAATTTCTAACGTCAGGACCGATTCGGTACCAAATGCGGACTTTATCGGCACCTTTTTAGTCCGCAATCGGTGACGCTTATTTGTCAGGGTGTAAACGGCCTCTTTGTCTCAGAGCCTACTAAATTTTTTATTTGTTTCAAATAAAAAAGTTATTTGATACAAATAAGAAAGTTAGTAGGATTAACAAGCTGTACTGATTAAATTAATAGAAAATGTTAACCAGAAAATATAATGGGCATATAAAAAAACAAAAAAAAAATGTTCGAAAAAAGTTGATCAAGTTTATTTTACCTCACTATAGAATGTCGTGTCAAGATGATTCTATTGTATACTGTATTATCTACGATGTTCTTCACTAGATATCATCCCAATGGGAAAAATACGATTGGCGCAACATTGGTCCAATATTGTACATTTGTACAATATTGGGCCAATATTGGGAGTGTAGAAACCAATGCCAAGACTGCCAAGCCTCGGAATACAAAATTGGACATTGCAGATATCAGTTTCTGTCAAAAAATAAAATTGGATCACGACATATTTTAATGTTTTAGGGGTCACTAACAATAAATCTAAAACCTGATTTTCAAAATTCAAAATGGCGGACCCAATATGGCGGAGAAATTTTTTAAAATCCATGAAAATCGCTTAAAACTTGTTACTCGGAGGTTTTTGGGGTCACTGATAACGAATATAAACTCAGATTTCCAAAATTCAAAATGGCTGACTCAATATGGCGGACGAATTTTTAAAAAAATGATGGAAATCGCTTGAAACTTGTTACTCGGGGGTTTTTAGGGTCACTGATAACGAATCTAAACTCAGATTTTCAAAATTCAAAATGGCGGACTCAATATGGCGGACAATTTTTTTAAAAAATGATGAAAAACGCTTGAAACTTGTTACTCGGGGGTTTTTAGGGTCACTGATAACGAATCTAAACTCAGATTTTCAAAATTCAAAATGGCGGACTCAATATGGCGGACGAATTTTTAAAAAAATGATGGAAATCGCTTGAAACTTGTTACTCGGGGGTTTTTGGGGTCACTATAATGAATGGTTTTCAAAATTCAAAATGGCGTAACCACCATTGCTGACAAATTTTTAAAAGTTCTTTGAAATTATTAGAAACTTAGTAATTATGCTATGTTGATCCTGCACCACTTACCGACTGTCGGTAATGCAGATTTCTAGCATACCGACCACCAAGTATCGCATTTTTGCAAGACAGTGTGTTACCATCAGTCGGTAATGCAGATTTCTACTTGATCTCCAGGAAAAAATTAGTGTTTCTGTAGAGTGTTCTGTTTTACTAATCTAACACCATGAAAAACACTAATGTTTACTGCCTGCAAAGAAGAAATCTGTATTACCGACTGATGGTAACATGATAACCCCGGTAGAAACACGACTTTTCGCGGTCGGTAAAGTATAAATATGCATTACCGATAGTCGGTAACTGGCCCAGGCCCAGCATGGCATAACTAGATTCGTTATCAGTGACCCAAAAATCCTCGAGTAACAAGTTTCAAGCGATTTCAATGAATTTTTAACATTTTGTCCGCCATATTGGATTCGTCATTTTGAATTTTGAAAATCAAATTTTAGATTTGTTATCAGTGACCCCAAAAACCCCCGAGTAACAAGTTTCAAGCGAATTTTATCATTTTTTAAAAAAATTGTCCGCTATATTGGGTCTACCATTTTGAATTTTGGAAATCGGATTTTAGATTCATAATCAGTGACCCCAAAAACCCCCGAGTGACAAGTTTTTAGCGATTTTTATCGTTTTTTTTTTAAATTCGTCCGCCATATTGAGTCAGCCATTTTGAATTTTGGAAATTGGACTTTAGATTCGTAATCAGCAACCCCTAAAACCGTAATATATGTCGTAACCAAATTTTTTTTTCGAAAGAAACTGATATCTGCAATATTGGTTCAATATTGGTTGAATATTGTATTCCGAGGCTTGGCATTGGTTTCTACACTCCCAGCCTTGGCCCAATATAAATGCCAATATTGGACCAATATTTAGCCAATCGTGAGCCTTGGCAATTTCCCATTGGGATGGAATACTAGATATTTTCCATTTGAGCGAACAGCAACTTTTATATGTAAAATTAATTCAGTAAATAATGTTTTATTCTGGTTTTTTTAAAGTATCAAATAAAAAATTCATTTTGGAAAAATTATATTCTTATTTAACATAACGAAATGCACTAACAAATATTTGCAATAATTTTTCGAGATACGACATTCTAATGAGGTAACATAAACATACAGAAAATTTTTTTAACAGTTTAACAGAAGCTCTTGTTACTGTACCAAGTTCAACACAAAGGTCTAAATTTCAATTTCAACAATAACATTTAAAGTCATTCAAATCTGTGACAGGAGGCAGTATCACATAAGAACAGTATCGTTTCAAATTTCAATTTTTCAAAAATTGATTCTTTTTCCTGTACGTTTTGCAGTACTTTTTTCCAGTACTTAATTATTAGGTACTTTCTTTTCCCAGCAAGGGTTTTTTCATATAAAAAGATGGTTTTTGTCAAAAAATTAAAAAAAGCCAATTAATAAAAAATAAAAAAATCATATTCTTTGACTCAAAACGAATTGATTGACCTATACATGAAGTATATTACCGTGGTTGTACCAGTACCCGTCCACGTCCCAGTGCCCATCCACTTTTTGATAATTTCGAGTGTATTTCTGCATAAACTGAGTTTTTAAATTTATTTGAATGTTTTTGACATCATTATAACATCTTACGTTAAATTTACATAAACGTATCTCTACATAAATGCTTTAAATAAAGAATTTAAAATGGACGGTAACTGGGACATGTCGTCTGCTTAGGTGGACGGATACTGGGACAACAACGGTATACACTGAGAGAAATAGATGGTAAGAATTTTACTATCTTTGATGGTAGAAAGGTTATGTTACACTCTACCATCAGAGATGCTACACCGTACCGTCTAGATGCTAAATCGTACCATCCAGATGCTATCCCGTAACATCTAGATTGCTGTCCGTGTATGTATCACTTAGAAAAAAATTTGTTTGTGACAACCAAACTTCAGTTAAAGAAAGAAATTTTGGTTGAAACAACCAAATTTTGGTTAAATCAACAAAATTATTCTATTGTTTTAACCAAAATTTGGTTGTTTCAACCAAAATTTGTTTCTTTAACTGAAGTTTGGTTGTCACAAACAAATTTTTTTCTGAGTGATAAGATCAGATATCGTATCTGGTACCATCTAGAATCTAGATGGTACCCCGTAGCATCTGCTTCTCTCAGTGTATAAAAAATTAGAATAATTGATGATTTTAATTTCTTTTTCTTTTACTAATGTAGCATAGTATTTTAATATTCCTATTTAATTGCCTTCTATTGCTTTTTTCAGTTCAGTTCTTTTGTATTTTTCTGATTCTTTATTTCTTTTTATCTTGCGTTTATATTAGAGAAAGTCCATTAATTACGTGAGGCTCGACGCGACGTAAGGTCTTTTTTAAAAATCTGGATCTTCTCCCTCTTTGTGACATTTCTTCATTTTGAAACTGAATTGTTTGGATTTTTTTTAAATATTGCTTTGTTTAATAGTAATTCAAAGAAATAAAATCATGAATTTTTAATTGTGGTTCCTTTAAGAAAAATTTCATGACTTTTCCCTGATTTACAGTTTTTCCCTAACCTACGGTCACCCTTTATTTCGCATTATTACCCTATTAGATTTATTACGAGAAGAGTGTACAGAAAACTACGCGAGTAAATTCCCCCTCGAGTTTGTAGTTGTCAAGCGGTTTGCCTCTAAACGTTGTGATCTGTTTTTAACACATACAGTAACTAATATCTTCTCATAATCGAACCTTGAAAAACGCGTTGAAGAATAATCGCTTTCTTAACACAATCTTTATTTTCTTCTGTAATAGATTTAATTTGAGCTCAATACTTTCAACAACTTTTATCTAATAACACAGTAAGGCTACATATTTGCTACATGTATTGAAATATTGAAATTTCTCAGAATCAAAACACATGATTTGGAAGCTTTTTAGTCGGGAATCTAAATCCGTTGTCCATTTTCATCCAGTACACCAAATTCTTTTTTTATACTTTAAAATATTTTATAGTTGAAGTTATAATAAATACAAATTTATGGGTCAAAAGCCGAAAAAACTGGACGATATCGTTTTTATTAGGTCTTCAAAGTTGTAGTTTAAAATAATCTAAATAGCACCGAAATTAACAGGAAGTTAATAGTAAGTTAACGGCACTAACTATAAAACTTGATCAAGGTTAACTTCACGTTAACTTCTCGAGAGTACATAAATGCCCACGCTTTTGTAGTTATCCTTGTTAACTTCCTGTGAATAAGGAATTTAACAAAGACAGATATTTTGCAAACTTACCATAAAAACTTTTATCAAATTTACATCTATAACTATACTGATATCAGAAACAAGAACTTACTTAAGTCTCATTGTCGCTTAGGCTGACTTTTGTGTGTTCATACTACTGGAATAGCGACCTAAGCGAGAATGTGACTTACGTAAGTTCTTGTTTATCTCAGGGACATTTATGTATCATTTATGCCACTGAAAAAACCTGGACTCACATTTTATGCAACTCATTTTTTTACGCAACCCCATTTGAGTGGGGTTTCAAATTGAATAATGACAAACTTCAAGTTGCTCATAATGAGCCTGCACAATAGAAAGTGTGAGGTGATGCTAAGTTAATAGCAATATAAGTTTTTTAGATTTTTAAGTTGGTAACAAGTGCAGCTTTCCATTTTAGCTATTGCTCATTTTGATGTAATTCAAATTGAGCATCGTACGCTACTCATTTTGAGATTAGGTTTTTCAGCATGTATCCTCTTTATGACACCTGAAATTAATCGTGACAAGTTCGGTTAAAGCCGTTAACTTTCTTTTAATTTTGGTGTCATTTAAGAAAGATTTGATGTACACTTAATACTGAGAAAAATAACCTGTTGAATCAATAGTGCTGATGCTATTGAATTCAATTTTTTTTAATCAATAATTTTTGTAGTAAATCATACTAATGTGTATTAAAATATAACAATCCATAATTTTACATTAAAAGCATGTTTTTAATAGAATTATTTAAAGTAGTTGTAAAATAGAGAGAAATAGTTAATTTAAAGTAATTTTATATGGTTTCAAATAAAAATAGTAATTAATGTATATAAAAATTTGTTATTATATTAATAAATAGTATTTAGAGTTTGTACAAATATATATTTCAGATGATGCAACCCTGGCGGTTTCTGAAAATCGCCTATGAACCGAATTTAATCAAGTTTTGATTAAATTTGATTAGATGTAGAATTTTGCTGAATGAAAGAAAGGGCATGGCGGAATAAGCATATGCAAAAAATGCCCCCATGAGTATGAAATTGAAATTCACGTCATTTGTTGACCCTGTCATGATTTAGCAATTCCCCAAATTTCATTCAAAAAATATATTTTTGAAGGAGTTATGGAGGGGGAAAGAAAAATCAAAAAATTTATTTTTCTCGGAAACGACTGAACCGATTTTGATGAAACAAATATATGCTATTTAAGACTAAAAAACTAATTTTCAAATTTTTTTTTAATTTGCCCAAAAAAATACTTAAACTTTTTTTTGAAAATGATGAGAATTTTTTTTAGCATGATATTTTAGGGTGAGCGCTTTTATATTTTCTGGAAAAAGCTCTTAAATGTCTACTTTTACGTGTATATTTTTCAAATTTTTTGGGTTGGTGGAACATACCTTAAAAAATTAAATTCACTGGCCTTACATCATATGCTGTAAAGTAGTATAGTGTGACCATACCTTTTTGTTTATGCGCAGTATTTTTCATCTTTTCACCGTTAAGTTACCGTAGTTTTATTAAAATGCAATTGCATTATATATTCATAATGACCCTTCATAAAATGAACACTTTGTTTAATAATTTGCGAATTTTAAAGCTCTCACCCCCTCATTTTGTTACTCATCGAAAAAGGAGATAAGTATTTTATTTTAATATATTTAATAGTGCCTCATCGATCAAAAAATTTCCCATGTATTTTGAATGCGAAAAAAACAATTTCCAGGCATCACAGTACCTTTTATATTAAAAAAAGGTGAAAAGGTGAATTTTTTCCCTGGAAAAGGTGACAAAAAATATAACAAACAACAAACTGGAATGTGTTTAAAATCATATAAACATTATTATAATAATATAATATTGATAGGGTAAACCAGACAGTTGTCGGCCAGTTAAGCGTATCGGTTTGCTAAAAATGGTATAAAAATTGTACTGAGCATTGTACATTCATTTTTAAAAAACATAATTGTTTTTTAGGACTGCCTTAAACTGTTTAGTCAAAAACATTATGAAGAAAAATTGTTTACTACTTAAAACATTGTGTTGTTTACAAGTAACAAAAAAGACAGTTGTCGGCCAGCAAACATAGTTATCGGCCACACTCTAGACAGTAGTCGGCCACCTTAAAAAATCAATTTAAAATTATTTTCTCTTATTACTCAAGCTTGAATTTCTCTATTGAGGTGTTAGGAATTTAAATATTAAAAATAAATTTCAATATCTTTCTAAAGAGTGCTTTTAACTTCAACCGTCTTTTCCACTCGAATTTAACTCTACTTTTTGTTTTCACTATAAACTCTCCCCTGTTTGAGCACCAATAATAAATCCAACGTATTTCTAACGACAAATCATGTACTTTCCAGAATCTTAAAGAAAAAAAAATTTGTTTTAAAATTTACAACAGTATTCACATTTTTTGGTGAGGTGGCCGACAACTGTAGGGAGGCCGAAAACTATCTGGTTTACCCTATATAATATAATAATAATTGATAATAATATTGATATAAATCATATCAATACATTATTTTAAATGTTATTGTATGTGAAAAATTAAGGACAAGTAATTTTTAATTTTTGTTAAAAGTTATTTTAAACGAAGTTAGGAGTACATCAATTTTGAATAGTAAAACTCAAAATGTCAATAAAAAAAAATTGTTTCACTTGTAATTTTTTTCCTAATTTATATAATCAATTTTTGTTTATTGGATCTTTTAGGTAATATTTTGTTTTTTAAAAATTCCGTTTGAAAATTTTAAAATTAACAAAATTATAGTTGACTTTCCAAAAATAAATAAGGTCTATTTTCTCAAAGAACCTACCTTTTTTTCTTTAAAATTTTGACTATAAATTCTTACCAATATCATAAAAAATTCCTCACAGTTTCAAGCGTGCTAAACTATAGTGGCATCCAGGAAATTTTTGTTTCATAAATAATTTTTTATTTAAAATTTGAGATTGTTGGTAAGCAAGTTTAAGAACAAATAAAATGCAATAAATTCAACTGAAGTGTATAAGTCCTTTTATAAAATCAATAATAATTAATGCACACTAACAAACTCCTTTTGAGAAAAAGGACCTACTATTTCTTTTTGAAAGATCATCTATAATTTTAAACGGCATTTTAAAGAAGAAAAGACCACCTACAAGGTCCAAGAAACGAAATTTGATTGTACTAATTAGGAAAAATATTACAAGCGAAACTTTGTTAAAAATAACTTTTATCGAAAATAAAAAAATATGTGTCCTTTTATTTTTATATAGAATAATTATGGCTTTTTTATTAGTAACTCAGATTTTTTGTTATTGTATCAATCATCAATAAAACTAAATTCTAACGTTGAATCTGAATTTTATGAATCTACTTCGAAATATTTACAAAAAATTATATATTTTTGATCCCAAAAAAGGTGACAAAATTGAAAACAGGTGAAAAAAGGTGAACAGGTGACAGCCTGCAGACAGAAAAATCGAGAATTCAAGAATTATATTGAAGCCTAAATTAATTGCAGTAAATAGTTGGTTAACTATACTCAGTACTGTTATACTGGAATGATTCCTGTTATACTGGACTGAGTCCTAACTAGTGTCCCAAACTTTTCACCTTTGAGCGCAAGTGGTATATAATTCAGTGCTTTTTAAGGTATAGTATTATACTTTGCATCAAAAAATCGAGCTTTTCTAATTTTATTTTTTTGGTCTACATCACCTCAAGAATATAATTCCCAAATTGTAGATTAAAATTCGAAGAAATAAAAAAGTTATACACATGTAAAAGTTATACATATGCACATCGGCTCATTACACACAAAACTTTAAACGCTTTTTTCTCAAAACCATGTTTTTTAAATTGGCGGACAGCATAACTCGAGTTCTTTTTAATCGATTTTAAAAAACCTCAGATCAATTTCTTCGTTATAAAATCCTTCAGGCATCCCCACTAAAGTCGATTGTCTACTTTTTTCTGTTGTTTTTTTAACGACTCAAAAATGATGATAAAAAATACCCATTTTTTGTGATTTTTGTTCAAATTGGCACCATTTTTTAATTTTTTAGTATTTTTTATCGGGGTTAGGGGGATGCCTAACCACTTGTATTAGCTTTAAAACCACATTTGAATTTTTCAGATAGAATGTTTCTGTGAGGCTGTAGCTTGTCCGCCGATTTATCGTTTTTTTTTATCTTGACTTTGGCGCCCTCTAGTAACGAAACAGGCACAGTAAAAAAAATTCATTTTTTTATTTTTGACAGACAAAAATGTCAACAATATAAAGCAAAAACTTTCATTGCTTTAAATAAAATTATCATCGAGAAAAAAATTGTTTTTAAAAGTCATCTTTGACAGCTTACAAAGTATAATACTACCTTAACTGTAATGAGTTCCAAATATACAGCACTGTTTTTCTATAATTCGTGATGGAAATGAATTGATACGCTAATAGGACTCAGTACCCTTTTTTTAAACTCGATTTTTCTGCGTGTGTGATGCCTGATTAATTTTTCGTAAATTTACAATAAAATCATGAAAAATCAAACTTTTTTACTGGATTACTCTGTTTCTTTTGGAAAATGTTCAAACAATAATTTATTTATGAATTTTTATTATTAACTATTTTCTACAGGGCCATAAAATACCCCATAAAGTGCAAAATTATGGAAAACTCGTTAAAAAATATTTATAACTATTATTTCTAGTATTTATTGCTAAATTTTTTATTTACAACTAAAACAAAAATTATTAATGATATTTTCAGGTAGATCCCAATTTGTTAAAACAATTTGTTGTTATTGTTGAATATTATTCTTAAATTCTCTACTAAGTTGCAGTTTTTTCTTAATTTTGCAAGCAGCTGTGCTATAAGGAACTGTAAAAGAAAATTAAATATGAAACATAAATTTCAACAATTGTTTAAACAAATTAATATTGTTTATTTGCAACTTTTCTTCTAATAGAGCTAGAGAAATATCAAAGAAATATCAAAGAAATTAAGGGAATTGTAAGTCAACTAATTTTGTGTTTTTGCTTCAAAAAAAGTTTCTTTAGAAGATATGTCCAGGGTTGCAAATAAACATTATTAGTTTGTTTAAACAATTTTTATAATTGTATATTTTAGTTTTTTACTATTATTGGGCTTCACTATTCTTGGATAGTTGCAAAATGAGAAAAAAGTTACAGCTCTATAGTTCTATTTGATGAAAAGTTGCAAATAAACAATATTAATTTGTTTGAACAATTGTTGAAAATTATGTTTCATATTTAATTTTCTTTTACAGTTCCTTAGAGCATACAGGGACGTAACTATAAATGTCGAGGCCCCCCCGCAAATTTTTTCAGGAGGCCCCTCCCCCCCCCAATATTTTTTTAAATTGTGTATAAATAATTTCGGTCAATATTTTCTATTTTTAATTATTTTTTTAAAAAAATTTTTTTGCATTAGGGTTATTGGGCTCGAGGCCCCCCCCGCAATGCGGGGTTTCGCTGTATGGTAGTTACGTCCCTGAGAGCATAATAAAAATATGGTCATTTGTTAAAAAAATTGGTTTTTTTTCAATTTCTGATGACTCAAGACTTCGACTATTCTCACAAAAATTTGCTTGTTTGTTGTAGTGAGTATAAAATGCCAGTTTCTACAATTAAAACTTAAAAATATAAAAAATAAAAAACAAATGTTTCTGAAAAATGTTTTAATGTTTTTTTCCTAATTCTACATGAAAATAGGAACAATTTATGTTCTTAAACATTTTTTTAAAACCTAACCGTTCTTGAGTTATCAAAAATTAAAAAAAATGGCAAATTTTTTAAACAAATACCATATTTTTGTTAAAAATTATCGTGCAAAATGTTTAAAAACGCGTTTTAAATGTGACATAATTAGCTTTCAAATAGTATAAGTGTAATTAAAATGTAATGATTTTCTAAAAAAAACTGTATCACACTTTAAAAGAAACAAACAAAAAAAAATGAAAAATTTTGTTTTGCCATAAAATGAATGAATTAAACATTAACAAAAATTGTATTTCAATTTTTATTTTATATTATGTTAAAGCTTAAGAAATGAGCTTTCAAAGGAGACCTTTTCGAGCTTCACAACTTTAATGATAAACAAAATACAAAACTTTTTGTAAAGCCTTTAATCGCTGTAGGGTGCGGGCAAATGTTATCGAGCGGCACTGTATATATTATGTTGTATAGGCTAACAGCAGATGTTTTTTATTTAACAAAATGCTGATTTTATAAAGGGACATAATGAATATATAATGCAATTGCATTTTAATAAAATAACTTAACAGTGAAAACATGAAAAATACTGTGCATAAACAAAAAGGTATAGACACTCTATACTACTTTACAGCATATGATGTATAGGGTCAGTGAATTTGATTTTTTTAAGGTAGGTTCCACCAAATCAAAAAATTCTTAGTCCAAGAATGTTTACATGGGTCAATAATAAGTTGTTCTTGATCCAAGAATAATAATACTAGGTCCGATTCTAAGGAAAATTTGCGTTCATTAAGGGCGTCAATTCACTTTTTTCTTATTACTTCTAGTATTTGTCAACTACATGTTTCCTTTAATTTTCTATTATTTTTTTTAATTAAGCGTAAGGTAGGATCACTGGATATCAGTTTGATCAGAGCGACTTTTCTATTGACCAAGACATTTTTAATAAATTCTATTCGTTCTATGTGCTTACAAGAACTCAATCTTTCACATTGACTTTCCACTTTTAATTATTTTTTTTTCTCAATTTATATTTGTTGTACATCTTTCTGTTTCTCGTGGACTGTCGAGCCCTAGAGACTTGTATAAATAAATGTATAAATATTGATTTTTAGGTTTCTGTAGAATTAATTTTTTATTTAATTTTTCTTCTGTAATCTTCTTTATTTTATATACCTATTAAAATTAATTACTTGTATTGTGTTCCAAGTTCCAATGTTTGTTTATTTTTCCACAATTAGTGTTCCCTGGCAGATTGATGGTACCATCGTTGCGGTCTCGTTTCAATATCTTGCCTGGGATGTCAAATTTTGGATTTCGTAAATTTTTCTTTGTATACTTTTTCTTTTAAAAAATTAAATTATGTTTTTAACTTCTTTTTTCTATAGCATTCTATAATTTTCTTAACGATTTTTTTCATCTCTTTTATAATTATTTTCATGTTTTCCTCCATTCGTTTTTGATTTTTTTTTCATTCCTTGACAAACTTTGAATTGATTTTTCCCAAAAATGTTTTATTCATATAGGCGTACACATTCTTTATTTAGTGTTCTTTTTCCTTTTTACAATTTTTCAATATTTTTGTCTTGAATTTGCTTATTTTTTTCTCCATTTTTTTTTCATGATTTTCTGTTAAGTTTAGTAATCTTTATGTCTTTTGCCTTAATCTTTTATTTTTAGAGTTTGTTTTACATTTTTAAATTTATTTATCTTTAATTGATTTTTGCTTCCTAAATAAATACATTTTTTAAAAAATGAAGTTCCTTTCTGGTAATTTACCTTCAAAATTCATTTTATGATGGATTTTTTATTATTTTAATAATGAAAAGTTATATTATTACATTTAAAAATCAGTTAAATGTAAAAAATAGTCTTAAATTCTATAAACATTGAAGACTGAAAAGGCTTTTGAATAATTTTCGATTTTGATTACTACATTGTGTAGAATTGTAGATATTAGCGGTATTGGCATCTCAAGAAAAGTTAAGAAAACTATTTTACAACATGTCTGATCGGAGAAGCAAAACGCTTGTTTAAAAAAATAACCCAGAATGTTATTTTTGCAAGATTTAGTGATCCTATAGTTGAGATACATCAATTAATTGATATAGGTATGTTATAAAATGTAAATAAATGCATCTGATAATCAATTGCTGTAGGTGGAGACATTTTGAGGAAGTAACTATACATTGGCTGTTCACACGAAGTCGTTTAAATCTCCACCATTTTTATCATTTTTCATGTATAAATGAATAAGAAAGACAGCGAGTATTAATTATAATGTTTATTAGCGTATAGTAAAGTTAATTAAATATAAAGTTGTACATTTAATATCCGCAAAATTGAACAATATTCAATTCTTTTGAAGATTTAAATGACTAATGTGTGGGAGAAAGGTATAGTAAACAGAGGGACGCAACTTCACAACGATGTCGGATGTCAAATAGGAAGTAAGTGAAACATATTAATACAGAAACAAAAGATGGATCGGAAATAAACAAATTCTTTGAATTTGATATGTGATAATAGACTGACGTAAACAATACAAATTATTATTAGGAAAAAGGAACTTTAGGGATATTAGAAAATACTAGTGCGCCGGCGCCAATACCGCAAAACCTGTTGCCATGCTCAACATGTGGAGTAAACGAAGAATACTTCACTTTTCAGAAATGACCTAAAAAATAAGCATACAAAAAACTTACCATCAACTGCAGGCAAACTAACGAAGAATGTAATAATAATGGTGAGCAAGACGTAATCCAATTTTCGCCGAGGCAGCAACATGATGCTGACAATTCTATTCATATACATGCATATATAAATGTATACATATATCTATATACATATGCATATATACGGGATCACATACACAACACATGCACACACACTTATAAAATGAAGCACTCACTGGAAAAAACACATAGAATTACGTTTTACATCATTTAATCACGTATATTTTTCACATGTCACGTTTTTTATTCCAATTCATCAGTGTTTACTTTTAATGCAAAAGTTTTAAGCACAAAACACATTTGAGATTCATTGACAAACGCGGACCACGAGCGCGTCGGGAAACACTTCTATGGGACCTATTGTTCACTTAACGCTTCGAAAGTAGTCCCCAGATGCGCGCGCAACAACTGGACACATGTGTATTCCTCCGCTGCCTACCCTGCTATAGACAACCATCACCGGCTACCATATTAAAGGCCGCGCTACACCGCTCCATTAGGACCTCTATTTAACTCTATACAAAAATACCTTTGTCCACTCAAATGTCAGATATAAAAAGTGATTTTCAACTTCACACAAGTATTTTTAAATTCAATACATAAATATTTTGTACCTTCACTGATTTTATCGTCCTATTGTCTCTTCATATGAAAGCAGGGTGGCTATAGTCTACAGTACGTGCGTCAGGGAATAAGATACATATACTTTGTAAGGAACAATTTAAATCGTTAACTATTATCGGTAGTAACCTGGTTCAAGAACGAAAATATTTACTGAAACACAATTTTTTGTAGTTTTTTATGATTATTTAAAAATACAGTTAAATTCCTTCTTATGTTAGCTGTTATCCAGATAACACCGTTTCTTCCCAGGTAGTTAACCGTGTCAAGTTCGGAACCTAACACTTAATGTCCAGTTGAAGTTTCCAATGATAACTTCCAGGAAGTTTTCAGCATCTTTGCAAAAATTAAAAAAAATTATTTTCTCCAAATGTGTGTATTTTATGACATGCATACCTGACCCTATAAAAGAGGGTAATTTAAAACTACTGCGCAGTCCTACCCTACTGGAAAATCTTATATAGCACTAGGAATCCTATAAGATTTCCATATAGATTCTTATAGGATTCTATGTAGGATCTTATGTAGATTTTTATGTATGAACATTCCTATAAGAAAAACGTATGTTATTCTATAGGAAAAACATATAATATCCTATAGAATTTCTTTACGGATTTTTATAGGAAAACAACGTAGTTTTCCTACATACATGACATAGAAAAACGTATAATATCCTATAGGATTTCATTCTAGATTTTTATAGGAAAACATATTTTCTACAAGAATCCTATAGATATGAAATAGGAAGGTATATGGTTTCCTATAACAATATATATAGGAAACTACATGTTTTCCTGAAGGGTTCCTATAAGATTGGAGCAGAAAGTTGACTTTCCCAGTACAGTACAGGTTCGTACGTGGATTCCTATAGGAAAGCGTGTTAGTTTCCTATGACAATCTATATAGGAAACTACATGCTGTCCTATAGAATTCTTATAAAATTGGAGCAGTAAGTTGTTTTTTCCTGTACATTAGGATCGTATGTGAATTCCTATTGGAAAATGTGTAGTTTTTTAAGATAGGATATTATGTAGGATATTATGTAGGATCCTACATGTCAACAGATAGGACGTATACCATCTGCTGACAGGTAGGAGTCTATATGAGATCTTATGTGGGATGCCACATATAGGATCCCGAAACAGGATCCTATATGGATTTCCGCATATCAGCATTATTATATCACAAGAATATATTTCTCACATAGGCGATCCTATGCACAACTATACTTTTTTATTCGGGATAACAAAAATTTTGGTTGTCATAAAAAAATTTTTATTTGGGAGCTAACTAACCCAGGTGCGAATTTTCGGTCGGCCAACACATATAATTACATAATTCACATGTTATAAATCTAATTACACAAATATAATCAGATGAGAATGTAGAAATTTAATATTAATGAAAACCTGAAACAGAAAAATTCTATTAGTCATGATGATTCGAACCCGGATTTTCCAGCTGCCAGTCCAGTAGGCTAACCACCAGCCCATGAGAGATATGAATGACCAATATGGAATAAACCTTATAGCTAGACAGTTCAGTAACAGACACCGTTGGCTCAACTATCAGACCCAGGTTCGGCCGACTGTCTGGTATTGGTTTTTATTTAGATTTTATTTATATTATTATCGGCAGCTTACCTACAAACTAATCACCAATTTGTTTTAATAATTGTTTGGTTGTCACAACCAAATTATGTTTGGATGTCACAACCAATTTCTGTTTGGTTGTCACAACCAAATTATGTTTGGTTGTCACAACTAAATTATGTTTCGTTCAACCAAATAAGAGCAACAAAATAATATGGTTGTCCCAAACAACTTGATGTGTTACGCCAACCAAATCGTTTTGTTATACCAATCAAAATATTGTTGTTACAACCAACAATGGTCAACTAAAAAATATTGTTGGTAAAACTAAACCTTTTTTCTCAGTGCAGTATCCCATATGGAAGTCTATGTTGGTCGGCATATAGGAATTTATGTAGTTTTCTAGATAGGATCCTAAATAGGATATCTGAAAATGGCTTTTTTCAAATGCATATACCTGCGCATTAAGCCAATGTCAGAATTTAAACTTAAATGCTTCAAGCATATGAGAGCTCTCCCTATTTATATCTTATCTATCTAGACTCGTTTGTGTGTTGGTGAGGGAACGCACCTAGCGTTATTTTACTCATATATAGGAATCCATGTAGGTTCCCACATAGCATCCTATATAAAATAAAAATAAGTTTCATAGAAATGACGCTAGGTGCGTTCCCTCACCAACACACAAACAAGTCTCGATAGATAAGATATATAAACAAGCTCTCATGCGCTTGAAGCAGTTAAATAGACTTAAAAACACTTAAATAGACTCTCCCATATAGGATACTGCAATCACATAAGAGAAATACATTCTTGTGATGATAATGGGTTGATATGTGGAAATCCATATAGGATCCTGTATCGGGATTCTACGTAGGATACCATGTAAGATTCTTTGTGGGATTCCACAAAGGATATCCCATATAGACTCCTACCTGGCAGCAGATAGGATAATTCCTATCTGTTGACATGCAGAATGCTACATAATATCTTACATAGGAATTTTCAATAGGGACAATCCTTTATAGGAAAACACAAAGCTTTCTTCTCCAATTTTATAGCAATCCTATAGGAAAACATGTAGTTTCTTACATAGATTGTCATAGAAAACTTCACGTTTTGCTATAGGAATTCACATACGATCCTATACGGGAAAACACAACTTTCTTCTCCAATTTTATAGGAATCCTATAGGACAGCATGTAGTTTCTATATATAGATTGTCATAGGAAACTACACTCTTTCCTATAGGGATCCACGAACGATCCTGTACACTGTACAGGAAAACACAACTTTCTGCTTCAATTTTATAGAAATCATATAGGAAAACATGTACACTGCAAAAACTGCTGTCTTCTAAGTGTCTTATTTTAAGACATTTAGGTGTCTTTATTGTATCAAAGACGCTAGAAGTGTCTTAAAATGAGACATTTTATGCTTCTTAGACACCGAAATGTCATAAAATAAGACACTTAGAAGACAGCAGTTTTTGCAGTGTACACTGAGAAAAATGGATGTTTAGAATTAGATGTTTAAAACAAGATAGTAAACGCTTAACCTCTACACTGAGAAAACGGAATTCTTATATTAAGTAAATTTTACTATTTAAAAGTAAAACCTAAACTGACTGGAATTTCTGCGCAGGTCAATCAGTTTTTACTATTTCCGGAGTAAATTTTACTATTTCTGAAGTAACTTTTAGTAAAATAATTAAAACTTACTTCGAAAATTGTAAAAATTGCCAGATATGCGCAGAAATTTTGGTCAGTTTAGGTTTTACTTTTAAATAGTAGAAGTTACTTTATCTTTTTTTTCAGTGTAAATATTAAAGGTTAACATCTAAGATATTAAATTTTAACATCTAGATATTAAAGTTTAATATGTAGATGTTAACCCTGAACATCTAGATAGCTGTCCCTATGTTAAGTGAAAAATATGTTAAGCGTTAACATCCAGATGTTAAGGGTAAACATCCATTTTTCTCAGTGTAGTTTCCTATATAGATTATTATAGGAAATAATATGTTTTTCTATAGGATTTCATATATGATCCTATATAGGAAACCATGTTTTCCTACAAGAATCCATATGTGATCCTACTCTCTAAATTTGAAACAGCGCAAAGTATACAGCTATTTCAAAACAGCGTATATACGCTGGTGAATTAGTGAATTTCGCTGTTAATCAGTGAAAAAATCGCTTTTTGATCAGCGTATATACGCTGTTTTGAAACAGCGGTATACTTTGGGCTGGTTAAACAGCGAATTTTCGCTGTTTCAAATTTAGAGAGTACATGTATCGAAAACCATATACCTTCCTATTTCATATATCTATAAGATTCTTCTGTAGGAAAATATACGATTTCCTATAAAAATCTAAAAAGAAATCCTACAGGATATTGTACGTTTTCTTATAGAATAACATACGTTTTCCTATAAGACAACATACGTTTTATCTATAGAACAACATACGTTTTATCTATAGAAATGTTCCTACACAGAAATCTACGTAGGATCCTGTACAGAATCCTATAAGAATCTACATAGAAATCTTATATAGGATTCCTAGTATGAACCTATATAGGATTTTTCAGTAGGGTAGCTGCCATAGAAAATCTACTATTTTAGTTAATTAAAATTTTATTTTTCTCTAGGAAATATCCATTTATAACTTTTAGGAAGTTATTATTGTCAACTTTAACTCGGAGGACATTTAAAGTTAATTGGAAGTTAACATTATTAACACTTAACACTGGTAGCTTCCTGGAAAAACGGTGTTATCTGACGTGGTTATAGTTTATTATATTAAATAATAATTTTCTGACAGGGAAATGTCCTTACTGCATATTACTTTTAGGTTTCCTATAAGGAAACCTATATAGAATGTTATGTACTATGTAGGTGTACTTAAAAAAAACATATAGGTATTATATGACATGCATTTTTTTCTTTTATATATTAGGATGGCCGTTAAAAATGACATTTTGTTCATTTCAGCCCCTCATTTTGTCACAAATTGAAAAACAAATAGATACGTCTTTTTTATATTAATATTCAGTGCTGCCTGTACGTTATATTGAAATTTTGCATGTATTTTGCATGGGAAAAAACATTTTTTCGTAGATTTCCTGTAAAATCGTTGAAAAATAATATTTTTTCACCAGACTACTCTGTTTCTTTTCATAAATGTTCAAAGAATAACATGCAATTATTTACATATAAAATTCGTTAAGCTTACTATTTTTTACAGGACACAAAAGTTGACTAAAAATAAACCAACAGAAGTTATTATTGGCAAAAAATATTAATTCTAAAAAAAAACAAGAAATTTAAACTGCTAATTATGGTTTCTATTGTTTTTTAGGTCGCCGATTACAAATCTGAAGTCATATTTCAAAAATTCAAAATGGCGGATCCAATATGGCGAACATGAAGATTTAAAAATTAATCAATTTCTAGGAAACATCGTATCCCTATATATAAGAGGCTTTCTATTTCTAAATTCTATTATTATTTCTTCTACTTATTACACGGAAAAAAATAATTCAATTATAATTACTGAAGAAACTCAAGAGCGGTGGATATGAGAAAAAATGGTGAGATTTTATTAGCAATACTTTGAAAAACTACCGAGCAATTATTCTAGAAGAGTAAGAATTAAATTCAAGAAAGCTTCTCTAACTGTTATACAGGCCCGGCGAATCATATTCAATCCGGGTGGGTGGTTGACTTGGAGGAGGGGAAGGCGGGGGATTTAAAAAATCTTTATATGAGTAAAAATTTTTTAGGGATATAGAAAACAGGCTATGTTAATAAAAAGTGATGTCTGATTCCGGGTGGGTAGTAGTACCCACCTTATTTGACGGGCCTGCTGTTATAAGGTTTTACAAAAGTACTTTAGAAATTAAAATTTTTTTAATTTTTGAAAAAAAAATTCCTTTGAGTGCTCGAACTCAGTTCCTCGAGACTACAAAATCTCCGCTTTGTCCAACTGAGCTAAGTACGCGCCTGAATTACTGCCCACACAGCATACAATATCCATAATTGAATGGTAGCTTGAAAAAAAGGGTCAAGTGCCAATTTTTCGAATTTGGGATTTTTTCATTAAAAAGTCAAGAAAATTCATTTGCACATTTTTTGAAAAGAATTTTCTTTTGAATTGTTTTTTTAAACCGATTTTTAAACAAAATTGAAATCACAAATGCATAAATTTTTACCTACAATCACAAATCAATTGAAAACATACAAGTTGGATCAATTGTCAGATCAAAAAATGTTTGATTTTTTTTAACATTCTCACAAGATTATAGGAATATTAGAAGCAGAAATTCTCTGAAAATTAGGCATACACTTTCAAGGAACTTTCGCGTCTAATATTTCCTATGGCGAACATTTTAATGCTTTCACGAAACTTCCCTGAATATCAGGTCCGAATATTCGGGAAATGTGGACCAATATTTAGGGACATTTCAGGGAATTTCTGGTGCTCTGTGGGTGTAGAGTGAAATTATACTTGAGTGAGCCAAGTGCTATATAGCTCTTGGCCACTGTACTGCTAGTCCAGTCAAATTGTCGTTCAAAAAGCCTCAACAAAACATTAATTCCGAGGTTGGAAATTTTTTTTTCTATTGAAAGAGGAATGTTCCCTGAGCTTAACTTGAAGTTTGCGACCTCGAAGGGTGGTAACTTTGTCCGCCATCTTGAAAAAAAGGGGTGAAATTTTGCATCGCAAATATCTCGTAATCTAGAGCATTAACGCAAAAAATGCTTCTTACTAATTTCATAAAGATTAAAATTATCTATCGTTTTTATTTAAAACATGTTTTTCTAACATTAATATTTTTTTATTTATAATGTAAAATTCCATAAACCATAAGCGTAGAAAATCTTTTTTTGCTAATTTCGCGATTATTATGCAATTTAAACAAAAATAGTTATATAGATGTTTAAGAAAAAGAAATAATACACAAATTTTTATTTAACCATTTTGTTCTGCGATAATTAGGAAACGCTAGAGAGTGCATGAAATACTCAATCCCCACTTTCTCAGTTTCAAGCAATCGCTATAATAGTTGTTAATTAAAGATTATTGAATAAAGCATTATTCCGAGGTCACCAATATTTCTTGCAATCAAAAGAAGAATGTTCCGTGAACATATCTTCAAGTTTGCGACCTCGTGCGGTGGTAACTTTGTCTGCCATTATGAAAAGAGTGGTAATAACGATTTTCTACCTCTATGGTTTTTATTGTTATGCATTAAAAATTAAGAAATATTTATGTTATAAAAAAATGTTACAAACAAAAGCTAAAGATAATTTTAATCTGAATAAAATTAATAAGAAGCATTTTTTGCGTTAATGCTCCCCTGGCAAATAAGCGTCACCGATTGCGGACTAAAAAGGTGCCGATAAAGTCCGCATTTGGTACCGAATCGGTCCTGACGTTAGAAATTGAAATTCATATGTTCCAATTAACTTGTACAGTATTTATTTAATGAAATTAGTTAATTCTGTAATCATTTTAATAAGTATTATTTTTTATTATTGAAAGAAAAAGTAAAAAAAAATGTAAAATTTGAATTCTATATTTTTTAATTTTTCTTTCTTTAATAAAAAATAATACTTATTAAAATGATTGTAGAATTAATTAATTTCATTAAATAAATACTGTACAAGTTAATTGGAACATATGAATTTTAATTTCTAACGTCAGGACCGATTCGGTACCAAATGCGGACTTTATCGGCACCTTTTTAGTCCGCAATCGGTGACGCTTATTTGCCAGGGTCTAGATTACGAGATATTTGCGATGCAAAATTCCACCCCTTTTTTCAAGATGGCGGACAAAGTTACCACCCCTCGAGGTCGCAAACTTGAAATTAAGCTCAGGGAACATTCCTCTTTGGATTGTAAAATACATTCAAGACCTCGAATTAATGCATGGTACAAATATCTGTAATTAAAGATTATTATGGCATTTGCGAATACGCAAATATTGTTTACTTCACTGCTTTCTTCAACGTTTCTTAATTATCTTAGAAGAAAAATGTTCAATGATTATTTGTTTATTATTTTACTATCTACAACTTTTAAAGAATCTATTTTTGTAGAAAACTGCATAATAATCGCAAAATTAGAAAAAAAGATTTTCTACGCTTATGGTTTATGGAATTTTACATTATAAATCAAAAAATATTAATGTTAGAAAAAAATGTTTTAAATAAAAACGGTAGATAATTTTAATCTTTATAAAATTAGTAAGAAGCATTTTTTGCGTTAATGCTCTAGATTACGAGATAATTGCGATACAAAATTTCACCACTATTTTCAAGATGGCGGAAAAAGTTACCACCTCTCGAGGTCGCAAACTTCAAGTTAAACTCAGGGAATGTTCCTCTTTCGACTAAAAAAAAACATTGACGACCTCGGATTAATGCATTTTACAAAAATCTTTAATTAATTGCTCTTATGGTGTCAACTTGAGAATTCACAAGTAGTAATTACTTACTTCAGTGCGTTCTGCAGCGCTTCTTAATTATCGTAGAAGCAAAATGTTAAATGTAAATTTGTTTATTTTTTTATTATCTACAACTTTTATAGGACCTATTTTTGTAGAAAATTGCATAATAATCGCGAAATTACCAAAAAAAGATTTTCTACCCCTATGGTTTATGGAATTTTACATTAAAAATCAAAAAATATTAATGTTAGAAAAAAATGTTTCAAATAAAAACGATAGATAATTTTAATCTTTATAAAATTAGTAAGAAGAATTTTTTGCGTTAATGCTCTAGATTACGAGATATTTGCGATGCAAAATTTCACCCCTTTTTTCAAGATGGCGGACAAAGTTACCACCCTTCGAGGTCGCAAACTTCAAGTTAAGCTCAGGGAACATTCCTCTTTCAATAGGAAAAAAAATTTCCGACCTCGGAATTAATGCACAGCAAAATGTACTATTTGACTGGACTATGCGTTTTCCTGAAGTTTTCGGTAACTGTCCAGATTGCAGCGGAAGAGATCTTCTGATTGCGCGCCATGAAATCCACCGTTCTTGAATAATTCAAGAAATTCTACAGAGTTATTTTTTTCCGTGTACTGTTCAAAAAAGTCTAATACAGCCTCCAAATTTTAACCAAATTGATTGATTCCTGTTATAAAACACACAAGAATAACTTCTTAACAACTTAAAGGAAGCACTTTTTTGGATTTCTGTTTATTATTATTATTATTATTTTAATGTTAATAATAAAATAATGACAAAGTTTCTAGCATCTCTTCATTTTTATCAAATGAAAGTCGTCTTTATGCTGAATATTACTTAAATCCACTGAGTATTGATGTCTAAAAGACGAAAAATGTTGTTTTGGCGAAAAAAAATTGTTCATTCAGTTAATACATTTTTAAATTTATTTAAGTTAACAAATTATTATCGCGCTTATTTATAGATGAAATAAATGAGTTTGTTTCAATTATTTTAGTATTCAATTACAATTGACAGTTGTACATGAATATTGTTTAAAAAATGTTATTTGTCATTGTTATAAAGAAATTAAATAAAAAAATGAACAGTTCACTTGTTTTTTATGGAAACTGAATCGTTTTTTCCAGATATTTTTATAATTCTCTTAACCATAACATTTATTCATGAATACTGTTCAAAAAATGTTATTTCTTATTGTTATAAATAAATTACATTAAAAAATGAGTAAAATATTTTTATAATTTTCCTAAAAGCAACGTCTCTTTATGAATATTGTTTAAAAAGTGTTATAGACAAAGTAAATTAACAAATGTTAAGTGTGCTCACTTGTTTTTTTATCGAAACTGAATTGTCTTTTCCCCAAATTTTTATAATTCACATAACATTAACATTTCTTCATGAAATTCTTTAAGTTCTGTTAAGAAAAATTCAGACTTAATTAAATTCGTTTAAAAACTAATTCGAAAAATAAAAATTCGGCTATAACAAAATACTTTCTAATGAAATTCTGCCAAACAAGAATTAAATTACTACATTAACAGCCAACTTGTTTTTTTCTATAATTTGTTTATAACAATGATAACTTTTTAATAATAATAATAACTTTTTAAATAATATTCATGTAGAAATGTTACTGTTAAGAGAATAATTATAAAAATATGTGGAAAATCGATTCTGTTTCCATAAAAACAAGTAAGCTGTTCATTTGTTAATTTAATTTGTTTATAACAGTGAGAAATAACACTTTTTAAACAATATACATGTAAAACTGTCAATTGTAACTGAATAATAAAATAATTGAAAACAAACTAATTTATTTCATCTATTTAAGTTAACAAATTTCATTTGTTAACTTAAATAAATTTAAAAATGTATTAACTAAATGAACAATTTTTTTTCGTCAAAATAACATTTCTCGTCTTTTAGTCATCAATACTCAGTGAATTTAAGTGATATTCAGCATAAAGACGACATTCATTTGATAAAAATGAAGAGATGCTAAGAACATTGTCATTACTTTGTTATTGACATTAAAATAATAATAATAACACAGGTCGACAAATAATGACTTTTTTCTGATTCAAGGATCAGACCATGATATTCTTGTAGATTTTTCATCGGTGAAGACGAATCTGACCTCGAAAAGTGCCCATCACGTGTCTCAAAAAACCCTGTTTTAGCCCTACTTCGATCTCATCTAGAAAGTGATTCTGACGTGCTAGAAGTCTCTACTTAGGCTTAAATTAAAGCTTGAACATTCATTTAACAGAATAAAATTGAATAAACGCTGTATCAATTCCAAATTTTTACGTAGCACCACTTTTTCATGTGCGCGCGCTCTCTACTTGCACCTATAGAGCGGTATACAGAGGTCCACTTATCAGTGGCGTACCAAGCATTTTTGGCGCCCGGGGCAAAAGGCAATTTCTGCCGCCCCTTATTGAAAATTATTTCATCGATTTGCCGCCCCCAAATGCATTAGGCTCGAGGTCCTAAATGGGGAACCTCAAAAATCAGGGACCTCAACAATCTCTAAATACCAAGTTTCAATATAATCCATAAATTTTCAAAATTTTATGTCCACCATTTTGGATCAGCTATTTTTATTTCTCTAATTTTAACTTCATATTTGTATTCAGCGAACTCAAAAACAGTAAATTCCATAAATAAAAATTAATAATAAGTGGGCCTCTGTATACCGCTCTATAGGTGCAAGTAGAGTGCGCGCGCACATGAAAAAGTGGTGCTACATGAAAATTTGGAATTGATTCAGCATTTATTCAATTTTATTCTGTTAAATGAAGGTTCAAGCTTTAATTTAAGCCTAAGTAAAGACTTCTAGCACATCAGAATCACTTTCTAGATGAGATCGAAGTAAGGCTAAAACAGGGTTTTTTGAGACTTTGAGTCCATTTTTCTCAAAATCTCTGCGTGATAGGCACTTTTCGAGGTCAGATTCGTGTTCAGCGATGAAAAATCTATAAGATTATGATGGTCTGATCCTTGAATCATTTTCTGTGTCGACCAGTGTAATCAACAGGAATCCGAAAAAGTGCTTCCTTAAAGTTGTTAAGAATTTATTCTTAAGTATATTAAAATAGGTATCAAACAATTTGGTTAAAATTTGGAGGCTGTAGACTTTTTTTAACAGTAAATTGCAGATTCTGACCACGCACTGTTGGACGGGGCGGGAGTGCGTCTGACATTCATGGCACGTTGTGCGCTGAGAGAAAAACTTAAATAACTTTTGACCTGATTTGAATTACTTTTTTTTTATAATTATTTGTCATTAAATACAGAGCAATTTAAAAAAAAATCTGAAAATTCGTGGGAGAAGATGACATTATTTTTCATTATTTAAATAAATTGTTTATATTTTTAACAATTTTTTAAATATTATGTGACGACAAATAATAACCAAAAGTGGTGTTATTTTTTATTATTCAAGCCAAAAATGAGCTTGATTCCTCTGATAGAAACTAAGAAAATCAATAATTTCGAAATTAATACGAAAAAATGTTATTAACAATTACTATTATAAAAATTTAAAATTTGCAAAATTTTAAACTTGTATTTTTTATTTATCATAAAGGGGAGACCGGTGCTAGTTGGGTCAGGGGTAGAGTGGGTCATTGCAGTTTACTCAAATGTTATTAGTCGAATTAATTCCTCTCTAGACAAAAATTATTTTACATAGTGAGATGCAAGTTTATGCCAAGTTTAATTATTATATCATCATTTATGTGGAGTAACTGTAAGAAAAACTAATTTTGATACTCTAAAGTAAATTTTTACCCACATGGTTTGTTTGTTATATCTTCCTGAGTAATAGTTTTAGAAAAAGTTTAATTATCAAATTTTGATATTTGAATAGTTCCTTTTAAAGGACAATTAATGAAGAGATTTTAATTTATATTTGCAGTATCGATAGAAAAAAATCAAATATTTGAAAAACACAGGCGGGGTCAGAGGGGTCGTTTTGGCCGAGGTTAGTTGGTCGCCCGAATGCATTAGGAATCTACTATATACTTATACTACATTAATTTAATTAAATTTCACTATCAGTAATTTATTTCAGTCAATTAACACTAATGATAATACTTTTTAACAATTAGGAATTAAAAAATACGTTTTTTCAATATGAGCAATTTTTTTATTTTATAATCTTATACTTTCACTGCTCCAATTTAAATATATATTTATTTTTCAATTTCTTATAAATTGTAATTTCATCCAGTATAAAGCATTTTAATACATTTTATTTGGTTTGGATTCTACAGCAATAAATCGAAAAGGTGTCCAACTTGGGGCCCACTCCCCTATATAAAAACTAAAGAGAGAAAAAGTAAATTTTAAAAGAATAACATTTGCCGAAAAACGAAAATAAATACAAAATTTAAAATGTGCGGGAAATTGACAATTGTTTCTCAACTTAATAAACAACCGCTTGTTGACTTTTTTTATTATAGGTTAAAGATTTTTTATTTTTAAATCATTAATAACTAATTGAAGATAAAATCTTTTATCTGTCCATGAATAAAATTTAAACTTTACTTGGGGAAATTTTGAATAGTATCAAAAAAAAAAATTCCAGCCTTTTTTTCAATTGAAAAGTTAGTTTCTGAGATACGTCCTTATAAATTTTTTTTTATCTTTTTTACTGTATTAAGATCAGTTGTGGATCTGGAACTTCCTTCTAGGGGGGGAGGGTCATCTTTAGACGCGGCTTTTTTTCGACGCCACTGATTAAATGTATATTACAAAAAAAGTTTTTTTTAAACAAAATTTTTCTTAATATAGCTTTTACTACACTCCTTCAGTTATTTTAAGAGAAAAAGTTTCAAAATTAACTTGAAAAACATGTAATTATTGCTACTTTTTTTTGACTTTCATGGCACACAGTGTAAAATTTAAATGCAATAGGTATTTCTCGTCTTTTATAACAAAAATAATACAAAACTTATTTCAAACGACATAGGGGAGAGTCGGGTAGCCGCGGCCACTGTTTATTTCATGTATAATGCCGTGTTTTTATCATTGAAACAAATTATAAATGACATAAGTTAATTCAACTTATTTTTTTAGTATAGTGACTCCATTATTTCATTTATTTATTATAAAAAACTAGTATTCTGTGAATTTAACCTTAAAGTGTTCGGACAATTTAAAAAATGAGTGTCGCATTGAACGTCATATAAAAATGATATATTTGTAATTTCCGACACTATTGTATTTATGTTTTAATTGATATCCATAAATTATTCCCTGACGATTACAGTAGAACCCACGTATATCGGACCCGCATACATCAGATATTTTTGCAGGTCCCTTGAATTTATATATCATGTATTTTTACCCGGATAAATCGGATTCCCGCTTATATCAGAAAATTTTCTCGGTCCCTTGAAATCCGATATACGTGAGTTTTACAAGACATAATTTGTTGTTACTTTACTGAGTTTTATAATTAAAATAAAAAGTTTCTTTTCCTGTGGCCGGACTTACCCGATGAACTTTAGAGGGTTAGTATTTTACTCCTTATATTTCTCTTAGTTAATATGTTTATTTTATTATTGGAAGCATTTTAAGTGTTGACAAATAGTTTGTCTTCACCGTGAAACAATTTAATTATTGACTAGCGTAATGAACCTCGCTCGCTGACGCTCGCTCGGTCATTAATATTAATTTAATTGTTTATTGATGTGGACATTTCATAAAATATTAGTAAACTTATTGTTAATTGAATGTTTAATATTTTTTTTACAAATTTTTTATATTTCAATAATTTTTATTGTTATGTTTTATTATTATTATATTGGAAAAAATAAATCTTGTAATATGTAATGTATTATTTACATCAATATTATGAAGCTATTAATTAATGTTGTCTAATTGAATTATCACTGATCGATTATAGGTACTAATTGAGTATGAGTTCTATTATATTATTATTGCAAAATTTGAAGCTTGATAATCTAAACTATTTTTGTAAATGATCACAGAAAAAATATAAAAAATCTTAATGGATCTACATTTTTTTTTAAATTAAATTTTCGAATCTGAGTTTATTTCCGTTATGTTTCTATATTGGAATAATGTTTGTTTCCACATAGAAAAAGCTTTGTGATCGTTAAAATTTTCATTTATCCAAAAATAGTCTAAATCGACACATTGTCATTTAAATTATTTCGAAAAACTAATTATTTCAAAATGTAAGAAAAATATACTTAAAGTAGGATACAAAATAAAAAATTATTCTTAAAAAACAAATGAAAAAATTGCGCGTAGGTTTTTGTCGATTTAACACATGCGCAGTAGTTTTTTACAAACATTACACATGCGCAGTAGCTTTCTACAAACGTTAGGTATGCGCAGTGGTAAAAATCGTAACAAATAATGATTGTTTAGCAATTTCCACATGAATTGACATTAAAAAACATGTTAGCAAAAAAGTTTAATGCAATGTTTAAAACATATAATTTTAGAGACTAAATTGTACGCACAACATTTTACAAGTGGAGAAAAACGAAATTTTAATTTTCGTTGGAATTAAAAAAAAAAAAAAAAAAAAAAAAAAAAAAAAAGCACCTTTGCGCATGTGCAGTTATCATGTTACCGTGTTACGCATGCGCAATAATAAGACGGAATTTACTGCGCACTTATTAAAAAAAGTATGCTATATGTAGTGAAAATTTAATTATCTGGTGAAGTACAGCACTGCGCATGCGTAATTTTTGAATTTAATTAGAGCACATGTGTGACTATGACTGTGCATGATTGCGCATGTGTAACAGCAATACAAAACAACTGCGCATGTGAAATGTTTGTTTAGTAGTGCGCACGTTTACACAGCTGTGGTGCACTACTGCGCATGTGCAACAATATGTTGTTCATAAAAAAATGTTCAGTTTAACATGTTTGACACGAATAGTGCCAGTGCGCATTGTTACAAACTATAATAACATGGTAAAATGAACATTTTTGTAAGTAACCTATTGGAAAAAGTAGGTGAACTTTGAAGTCTGTTCGACGATGAACGAAGTTTTTTCGGTATCGTATTAATATAATAGAAGATATTGAAATATTTACAGTTTATTGACCAAAAAGCTTAAGGGGCCGGCGCTGCCCGACTTTCCCATACTAGTGTCTTTTTTACTTACTGCGAAACAAATTTTGAAAAAATAATTGATTTTACAGGGTGTCTACTAATTTCGTCCCACAAAATTCCCGGTTTTTGTTCCTATTTTTCCCGGTTTTTTCTCTTGTTAACTTAAAATTTATTTTAAGTATAAATTCACCTACAAATGGCTACAAAAATTGAAGATAACAGTTGATAATTGAAGAATTAAACTTTACAAAAAATAATAATTAAGAATTAAAAGAAACAATTAATAATGAAAAAAAATAATAATTGAAAGAAATAATTGAACAATGATAAAGATATTTGACAATTAGAAACAAAATTAAAAAAAAAAATATATTAATCTACAATTATTGAACAATTGAAAAAATTCAACAATGGTTATTAAACTCAAAGAATATAATTGAAAACTGGTCAACTAGATAGAAAATAAAAAAAATAATTTAAAATTTAAGTTAACAATTCAAAATTGAAGAAATAAATTGAAAATTAAATAATGAAATTGAAATCGGAAAAACATAGAATTATTGAATATTAAAAAAAAACAATTGAAAATTAAAGAATGGAGTTGAATGTCGAAAATTATAATTGAGAATTAAAGAAAATAATTCAAGAATTGAACAATGGGATTGAAAGTAGAAGAAAATAAACGATAATTGAAAAAAATAGTTGAAAAAAGTCGAGAATTATTGAATATTAAATTAAATAATTAAAAATTGAAGGAAATAATTGAGATCTGAAGAAAATAATTAAAAATTGATGAAAATAATTGAAAATTGAAAAGAATAATTTGGAGTTGAAGAAAATAATTGAAAGTCGTAGAAAATATTTCAGAATTAAAGAAATTAATGAAAATAATTGAAAATTGAAGAAAATAGTAGAAAATGATTGAAAAATGAAGAAATAATTTGAAATTAATTCAAAATGGAAGAAAATAATTGAGAATTGTAAAAAATAATTGGAAATTGAAGAAAATAATTAAAAATTGAAAAGAATAATTGGCAGTTGAAAAAAATAATTGTGAATTTCTGAAAATGGTTAAATAATTGAAGAATTGAATTGAAGCTTCAAGAACGTAATCGATAATTGAAAAAAAAAATATTGAAAAAAGCCGAGAATTATTGAATATCAAAAAAAATAATTGATAATTGAAAGCACACAATAGAATTGCCCATAACTATATAAAATATTATGCAATGTACGGTAGAATAAAAAAACTGAAGTTCTATCTACATTTTTTCATAATAATTTGACTTTTTTATGTCTAATGTCTTTCATTGTTTCTGCGGCATTGTTAGCGTTAAGAAAAAAATATAGTAGACAAACATCTATATTTCATGAGAATATATTATATCTTAATTATTAATGTATATTTTTCATTTTTCAATTGCATAATTACACAAAATTTAAACGCATAATCAGATTGGTTCAAAATGCATAAAGTTATTATCTTTATTTATAAATCAAATTGATATATTAGTTAAATTTCTTAGCCCAGAAAGAAAATTCCCGGTTAGTAGACACCCTGTTTTAAATAATACACAAAATAACCTACGAAATTGTGGTTTTTCAGTTTTTTTAAACACTTTTTCTTAAAATATGCAATAAAAAGTTAGCGTACCATGTATAAAACGTCACAACTAAATTATCAATAATACTTGAGACTTTTAAAGTTCAGGAGATCTGAACAAAAATTGGAGAGCTTTGAAAAATTTCAGCTTAATTTTCATAACTTTACGATTTTCTTTTCTTATTTTTGATAAAGAATTAAGTGATTTCATTTATTACTCTGAAATCTAGTTTTCAAAAAATATTTATATTAAGTAGCAAACTTAAACAACTCAATATAAATATTTATTTTTATAATCAAACATTTTTAAGGACATTGGAATTGGAACCATATTTTAATAAACGCTAATGACAGTCAAGTATGTTTATTTTAGAAATTTAATACAAAAAGTACCTAGCGCGTAGATACAGAAACTTGCCATACTCGAATAGTGTTATCAGAATAACCAGCAAACAGCGTTTGGCCATCTGTAGACCAGGCTAGAGATAAACACTGAGGAGGTTCAGCTTTGCTAGTTGCAGTAACAATTTCTGGTTTTAATTCCTCAACCATTTCTTTGCTTTCAAGATCCCAAATCTTGATGTAAGGTCCGAAAGCTGCGCATAACCAGTAACGATTGGGACTGAAGCATAATGCAGTTATGATGTCATTATGGTCTAAGGTGTGTAAATGCTTTCCATCATTCAAATCCCACAGCATTGCTTTGCAATCCTTTAATTTAGAGAACAGAACATTAGGTTTTGTTTTCAGATTGCAATAATATTTGAAAAACTATTTATTTTTTATAAAATCTTAATTACCTTGCCACCCGATGCACAAAGAGAACCATCTGGAGATACTGTCACAGTGTTCAAGTAACCAGAATGACCGTTGTGATTGATCTTCAGTCTACAGTTAGTTAAATTCCACACCTACAAAAAAATTGTTGCCTAATATTAAAAAAATGAACTAAAAGGCTGACGATTTTTAATTTAATTTTAATTAAAATCAGTCCCATATCCGCAAGCACTCACAGAATTCATGTGTAGTTAAAAGTTATACATCATGTGAAATTTCCTCTTAGTAGAATCCATTTTAATAAAAAAAGCAAACTAATAGGACAGTAGATATATAATGATAGTCCAAGGTGGCTTAAATGAAGATACGTTATTCGTGAGAGCAACTAGAAAACGTCTTATTTAAAATGATTTTTTTTAAAGGCCATTATTACAATTTTAATTAACGACTATTTTTAAAGTATAAACAAATTACGAAAGATTAGAATAAATGAATTGTTTATATATCATTAAAATACTTTGACATTTGATATTGGCTTAAACAAAATGAAAAGTTAAGAAAAGTAGGCTGCACAATATTACATATAAATATCGTGTCCTCAATTTCGTCTCACTAATACTTTCATAGGGGTCCTGTAAATTTTTTAGGGCATAAATAGGTTTTCTATAATAATTTTTTTTTTATAACTCAAAAACCATTTGAGCAATTTTAAAAATTCTTCTGTCATTTGATTCTTTGGAAGTTTCTTTAGGTACTGAACCTCTAATTTACTAATAATAATAATAATCATTATTATAGTTTTTGTGAATTATTTAAGAGCGAAAACATACTTTCTCTCAGTTTGTGATAGTAATAAGCTGTCTATTTACTTTATTTTTGCAAAATTTTCAAAAGTTAGAGGTTCAGTTCCTGAAGAAATTTCCAAAGAACCGAATGAAACAAGAATGTTTAAATTTGGTAAACCAGTTGTTGAGTTGTGATGTTTACCGTTTTTCAAATTAGAATTAAGTTGCGCCCTCTGTGGAGAGAATATGACAAATTTTTTAAGACCGCAATTTTATTTTTTAATAGTTATTAATATACTTGAAAACATGTAAAAACATTTACTTCATTACATATTAAAACTTCTGAGAAAAAAAAATTATTAAAAAACCTTCTATTTATGGCCTTAAAAATTTACAAGACCCTTAAGAGTCATCGACATGAATTTCCCTGATAAACAATTTTTTTCAAGTAATGACACTTTTAAAATTTTAATTATCTTTATGAAAATTTTCCCCTAAATTTTACTAAGAAAAAAACAACCTACTCAGGAATTTATTCAAAAAATGCTTGATTTTTGAATGTTTATAAATTTGTGTATTACTACATTGTTTACAATTATAATCCGATTTTGAATACTTTACATAAAATTAAAATATGATTCAGATATAATAAAACAAATTATTCAAAAGGATTAACGAAAATGGATAAATAAACTAATTCATAAATTTTTTATCTATGTACTCAAGTCTCTTTTTACATGGTTAATAGTAACAGGGTGCCCAGTGCAAAGAAAAAAAAAAACGTTTTTCTCATTTACCTTTTTGACAAATTTATAAAAATATAGATTTTTATGCTTTAAAAAATATAATTAAAAAAACCAAAACAAATTCTTTGACTTAAAAACAAGAACAAGTGTGATCTAAAATCTGAGATACTAGGAGAACGGATTCCCTGAAGTGATTTTACTGAATAGTTTTTTTTTTAAAAAAAGGATTCTACTAAAACCTGTTTTTTTTTCAAAATATACTATATTTATGAGGTACAAACCTTCACAACTCGATCCCATCCAGCAGAAACGATAATGGGGTTAGAATGATTAGGAGAGAATCGTACACAACTGACCCAATCACTATGACCATCATCTTGAATTGTGTATTTGCACTCTGCTAAAGTATTCCAGAGCTTGATGGTCTTGTCTCGTGAACCCGAAACAATTTGACGATTGTCAACTGAAAAAGCGACGCTCAAAACATCCTACAAAATAAAACATAAATGTCAAAACACATAATATGCATAGTCAAAACTTGAAAGATTTCATCATACTTACAAACAAGTACAAAATCATAGATTATCTCTTCTAAATTTTCAATAAAAAAAAAATATATACAAAAAAAGCTTCAGTTTCTGTAGAACATTTCAAACAGCATGATGCTTTCGGGCAAAATGTTGCATATGAAAGAAACGTTCTCTTTAATTAGATTATACTTTCAAATCCTTTTCAAAGATCAATATCACACCTTAGTATGATCCTCGAATCTTCTTGTCGTGCGACCGGCAGCTAAGTCCCAAAGACGAAGAGTTTTATCCCAGGAACCAGACAATGCATAATTGCCATCGGAAGAAAGTACCACATCACTGATAAAGTGTGAGTGACCATACAGACGCTTTTGTGGAATACCATAATTCGCTTCATCACGAGTTAACTTCCAGACGATTAAAGTCTTGTCTGAAAAAAAATTGGTACTACTTACTGCTAAGATTTTTCATACAAGTATTAGAAAAAAAGAAATACCAAGTATATAGTTTTTAAAAATTTCATATTAAAATGTTTTTAAGCGATTTTCTATCAACATTCACAAAATATTTCGCTATACTTAACAAATAGGTATATTCACTCAGAAGGTATTGTAAATTTATGTTACATACATAGAAAAAATAAATTCGTAAAAAAAAAGGAAAAAATTGCCATATTTTTTAATGATATTTTAATAAACATTTTTAATTGTAAAATTCTAATCATCTTGCACTAGAATACGTATTAATAGAAACTCTGCAAAAAAGTCGAAACTCAAGCCACGTGGTATTTACACGTTGTTCAACAATGTTTAATACCAAAAAATGAGCTAAAAAAGGTAGAATTATTGATAGTTTTTAAAATTACTTTTTCGTTAAAGTGAACTTATTGTTTTTACGATTACTAACATATGTTAATCAAAAGTTGTAATTTTATGAAACAAATCAATTGCTATTAACTTACCACGAGAAGCAGACAAAATTAAATCTGAATATTTGGGATTTGTTGCAATCTGTGTAACCCATCCATTGTGACCACGCAAGGTCCCTCTCAGCTGAAGCGTTTCCGTCATTTTACACAATTTTTTAAAACAATTTATTAATAGATGCAAATGGATTAAACCATATGCAACATCCAATCGCTACGAGACGGCGTTAGGAAAAGAAAGAACTCGGAGGGAAACTTTGCATGAAATATAGTCTTATAGCTTACCAAGAGGGGAGACTATAGGGATGGGAGATGACCAGGGTTGTGTACGTAAGGGTAGAATAGACCAATCAGGAACTTTTTTCCAATATAACCAATTATATGATTCGTCTATTCTATTCCTCTATTCTCCTATAGCAGTCTTGCCAGATACCCTCAGGGCGCAATTACATGCCTGCGTTGAATGCTGCGTTTTTGCGTTGTGCGTTGTATCCCTAGGGACTGAGAGTTCGTGTACCGTGCTTAATGTAGTTCCCTGGAGTTCAGGTTTTATTTAGAAGTACGTATTCTAGTGTTTTGTTTGCTTATGGCCATTTACAACCTGTCAGATTTATTGTCTGCTATTTTTATTTAATAAACCGCAAATATAAATTGTATTCTAATTTGCGAAAAATGAATAAAGCTGTTGAGAAAAATGTTGAAGTAAATTATAAATTTGATCTATTAATGTAGTCAAGAAATATAACATTAGTATATTTAAATATATAAGAGCAACATTTATTTAAGGATCTGTTTATTGTAACTTGTAAACCTAAAAGCAATGAAATGATAAATAACTAAGTTTTTTAAATCTATATTTTAAAAATTAAATTTGATGTTTATTTTTTTAATTGCAGGCTAAAGGAAAATGTGGTTATTGTGGCTTTTTCATCAAAGATTTAAAAAAGATTTCTCAACACGAATGTCTTAGAGAGTACAATGAAGAGTCGCAGTTTATATAGATATTGTTTTATGTTGTAAGTTGTAAGTGAAACGTCTTTAGACGGGTTCAAATAATCCCGCGCAACGCATAGTTTTTGCGGAAATAGAAGTCCTATGTTTACATGCATGCGTTTTAACGGAAAAGCAGAATAGTCCCGTGATTTGTCAACCAATAAACGTAGTTCTTTATTCGGCACCAGCAGATTTCCTAGTATTCAATTCGCGATTAAAAATAAAGTACGTCAGAACGCACGTTAAAACGCATGCATGTAAACATAGGATTTAAGGAAACGCAATTGTTTGCGTGAAATGAAATTCAAATATTTGTTTAACAGTGTTGTTTTATATATTTTTTTAATAATATAATAAAAAAAAATAACTACCTCCGATAGCTAATAAACGACACTCTACAAAACATATTCTTATAAAAAGTTAATTTATAAAAGTTAATATGGAGGAAGTAAATACAATCGTAAACATAAACATTTTTTTAATAACATTATCGAATTTTTAGCATAAATTATCTCTCGATGTATAAATATACATATATATTTATGTAACTAATTATTTATATATGTGACACGCTCCAAAAACGATATAATCTACGAGAACGAAGGAAGGTTTTAGGTAATGTTTTTTTATTTGAAAAGGAAAAATACAATAAAAAAGGATTAACTTCGAAAGCGAACTAATGAAATTTCAGTTTTCATTAGGTTTAAAGTATACCATAAGAATAAAATTTGATTTTTAAAATTAAAAAAGAAACCAATAATTAAAATAAAACGATTATAAAGATAACCTATAGTTTTTTACATCTAAAAAAACAAGGTCCCCATCTCCTTTACTGCGCGTTTCATATATGATATTCTCACTTGAAAATTAATTCTTTTCTTAATCATTCCGAATTAATGCGTTTGAATTCTATGAGTTTCAATCCTTTTAATTGTATCCTGTTTTACTTCACTCCGAATTAATCCGTTTAAAATCCAATTAGAATTGGAATGGATTGTATCGGAATGAAATAACGTAGGATTTAAAAGAATTACAATTTCTAGGTTTGAAATGAAACGGATTAATTTTACATTATGATAGAAACTGATTGAATAGTATCGTAGGTTTAAAAAAATTTTGAATATATACCACAAAACATAACAGTACATTGTGCACCAAGTATCGAAAGCTGTTATTTTCCGACGAGTGCAAAGTTTGCTGCTCGAGCAAAGCGAGTGCAGAAATTTGCACGAAGACGAAAAATGCACTTTCGTACGTATAGTGCACATATTATGATACTTTTTGCAATACCTTTTCATACACGGAAAAGCACTAATTAAAGAGATACGTATAATTTATAAAAAAGCGAAATCTTTTTTCATCGCATATAAACCATTTAATACTTTTGAATTTCCATTTTCCATTTAAAAAATGGAAACATTTTTTTCCCAATTATCGACTAAAATAATCAGATTTGAGCCTCTATCTGAATTTGTTATTAAGATATCCTAGTTTTAATTGAATTTTGTGATAAAAAATTCAAATATATATATGTGTTTATTAGAGTAAGTTTTTTATGATCGAAGCAAGCTAGGGATCAAAGTTTTGATTTTAAATCGTAATAATCGAGCTTTATAGAAGTAATAATGATTTATAATTTGTCCCTAATAATTGATAAAAACGATAAAATCTGAAGGTATAATTTTTCATTCTCGGTTTCAGCTTTATTGAAATAAGAAAAAGACAATGAAAGCCCTTGATGTTCTATATATTTTTTGGTTATTGCAATACTGCAATACATTGGTTCAGACACCTTCTGAAGCAGCAGAAAGTCAACAACATATTATGCGATTCGGGAACCGGTAGCAGCACGTACACGGTTGCATATTTTTTTACGTTATCTCGCTTCAGGAGATTCTATGCATTCAATTTCATATCAATTCCGCGTGAGTCCAAGTTTGGTATCAAAGATTGTTAGAGAAACGTGCACAGTTATTTGGGTCGCACTGAAACCTACATCATTTTTACGTTTAACTACAGAAGGGTGGCTCTCACACGCAAGTAATTTTGAAGAAAAATGGAATTTTCCACATTGCAATATATTTAAATATACTAATGTTATATTTCTTGACTACATTAATAGATCAAATTTATAATTTACTTCAACATTTTTCTCAACAGCTTTATTCATTTTTCGCAAATTAGAATACAATTTATATTTGCGGTTTATTAAATAAAAATAGCAGACAATAAATCTGACAGGTTGTAAATGGTCATAAGCAAACAAAACACTAGAATACGTACTTCTAAATAAAACCTGAACTCCAGGGAACTACATTAAGCACGGTACACGAACTCTCAGTCCCTAGGGATACAACGCACAACGCAAAAACGCAGCATTCAACGCAGGCATGTAATTGCGCCCTCACTCATCGTAATAAGGATATTCAAGTTGGGTGGGGAGAAATTCAAAATGGCGGCTACCTGGATGACAGGTAATAGCCTAAAGCCCTAAGCAGATTGAATACGGTTACGGGACCAAAGCATGAGATAGAAAAAGACAGAAACAGTCTCTGTCCTTTATTATCTCATGCCCTGCTCCCGTAACCGTATTTGTTGTGCTTTGGGCTTAAAGCACAATGAATCGTAATCGCTAATCCTTAATCGTAAGAATGAGAGGGAGCAGGACAGAGATATATGTCTGTCCTACTTCTACTTATTATCTCATGCCCTGCTCCCGTAACCGTATTCGTTGTGCTTTGGGCTTAAAGCACAATGAATCGTAATCGCTAATCCTTAATCGTAAGAATGAGAGGAAGTAGGACAGACATATATCTCTGTCCTGCTCCCTCTCATTCTTACGATTAAGTATTAGCGATTACGATTCATTGTGCGTTAGGCTTTTCATTGCAGTCAATGGGACGAATGACGAAATCAGTTTTTGTACAATAATGGCCTTTTTACACCTTTCAAAAAAAAAAAATTTTTGGAGAGAAGAGGACAGACTGTGTATCTGTCCTCTTTACTCTCATGCAAAAAAATTTTTTTTTTGAAGGTGTAAACAGGCCATAACTTTTAAAAAACAAATTTTCGAACCTATGTTTGGTAATTATTATAATATTTTATTATTTTATTATTATAATTATTTCGAATTTCCAAATTGTCGAATTTCCAAATTGTAGAATTTGAAAATTGTCGAATCTCCAAATTGGAAATTCGACTATTTGGATATTCGATCATTTGGAAATTCGACAAAATAGATATTCGACAATTTGGATATTCGACAATCTGAAAATTCGACTATTTGGAAACTCGATCATTTGGAAATTCGACAAAATAGATATTCGACAATTTGGATATTCGACAATTTGGAAATTCGACAATTTGGATATTCGATCATTTGGAATTTCGACAATTTGGAAATTCGACAAAGTGGATATTCAACAATTTGGACATTCGACAAAATGGACGTTCGACAATTTGGATTTTCGACAATTTGGAAATTCGACAATTTGGATATTCCATCATTCGGAAATTCGACAAAATAGAGATTCAACAATTTGGAAATTCGACAATTTTGAAATTTGATAAAATGGATATTCGAGAATTTGGAAATTCGACAGTTTGGACATTCTACAAAGTGGATATTCGACAATTTAGAAATTCGAAAATTTGAATATTCGACAATTTAGAAATTCGAAAATTTGAATATTCGACAATTTAGAAATTCGAAAATTTGAATATTCGACAATTTAGAAATTCGAAAAAGTAGATATTCGACAATTTGGAAATTCGACAATTTAGAAATTCGACAAAATGGATATTCGACCAAATAGATGTTCGACAATTTGGAAATTCGACAATTTAGATATTCGATCATTTGGAAATTCGACAAAATGGATATTCGACCATTTGGATATTCGACCGTTGGGAGATTCGACTTTTTGAAATTCGATCATTTGGATATTCGACCTTTTGGGTTTTTGGGAAATTTCCTGCGCCCGCATCCAGGTAGCCGCCATTTTGAATTTCTCATGCTAGGGATTAATGGATTAAGGATTAGAATTGACCAATCAGATAATTGGTCACATTGGAAAGCATTTTCTGATTGGTCTATTCTAATCCTTGATCCATTAGTCCCTAGCATGGGACTGCGCCCTAAGGATAGCGATTACGATTCATTGTGCTTTAAGCTAATCAGGCTTTGATTGTTGAGGGTAAAATCCCATGTGAGCAGAAAGAGCAAAACTGAAAGCAGAAATCATGAGAGTGAGAGAGGTAGGTAGAAACCATTGTCTCTCTCACTCTAATGATTTTTCTGCTTTCGGTTTTGCGCTTTCTGCTCACATGGGATTTTATCCTGAGGCGAAGAGCATGCGCAACTGCGATGAGTGAGGGTATCTGGCAAGACTGTCCTATAGACCTTCTCATTTAAGACCGGAACTGTGAATAACTCCATGACACTTTAATTGTTTCGTTACCGCCCTGTAAAAAAAACCTATTCACTGTTTTTGAATCGGTTATGAGCTTAAGTGAATCTGCTTTCTTAAAAGGAAATTTCCGACCCGGTTGTAAATCCGTGTACAAGATCATCTACTGAACGTGTACATGATTCTGGGTAAAATCATGCACAGGTGCATTGACTTGCTTTGTGCATGAACTTGCCCAAGCAGCACGTAATATTACATGAATATCACAGTGACATCATATTGTAATATTCGTAATATTACGGAGTGATATTACTGTGATATTGACGTGATATTGAAATGTCCGCTTCAAGGTAATATTACAAGCAATATTACGGTAATATTACAAAGATTTATTTATTTCAATATTTATTTTACATTAAATAAAATATTTTTAAAAAATCCGGCTCACACGGGGTTCGAACACGCAACGTTCGACACGATGTGAATACGCCTTGTACCTCTCGGCCATCTAGCTCTTGGAATATAGTTCAGAAAGTGTTCTTCATATTGTACCAAAGAGAATTTAAGGTACTACATGAAGAACACTTTCTGAAATACGTTCCATGATCTAGATGGCCGAGAGGTACAAGGCGTATTCACGTCGTGTTGAACGTTGCGTGTTCGAACCCCGTGTGAGCCGGGTTTTTTTAAAATATTTTATTTAATGTAAAATAAATATTTAAATAAATAAATATTTGTAATATTACCGTAATATTACTTGTAATATTACCTTGAAGCGGACATTTCAATATCACGTCAATATCACAGTAATACCACCCCGTAATATTACGAATATTACAATATGATGTCACTGTGATATTCATGTAATATTACGTGCTGCTTGGGTGCGAATGGTCAACACATGAATTTGGAACAACGGACGTGCAAAGGAACATGCACATGTTCATGAACAGCCTAACGCACAATGAATCGTAATCGCTAATCCCCCAAATAGCACCGACTAGGCCGGGAACGTTCCTGGAATGGGCTGCTGGCCCATTGGGTACGTTCCCTTGGACCGCTCCAATATACCTGACAAATCCGTTCCGGATTTCACTAGGCTAGGAACGTTCCCGCGGAACGTTCATGGAATGTTCCGAGGAACTTTGAATACACATTCAAAAAATCGCAGAACGGGTTGCGGAAAAAGTATGCGGAAAAAGCTGAAAATTTTTTTATTAATATTATTTAATGTTTTTAATATGATTGCTTCTATAGAACAGTGGTCACTAAAATCAACTGCGCAGCTCTAGGTGCGATAGAAAACTACTGCGCAAGATATTAACATTAATTATTTTTCAATGTGTATTTAAAGTTCCTCGGAACATTCCAGGAACGTTCCGCGGAACGTTCCTAGCCTAGTGAAATCCGGAACGTATTTGTCAGGTATATTGGAACGGTCCATGTGAACGTACCCCAGGGACCGGCGGACCATTCCAGGAACGTTCCCGGCACAGTCGGTGCTATTAGGGCCTTAATCGTAAGAATGAGAGGAAGTAGGACAGACATATATCTCTGTCCTGCTTCATCTCATTCTTACGATTAAGGATTAGCGATTACGATTCGTTGTGCTTTAGGCTAACGCTTCTAAAGGCAAATAATTTCATGTGCATGAACATGCACATGAACATGCACATGAATCTGTACACGAAAATGGATAATTATTTATTAAACTTTAAACGTTGCGCATTAGTTATCTATGGGAGTGAAGGCTGCGCAGTAGATTTTAATGTCTATAGAAGGTAGAGGACCACTATAAAACAAGTAACATTTGTTAATAATATTCAATCTAATGGGTTTTTTTTTATTTAGCCTTTTTACCCAAATTTAATATCCAGATTGTTATCTTAAATAAAAAAATAAATACTAGATGTTTAAACTAGTTTTAATCATAAATAAGAAATTATCAGATAAGTTGGATAATGTCCAATAGGCGCTGTAACACACAATACACAGAAACATGTGTGTATTTTCTTTTATGTACATTTGAAAATTGAAATAAATAAAAGCTTTTAAACGTAAAATAATATTTAAAGTATGGAAAATTATGTGCATGAACATTTGCACGTTCATGCACATGTTCTTGTATCAAATTTTATTGTGCGTGCATGAAAATGTACACGTTCGTTGTTCCAAATTCGTGTGTTGACCATCCACAAGTTCATGCACAAGACAAATCAATGCACCTGTGCATGATTTTATCCAGAATCATGTACAAGTTCACTAGATGATCTTGTACACGGATTTACAACCAGGGATTAACTCCGATTTAAATCATTTTAAGTGTTTTTTACTTTTTAGAAATATGTTCAACAAGAATTTTATAAATTTGTTGAATTTTAAAAAGTGTTATCAAATCTAACAGCCCTACACATAATTTATTTAAGTAGCTCAATTAATTAAAAATTCAAAATTTGGTGTAAAATATGACAATCGAACCTCAAAATTTCCAAACCGATTCATAATTGGCAGAACCGATTCAATAAATTTTGCATTAATAGAAAATCACTTATTATTATAGATAACTTTGATTCAAAACTATTCAGAATGTCAATCATTAATCTGCTTTTTAAAAAACTCCGATTAACTAGAGATTTTATTCAATAAGTTTTTTTCCTGGGCGGTATGTTACATCATTCGCAAGCAATTTCCCAAAAGCCTTAGATTATCCCATTAGAGAGAAAGAGATAGCACTATATTGTTGTCTCTTTCTATGTCATATATCGCCCCCTCCAAAACCCTAGTCTGGATCCGTCTTTGTTAAAATCACAAGTTTGGTTGTTCATTTTACCACTTTGAAATAGGTCATTTTACAGATAAAAATTTGTTCTTTTTACGTCAGTAGTAGTGGAAATATACACTATTAAAAATAGTATTATTACTTTCAAATGTAAAAATCTCACTATAGAAGTGGGTAATAATACTTCCATAGTGGAAAATTAACAAATCATTGTTTTCAGTGCATTTATACCCGAGGTATGTATAGTACGCTTCTATTTAATTGACCTCGTCGGGACGACCGGATGAAACATTTTAATTGACCCTTCCCACTCTTTACGCAAATACCAAAAACACTCTGCACGTAAGGGGAAATGTAATATTTCCCCTTATGTGCACATGTGTGGTAGGGATAATTTTGTTCATTTAAAATGTACGAAAAAGTTCAAATAAAATGGAAGTTTATTTAAAACGGAGGTCAATTAAATGGAAGTGTACTGTATCTTGATTAATCCGAACCAGAAGTCCACATAGAAACGCGCGAAAAATTGACATTGAAAATTTTGAATTTTTGCGATTTAAAGTTATGTTGCAACTCAACTCTCTTTATATGAACTCTAAAATAGGCCAATCAGAAAAAACTTTCCAATTTGACCAATTATCTGATTAGCATATTCTAATCTATTAGATTAGCCTATTACAGTAGGTTCTTGATACAGTGAAGCTGAATTTCACTTTTCATTGAAGTTCTAAATGTTTAACTTGACCTGAACTTAAAATATTAACTTAGCATAACATGGAAATATGACATGTGTCTGTATACTCCCCTTACGCGCACATCGTTTGTACAATTTGCGCAAGCATATAAATTAACTCACACATAGATAAAAGTAAAAGAGGAGAACTGCCGAATGAAAAGTGGAATCTTCACTATATCAAGTCCTTCCGGTCCCGACCACTTTACTTTATCAAGAACCTAGTGCACAACGTAACACGATGCAAATATTTTGCTTCACTTATCACGTATTAATATTATAATGCATTTTGATTTCTCTACATCGACTGTGATTTCACGGGACACATAAATTTATACCGATTGACATTTGATCGACTGGACATTTGGACGAAGGGCATTTGGACGAATTGACATTTGGACGAATCGACATTTGCACGAAATGACATTTGGCCGAATCGACATTTGGACGAAATGACATTTGGACGAATCGACATTTTGACGAAAGGACATTTGGACGAATCGACATTTTGACGAAAGGACATTTGGACGAATCGACATTTTGATGAAACGACACTTGGACGAATCTTTTTTGGCATAAAAGTTTACTATCTATGTTGTACTTGTTCATGGTTTCCAATTATCAAATATTCCAAGTGTTGATAGGGTTCAGTGTTTATCCGAGAAATGGAGCTAGGAGAATTACAATTGTGTATAAAATGAAATTTTTTGACATTTGGACGAATCGACATTTGGACGAATCGACATTTTGACGAATGGACATTTGGACGAATTGACATTTGGACGAAATGACATTTGGACGAATCGACATTTGCACGAAATGACATTTGGACGAATCGACATTTTGACGAAAGGACATTTGGACGAATGGACATTCGGACGAATCGACATTTTAACGAAAGGACATTTGGACGAATCGACATTTTGACAAATGGACATTTGGACGAATCGACATTTTGATGAATGGACATTTGGACGAATCGACATTTTGACGAATGGACATTTGGACGAATCGACATTTTGACGAAAGGACATTTGGATGAATCGACATTTGGACGAATGGACATTTGGACGAATCGACATTTTGACGAATGGACATTTGGACGAATGGACATTTGGACGAATCGACATTTTGATGAAACGACACTTGGACGAATCTTTTTTGGCATATAAGTTTACTATCTATGGTGTACTTGTTCATGGTTTCCAATTATCAAATATTACCAGTGTTGAAAGGGTTCAGTGTTTATCCGAGAGATGGAGCTAGGAGAATTACAATTGTGTATAAAATGAAATTTTTATATTTTTTGATAATTTTTAGGTAATTTACCTACAGATTACCTAAATTTTAATACCCCTAGCTCCATCTCACGGAGAAACAACACTTGGAATATTTGATAATTGGAAACCATGAACAAGTACAACATAGAGAGTAAACTTATCTGCCAAAAAAGATTCGTCCAAGTGTCGATTCGTCCAAATGTCCTTTCGTTAAAATGTCGATTCGTCCAAATGTCCTTTCGTCCAAATGTCGATTCGTCCAAATGTCCTTTCGTCCAAATGTCGATTCGTCCAAATGTCCTTTCGTCAAAATGTCCATTCGTCCAAATGTCCTTTCGTCAAAATGTCGATTCGTCCAAATGTCATTTCGTCCAAATGTCGATTCGTTCAAATGTCATTTCGTGCAAATGTCGATTCGTCCAAATGTCATTTCGTCCAAATGCCCTTTGTCCAAATGTCCAGTCGATCAAATGCCAATCGGTATAAATTTATGCGTCCCGATTTTACTACGTCGTACGTGACACATTTGCATGTCGGTCGAATATTTTTATCGTAATACGTTTAAAAATGCAACGAAATTTTTTACAGTATAGTTGTAATACATATTATAATAAAAGCAGGTTCAACTTTTGATTGTCTCAGCGTAACCGGAGATGGAAGTGTATTGAAAGTCTTTTCATTGGCTGAAAAGAGCGCGCTGATTTTAAAATTCTTTCTTAACAGACATTTTTAAATTTCACCCGCCCTTTTCAACCAATCACACAAATTAACTAACTCTCTTTATCGAGACTCTAACAACCCGTTGTGATTTCACCACGTTATACGTGGAACATTGACAAGTCATTTTCAAACCGAATGAATATTTTCATCGTAACACGATGAAGTTCTACACTCGAAGTGTAGTTTTACACGTATTTTTTTATCACGTATTGCGATGGACCATTACAATATAAATTTAATGTTTGGGACGGAAAAATACTTTGCATTGTAATTCTGCAAGTATTTTTTTTACAGTGTATGAGTTTTGATATTTGTTGTTGATTTCAACCAAAACAGAGTTACACCTTTTTTTTAAGCAAACCCTTTTTTTATCGTCTTTATTATGATATTCATTGTGATCTGTCATTGTAGTTATCCAACAATAAATGCCTATTTTTGGCACTTTGAGCGCTGACGGTTATTTCCGGTATCATTTTAAAGGCACACTCTCACCTCAGTGTCTGTCTGCATGCGCATGCAATCGACATTAGGTAGAGGAAGACAAGACATGCAAATTTCTATTTCTGTCTTCCACTATCTCATGCCGATTGCATGCGCGTGCAGAAGGCAAACTAAGTGGGAACGTACCTTCAATCTATGCCCGGAGCGAATACCTTGTGACGTCAGGGATTGATGACGTCGATCGCTGGAGGGATCAAAGAACATCGTTGGTCAAGTAGCTGTCAAACATAAGTTTTTGAGGTTATAGCTTGAAATCCTTCTCGTCGTTTAGTGGTTACAGTGCTTTATTGTCCCTCCAGAGATCCAGATGATCAGTCCGACATCTTTGAAAGTCTAATACCTAATGGCGTTTTTATACCTCGTCCTGAGACTCAACTTTTCTCTCATTCTACTACACAGCAGTGGCATAAGTTTGTCTCGTTCTCGCACTAGTTAGGTGTCTGGACACCTAAAGACACCTAAAGGTACGCTCCCAGCTCGGCGTCTGCCTGCCTGCGCGTGCAACCGATATGAGAGAGAAAAAGACAGAACTATATTTCCGTCTTCTTTTCTCTCATGTCGGTTGCACGCGCAAGCAGGCAGACGCCGAGCTGGGAGCGTACCTCAAGGGTAAAATCTCATGTGAGCAGAAAGCGTAAAACCGAAAGCAGAAAATATGAGAGTGAGAGAGTCAGTGATATATGTTTGTCTCTCTCACTCTCATGATTTCTGCTTTCAGTTCAACGCTTTCTGCATGCACACATGGGATTTTACCCTAATTCCTCTGATTCCCTAATCCTCTGCAGATGCCTTCGCCTTCATATATCCGACTCCGAAAGTTTTGGTTGTTTTAGTTTTCTCTCTACATATTTATATTTCTTATGCTTTTGTTCAATAATCAAAATCAATATGGCTTCCAATTGTTTGCAAGGGTTGACTGGAGCTTTTCAACTAGTTACCGTGGTGTAAAGTTGTTTTTTGTATGGATGTACTTAGAAAATCAATGCCGGTTGCCAGTAGATCAAACATTAGAATTTTTCGTATTCGTAAAATGTGCAGTAAACATCTTTATTTTCTTGTTCGTCAGAGAAAAAAGTAAATGATAACCAGAGACTAAATATTTCCGAAAACTTTAACTTAAAAAAATATATATATATTTGTACTTATTAAAAAACAAACTCTACAAAAAGTTATTTTTAAAAATTTAATTCCTTTGTAAATTCTCAAACGTATTCCGTTATTGTTTATTTTAACTTGTTTAGTTCACATTGTGATCGTGAAATTACATCAGTTCATAAAAATATTACTTTTCAAACTAATTAATATATTTTCAACATAAATGCAAAAACATTGCGACGCGACGTGACTGTATATTATCTTACCGGATTGCACTTTCATTAAAAGTGTGAATTGAATATGTTAAACAACACACTATCACAATAACAGTCTAAAAATCTAGAAAGAAACTTATGTAGAAATTCAAGTTACGATTGTTTAGTGTAGGTATACTTTATTTAATACAATTCATGAAGATATATTTTTTATTTATTATATGGCTTTGGCAATAGTGCAGTGATTTTTATCCAGAACGTAAGTTTTGTGAAGATAACACCTGTTAAGAAAAGACTTTCGTCTTATCATCCGGTAAGGCTTTGGAATAAAATAAGAATAGATTCGTAAGAACTTCCTACAGAGTTGCAATATATTTGTTTCAATTTAGTACCTGATTTTTCATTTTACGTTTAGTTTAAATAATTGAAAAAACGAAGTGTCTAGACGTCCGGCTAGCCGAATAGAATAGTTTTGTCCGTATGGATTTTTGACAAGAACCTCCCCCCTTTAGTATATCGAAACATTGACGGACAAAAATATTTTATCCGGATAGACGGACAAAATATTTTATCCGGCTAGCCGGACGTATAGTCGCAGCTTTGAAAAAAATGTTGATTCAATAAGGTTTTTTAATAACATATCTTAAACGATCTACAATATCCTTTAATTCTCTGCCGATTTCAATAAGTTTTTAATAAAAATTGACCGTTTTTTAAATAAGTTTTTATAAAAACAACTTAAGCATACCTAGTGGTAATGTTTATATTTTTTCAAAATAAATCAAACCGACTATAGAAGAAAATTATTTCAGCTCCATATTTTCAAATATTTTAATGAAAAATCAATCAAAATGATAGAAGCGTTTTTGTGGAAAGGTAAAGAACTTTATTTTTAACTTTCTTATCAATTCCAAATTACATTTTTCTGTTTATTGGGAATGCTTTTGATAATGTAATGTAAAATTTGACAATCGCCTTCAATAACCAGAAAATTGTAATTTTTATTCAAATTCAACTTTGAATTGATGTAAATGTTAAGAATAAAATTGCTTACCTTTGCACCAAAACGTCTTTAAAATTTAGATAGATTTTTATATACGAAAATATGTAGTTGGCTTAACTTCTTTTTAGATTGTTTCTCTGATTCCTCCTTAAAGATGTACATGAGCGACTTCATTTACTAAAAGTTTAAGGAAGTTCTATCGTATGACAATACTAGTCAAAACAGAGACCATTATTTTGAGGCTAGGTTTAAATTTAATTTTACTAATATATGTATAATCAAATAATTGTATTTATTAACTTTTTTAACTTTATTTACTTTTTAAATATGACTATTTTTCATGTGCGATCAAAATTAACATTTTAAAATGTCAGAACGTTTGAACTGTATCGTGTAAAACGTGAAATATTTGTACAAATTAATTTATTGCAACTCTCACAAGAACCCATTGTCCTTTTTTAAATACAATATCGGCTCATTAGATATCTGTGTTTAACTATACAAACTTCGATGACTATCTGGTCATTTAATAATTTTTAGTACGAAAATATATGTGACAGAGTAATGAATTCTCATAAGAATCAATGTTAAACAGGTTAAACAGTGAAAAAATATATCGATCATAACTTTTTTCCCAAGAAGCTACAGGTCTCAAAAATTTAACTACAAAATTTTAGAAACTTTATCTATCAGCACACCAAGTTTTATCAAAATTTGTTTGATTATTCGATTTACGGTAGAACTTCCTTAAACGCTAGGACGGTCTTTTTTATATAGAGAAATTTTGAATACTGGAAAGGTGCTTTTGTTTTTTACTGTCACATCCATTAAAAAATTAGATGTACATTTACAAATATTTTTTAATGTTTTATGGTTAATATATTTAATTTGACAATTTTTTAGTACAATTTTTTTAAAATTTGTTGATAATAATTGGCTGGTAACGTCATAAAATTTGGTACAAAAAAGGTTTCTATTGTTACCTTGCACCTAGTTTTCATTTCTATTATCACTTTATTTAAGACATAAGGACTTCTTTGTTGCTTCTTTAATGTCCCATAAGTACAAATTTTGTCGTTTACTGTTAGAATCAGTGTTAGATATTCATAATTTAAAATCTTTATAATTTAATAAATCTAAACTTTTTAAAAATGTTTTGTTTTACATAAAATTTTTATTACAGACAAAAGAAACTATATTTTATCATTTCCGAAAAGCAATCATGTACATATTGTTAATTGTATCTTCCAGAAATCGGCGCTTTTCTGTATAATGGAAAAAGACTACATAAATAACACCTATGATAATATTTTATGAAGAATGTTTTATGATAGTATTTAACACTTTAATAGATAATTTCTATTTATAATGTTATTTTTAATCAAATTGTTTATTAGAAAAAAATTGTTCTTTTTTCAGTTTTGTAGAAAATATCCGCCATATTGAATTTTAGGTATAACTGCTAAGATAACTTATCGATGAATCAAAAAATTTAGAAACGTCAAAAATAAGATTTTAAAGGGAATAGGGTGCAAAAGGTCCAATCTAAAATATCCAATCCGAAGAGGCCAAAAACTTAAAAGGTCCTCCGCCAAAAGGTCTAAAACTTAAACAGTCCATAGTAACTGAAAATCCAATAGTTAAAAAATCCAATCTGGACAAAATACCCAAAATGTCCAACTAAAAAGTTCCAAGAAGAACAAATTTCAAGAAATTTAAAGTTAAACGGCAGTAGAGACAGCTTTAATTAAATTAATTCCAATTTAGTAGGTTAACAATTATTAATTTAAAAATGGAACATTTATTAAATATGTGTCACTAGACCACCACTTACATTTTTAAAAAACATCATACTTTTATTTTATTTTATATTTTGTAATCGTTCTTTTGTAATATCAGTTTACTGTTATAGTCATTTCATATTTGGCCCACTCGATTTTTAACATTTTACTTTTGCATTGTTTTTCTATTTTTTACATTGTTTTTGGAATAAATTTTTTTGTTTTGGACCTTTAAATTTTTGACTTTTTGTACTTTGGACAATTTAAACTTTTGGACATTTTGGATTGGACTTTCTAGAAAGATAGAAATCGGTCGAATTTGTATCACAAGTACTGGATCCTGTAGGTAAAATTGATAAATTATTAAAAACACGTGCGTATCTTCGTTAAGGCAGAGATTCATAATTATGCACCCTCTGACACCCCCTTATCTCCTAGCCTAGAGCACCAGTTTTGTTAACATTAATTTTATTTTTGTTCAAATTCGCACTTAAATCAAATGTCTTTACACTACTTACCCTTTAGGCCCTTGGTTGAAAATCAAAATTACAACTATTAAGAAACAATTTTTAAGAGAGATCAAAAACACCTTTACTTGATTTCGGTGTTAACGATTCTAGCTCTCAAAAGACAAGATAAAGCAGTTAATGTTGATTTATTAGAAATAATAGTGCCCAAGTGGGCTACTAAAAGTTTTTTGATATAAAAAAAGCTAAATAATATTTTTTAAAATTATTTTTGTAATTTGAAAAAATTATTTATAAATAATATTTAGCTCATTTTTATAGCAAAAAATTATAGATTGCCCACTTTGTGTCGCTTTATTTTTTCCAATAAATCAATATCGAGTTCAATATTGACTAATTTATCTTATCTTTTGAAAGCGAGGAACGTCAACAGTGAAATCTGGTGACAGCATTTTTGTTAACAGGTTTGGTCGGCCTTAAATTTGTTTTTTAACTATTTAAAGTTTTATCTTCAGGGGTCAATTTATTGTGAAGGGTCACACACAAACTACGTAAGGCACTTATTAAAATAATCCCCCCCCCCCCTCTTGTCCCATTGTACATTTAGAGAAAAGATAAACTTGTCTCAGAGCCAAATAAATTTTTATTTGTGTCAAATGTATTTTTTTATTTAAGTTAAATAATTTTTTATTTGTTCCAATTCTATCATTTCTCTAGGTGTATCCAATGTAATTGGGAATCCGATTTATTCAGGAAGACGTTAAAACAAACATTTTTCATTGAAAGTACATATTTCCTTTTATTAAATTGCCAGGTACTTAAAAACATTAACAGTGAATGTTATCATGAATATTTAATATTTTAATAAAAGTTTCTATTTTTTGTTGATTTTAATAGTGGCACCAAAGTAATGCGGATATTGATCTTTCGTTGAATTACATCAGATATATCACTATATTAACCAGTGATTGTGACATCCTGACCTGAGAGTAAGGGCCTTTTGGATTTATTTTTCAATTACTTTTTAGAATCTGTGAGTTTAAAAGTTTGATATTGAAATTAATTTGAAGTTCAAAGTTAGTAATTGAATTATTTTTTTATCGGCGCTGTGAAGATGGATAGAAAAAGGATAATGAGGAGCACTTTTTCAAATATTGATAAATCCATTTTCCAAAAACTTAGAGATAAACACAAATTTTACATATTAAAAAGCTTACAAATCGATCAGTCACAATTAAATTGAAGAAACAAATTTTATCAATAAAGAATTCTCAATTTAAAAAAATCGGGATTTAACAAAGATTTAAAATTTTAATTTGGGTGTTAGGTGCAAAACTGCATTTATTTAATTTTCTCGAAATAACAAAATTGTAGATTTATCTACTTTTTGAAAAAGTGCTCCTCAAATAGAAAAATAAAAAAAACTCATGCTAATTACTTTATTAGTAGTGAATTTCTAAAAACATATTATAAATTTTAACTAAAATTTCTACCGAAATATTAAAATCCCATATATAAAGGAATAAACCAGCCGAAGGGGCTTTAAAATTTATACGATATAAACTAGTTTCTGATACTACGGGGTCCGATATAAAAGGGTATTTTAACACTGGTCAACATAGGAAAATCCAAGGGACCAGGAAAATTTTCCGATATAAGCGTGTATCCGATAAATGCGGGTCCGTTAGCAGTTAATTATTAAAATAGAAAATTGTAAAATTAAAGTAGTAGGTACTAAAAAATGTCAATTCCAACCTATTAATTATAAAATAGTTAAAAATATTTGTGAAGTCAGATATAGGTATACATGATTTTTATGTGTGGGACAGTAAGAAACAAAAATATATTTTCAATATTTCAGGTAAATACAACCTGGAACCCAAGTTGCGCTGACTTGTGTTCTATTACCGAAGTAAGTCAGGCAGTTTCTACTTGTGTCCCCGGTTATCATAACCTTTTTTATTCTCTCCGTGTTGAGTTAAGGTCTTTTTTGTTTGTTAAGGCGAATTGAAGTTAAAAGAGAAAATCAGGTATTAAATGAAAATGATGTTTCTAATTCTATTTTATTTCTTTCCTAGCAATCAATGTTGATTTAAACTCATCTTGCTGCTGTCAGTGGTACAATGTCTGTCAGCAAATTTAAAGACGCCAGTACGCTTGAAGGTTGTCAAGAGGTGGAAGGCGATAGTGAAGAGATGTCTGACAGAACAGGTGATGATAATGTGTGTATTCAGCAAATATTACAAGAAATGACTAATGAGTTTAACAAAGGCGTTAGCCCAAAACAAGCATCAGAGAAAGACTTTTCAAATGGACAGGAGTTGATAGATCCACAAATTCTCGAAGCCAAACTTAATGACGATAGTAAGATAGGAAAAAATGCGAAGTTAGCAAAAATGCAAGGAGTGGAAGTAAATTCGACCGGAAAGTTACCTAAAATTACCAACGAAAAATCAATTGAAGATTCAAAAGAAGTCCAAGAAACTAGTGAAAAATTTGAAGTTAAAGAGAATACAGATAGTAAAGATGCTTCTAAAAAAGATGCTAATATTCCGAGGATTGTGCTCACCTTTAGAACAATTGATGAAAACACTGATTCAGGCAAGAAAACTAAAATTTCTAGTTGTTCATCAAATTTATCCTTAGTTCCAGATGAGTTAGTTAATTGTAATCAAATTGGAGGAGTGTCTGTTAAGATTGAGACATCCGAAGAATACGCAGACTTTGTTGACAAATCTGATACTGATGAGGGTAAAATTGAAGAAGAAAAGGAAATACAGGCATTATGTGCAGAGAAAAAGGATGATAGCAAAAAAGAAGAAACTGAGGAAAATGATGAAGGTACACATTCTGAACTTTTAGATTCAGATGAAGTTCCCCTAGTTGATAAAACGGATGAAAGTAGAGAGGAGGACGAAGAAGATGCTTCTCTTTTGACACCTACGCTAGACAAAGAACCGCAAACAAATTCAACTTTTATTAAAAAAAAGAGAAAAAGAAGACTAAGAATTTCCAGGTTTGTGGGTTTGATAATTTGTTTACATTTAAGTTTATACTCAAACGCAAGAAAATCTGTTATGAACACCTATTTTTTTTCATTCTTATCACTAATGAAAAGGTATTATATTTGTGCAAGTTTTGCTTTTTCAAAATTTCGACTATAAAAAAATTAAGTCTTTCTGATTTACCAATAGTTCTTCTTACTTTGATTCTGCAGAGAATGTAGTCCCAATTGACCAGAAAGAAGGGCCTATCTGATTACAAATTTGGTTTTCGCAAAGGCCCGTCCACATTAGACGCCACATAGGGCGGCGAAGCTCCTGGCTTTGCGGTCACGGAAGTTAATCAAACTCCAGTATGGTTAGTACTTGGATGGGTGTCCGCTTCTGTGATCCGCTAGCCTGATGTTTTTCTCTGCGTTTTGAGACATATCAAGCGGGAGATTAGATATCGAGGACTGGTTGTGTACCATTCGAGACTTTGAAGGTATACATCCCGTCTCGATGTCAATTAATCGTAGTTTCCCTCTACTCTCGTCAGAGAGGGCCAGCTATATACGAGTACTTCTAATAAAGTCGGCTACGGAAGCAAAGGGGGGTGAGGGATGTTGTGAGTAAGGAAAGTTGAAAAAGATGGAGAGGAGACTGAAAAAACCTTAAAAGGGGTATACAGTGAAAATATCTTTATCTTAATACTGCGGAATTGAGAATTTCATCGATTTGATGAGAAAGAAATGAATACCGCTCTACTTGTTACGGATAATGAATGATTATCTTATCGACAAGTGGGTAATTTAAGAGGAAGACACCTAAACTCTGAAGAAAGAGATGCAAAGTGGCGTCCTTCAAGACTGGAGGATATGTTCATTCGCATGGAACATATCGTACGATGACTTCTTGCGAATGGGTCTACCTAAAGGCGTGGTGATCGTATGTACTAACAAGACAGTGGATGTCCTTGGAATTTTAGTGAACGTCTATCTGAGACTAAAATAGCGCTGGCTGGATGACTGAAAAAGGTCGAAGCGCTCGCGCTCGTGGTCTCAAACAAGCGTGGCTATAAATTCCCATGAATCGTGATAGACAGATTCAATGTCATATAAAGAATATATTTTAAGTATTAAGGTGAGGAGTTGAACATAGGGGCCATCCATAAAGAACGTTCCACCAATTTTCGGGGTTTTAGACCCCCACCCCCCCCCCTTTTGTTCCACTTGGTTACAAATGACAACCCCCCTCCCCTAAATGGAACGTTCAAAAATTATTTATACCCCCCCTCAAAAATCAAATTTTTTTTCATATATTTATTAAATCAAATTGTTTTTTTGTCATAATTATCGGCTCTTATGATAATAAATGTGTTTAAAAAAAAAAATTAACTCCATTTTTTTATTTTCAAATCGGATAATATTTAGAGATTGCTTAAAGCCCATGAAGTTTCCCATCTATTTTGCATGGGCAAACATACTTTTTCGTAAATTTGTAATAAAATTGTAAAAAATCACTTAAATCATTAATGCACCTAGTCAATTCTTGAAAAGTGTTGAAAAAACAGTATTCTATTATTTATATATTAATTTATCGGAACTGACTATTTCTTATGCAATTTCAAAAAAACCTCAAAAATAAAAAAAATGAATAATAGTTATTATTAACAAATGAATAAATAAATTATAGAATACTGCTTTTTAAAGACTACATGGGAAACTTCATTGGCTTTGAGCCACCTCTAAATATTTTCCGATTTCCAAATAAAATATAATGTAATTTTTTAATTAATTAATTAATTAATTAATTTTTTTTTCAATTTAGAAGAAATTTAGGGGTAGGTGCATAACATTTCTGACTTTTGTTATTTTTTTAAACCAACCTAATATATATCTAACTTATCCGACACGCTTTCTGCTGTGGCATATATTGCTGACTTTTCAAACTAAAGGCTCAAAAACGAAAAAAAATAGAATAATTCAGAATAAAAAAATTAAAATTCGAACGTTCCAAATTTCAACTACCCCCCCCCCCCTCCCCTTGTTACAAATGGTTACATTTTTCGACCCCCCCCCCCCCCTCCCCCCAAAAGTGGAACGTTCTTTATGGATGACCCCATACTGCTCAACTTCAAATATCTCATAGTAGTGGTTTTTTAGAAGGTCGTCCAATGTGCGTGAAACTTGTCTTGTCTAATGTCAAACATTGGAGGTCCTTCGAAGCGAAAAGAAGACTCGTTGTGGGAGTAGCCACTCTAAATTACTTTATGCTGCGCCTGTGTGGGATCCCTGCGAACAGAAAAAGTAAGTCCATCTTAAATAAGATACTGTCCGAGTAGAGAAGTTTGACCTTGCTTCCAGGACAGTATCGACGAGTGCAGCTTAAGTCCTCACCAGCGTCCTGCCGGCAGACCTTTTGGAGCAATAAAGGGAGGAAATTTTCCACCTTCTCAAGGTACCAGTACCAGTTCTCACTACCTAGAAACGCTAAAAGACAGATCCTGGTCCTCGGTGTAAACTGCAAAGTTACACCAGAGAACATGATCTGTTGACGTGACCCAATAAATAAGAAAGAGAGTCGCTTAGACGATGTGATATAGAACTACCCTAGAAGACAATACGTGCTGGCAGTGCGCTGCTGAGAAAAGGTTTAAGGTCCCTAATAAGGAAGAGCTTTTAGCGGAGAGGCATAGAAAATCAATTCAAAAAATGTCCCCTTAGTACATAACTGTTCGGGGATCACGTTCTTTACAAAGTAACCAAAAGTACATTAAAAAGCAATGGGGATTTTCCACAACAGTTGTGATTACAACTCTATTAACCCTTTCCCCAAAGAGTTCTAAAAAAAACTAGAATAAAGCTTTTTTGGAAATCAAAGTCCAAAAAACTACACAAGTCCTATAAGTCTTTGAAATTTCTAAATTTTTAAGAGAATTCTGAGAAGAGTCCTGTCATAGTTGTTTAAAGAATTATATAAAAAACTCTAATAAAGTTGTTTACCAACACAAAACAAAATTCGATCCAAGGGTCTTTGAATTTTATTTTTTTTGAGAGATTTTGCCGTCTTATGACACTTTGTTCGAGTCCTCAGATAAAGGAAATTTTCTTATACAGCAAGAACCCTATATTTTTCAATTGATCAGCTACAATGAAAAAATTACGTAGCAGGTCAGGGACTGGGTGCGGGGGGGGGGGGTCAGCAAAAAATTACTATGCGTGACATGGGGGGAGGAAACATGAAAACAGCTCAATAAAAGCGTTACGTATTTTTTGAGCGTCCGCTTTTGTGTTTATCAAAGAAATGACGAGTTATGTTTTAAAACTAAATTAAATTTAAAAATAATTTATTTTTTTACGATTTATTTTTGAGTAAAAGGAAAAGTAGGAGGATAATTTTATTGAATGATGTTGTTAACCATAATGTTTTTAAGTATAAAAAAAAAACACAAAAAATGCTTCTCTGCTATTGAAACATAAGCAGGAGATTTGAAGCCGAGATCTAGTTGTGTACTATACCATTTTTATACTTTCTGACTTGACTTTCGATAAATTAGCTGTACTTTAGTAAAAGATTTTCATAATTTTCATCTACTCTGATCAGAGTGTCAAGTAAATATAGGACTGCGTTTTATTCCGATCCGATGCTATAAAAAATTGGTTTTTTAAAATGATTCTTTGCTATTCGATTTTTTGTCATGGCCAATTCTTATTTTTGTCTTTTTTCATTCATGTATTAGAAATAATTAGAAATGTTTGATTTTATGAAAAACTAATTTTTCAAATCGAGTTTTTGGAGAATCGATTCTTTTGGGTCCGACTTTTTGTATTTTTTTGGTAAGAATCAAACATTTTTAGGCGAATGCGAGTATGTAAAATAAAAGTCGTCTACGGAATGCACAGGGAAGAATTGAGAGTTTGTAGGATTATTTTTGGGTGAGGTTAGGAAATATAAACACCGAAAAAAGTACATGGGGAAGCAAAATAAGTTTTTTTTGTTATTCTAGGTAAGAATGTTTTATAGAGAAATACGAAAAGGATTTTGAAAATATTCATATTGATTTTAAAATTGAAAGTTCAATTTGCTAACAAAAAAAAAAAAATAGACATTTATTTGTACCTATAAAATCTGAATTTAGTTTTATCAACTATCCACTTCGTATTTCTGTGCCAAGTAATTTAACAAAATTATGTTTAATTGTTCATTATTTCATGTATATATGTTTTATCTATAGTGAAACTGCAGAAGGAACACCAAGTCCAAAACGTTCTGCGCGGCGAATGTGCAAAGAGTCTCTAAAAAGTACGGTTCTTGAAAGTGCTATGGCTCGTAAAGAAAAGTCTAATTATACAGAACATTCGCAGTTTAAACCAATAAGAAAATATAATAAACCTGGAAGACCAAAAAAGGCCTCACAAGCAAAAGAAGTATCCAAACAATATTGCAAAGTACAAGAAATACGCCAAGAACCTTTAAACAACGTTGTTGAAGCGAGTAACAATAGTTGTAGTGAATTAAACTCTTCTCAAGAAAATTCTTCACATTTGACTACTGTTGATAGTTCTGTTAGTGACATATCAATGAATGAATCACAAAACTCTTCTACAGATTTTGATGGAATGCCCAAATTATCTCCTGTAATGAAGAATACAGATCCTCCCCCAACAAAACCAGGAAACCCTGTAAATAGTTTAGTCAGTGAAGAAGTTCCTGTGCTAGAAAGTGATAAACCTTTCTTAAAGCCCGCCATTACGAAGGCAAAACGAGAAAGAGGTCGACCAAAAGGTAGTTTTGGGCCACGGAAAATGAATAAATCAGATTTGTATGAAGGTAATAATTTGCATTATATATGAATACAAATTAATCTTTCAATCATAAATAATTTATTTCCATTTTAATATTTCAGATGGCTCCAACGCCATTGCTGAATCTGGAAAGTGCAATGATTACCCAGAAGGTAAATACTAAAAATTAATCCTTAATTTATACAGTAGTATTAAAGTCTTATACTTTTTTTAGAAGATAGTTTTCCTGCAAAAAGAACGCGAAGAAGTATGGCACCAAGCCCTAGTCCAGCCGAAGGACAAGCATCTAAGCCAGAATCAACAGCGATTTCGAATGAGGTAATTATTATATTAGAAGTATGGCGTTATTATTTGAAATATAATTTCAATGTCAAATATGATTTTAGACATTCACGAAATCAATGTTTTGCTTGTGTCAAATAAGATCCCAGATATTTGTAACAATCAGCAGCAACAGCTCACCACTTTACTGTACAGCGATAGATTCTATCAATAACAAAATAGTCGGCTGTTGTAACGAAGCTGACAATGATGATGTATCTATGAGAAGACCAAGTACTTGTGTTCCTTATACTATTCTCTGTCGCATGCACAAGGAAAGATTGTTCAGACACAATTGTTGTCCTACTTGCGGACTGTTTTGTTCACAAGGCAGATTTTTACAATGTATAAATGGACATCAGTATCATCGTGAATGTGAAATTCATCTTTCTAAAAAAGTTTCCTGCCCACATTGTGGATGTGACAGTCCGGAATATGATATTTTCATTTCGATAAATGGCTTGAAAAAGCCAGTATACATCCCTACTCGCAGAACATTCTCAAAATTCCCGTCTGCAAAAATGTCTTTACCAGGAAAGGGAGATAATACAAAGCTTGCTGAAAGACCACCTAGTCCATTAATCCAACCAGAAATTATTAAAATACCGGAACTGACTGCAGGCAATTCAGAAAGACCTGAACGTTATACTATAATGAGTCTTTACACTTCTGTTAAAAATGGTGATTTGGAGAAGCTTGTAAACGTGTTAGGTAGGTCAACTTCATAACTTTTAAATTAATAAAGTAGTGAAGAAAGTTTAATATTCATGAACAATAAATGAATATTCCAATTTTTAATTAAACATTTTTTAAAAGAATGTTTTTTATACTTTTGTATATTTATATTTTATATTTTTATAGGAAGAAAAATTAAAATTAATATACAGTAGAACGTCTCTAATTTCAGCATTTTGGGAGGTAAGTTTCTGCAGAAGACGTTGTAAGGCATTAAAGGTCTGCCATTTATTAATGTAATGGTTTAGTTATATGGTGGAGTATCAGAATAGGGAAAATTTGAAATTATAAGACCTTGAAATTAGAGACGTCCTAATGTACTTTATATCGACAACTTCCAATAATTTCTTTAGTATAGTTATTAGGCATTAAAAATTTTAAATATAAAAATACCTATAAGGGAATTCAAAATAATCTGAAATAATACTTGTCTAAAATTCTTAATTAAAATAAAATAACTTTTGTCATTAATAAAATACTAAAATTGTCTTTTCAGCCTGTGGTTATAATGCAAATCACACATTTCGAGACTATGCTAGTCGCACAACTTTACACTTAGCTGCTGAAAAAGGGTATTTGTCATGTTTGCATGTTCTAATTCAAGCTGGTGCTCAGATAGATGTTATGGATAAAAACCAATTGACACCACTCATGTTAGCGTCAGTCAAAGGAAAATCTGATGTTGTACGATATCTAATTAGAACCGGAGCCGATGTAACATTAAAGGGTGAAGATGGAATGACTGCTTTGCACATGGCAGCTAAAGCTGGTCATTTGTATGTTTGTAAAATTATACTGTCTGAATGTAAAGTACCCAGGACTTTAGTAGGTGAGAAAAATCAAAATTTAAATCATTATATAGAATAGCATTTGTAAATAATTTAAGAAATTAATCCCCCAAAACTACTGATCGTGGAAAAATTTAATGTACCTAACTTGTAGATATAATTTTGTAGTTTTTAAATATATATCTTTCTTCTACTTCAATGGGGTCGGGCACTGCCAAACTATTTCAGTAGGTAGCAGCACCAATGCAAGATTTTGTGTCGCAAAATAAAAATTTTAAAAGTAAGAAAGTACAATAAGTATATTAATACATAAATTATTATGATATCTCATACAGTTGTAGAATAATCAATCTTTTCTAATTTAATTATTCGTTTACCGATTTGGACATTTTTATGTTATGTAAAACAAATTTTAATGACTTGAAGAAAAGATTTGAAAGTTGTGGTTTATGAGTTGCAATTAAATTAATCAGCTTATATTTAATTAATTTTATGAAATTCTACTTTTTGTTTTTATAAAATTAAAAGAATCAATTTTTCTTATTAAAAAAATTTCGCCAAAAGAAACTTGCGATTGTGGTGCCCTCTGAGCTGACCATTACATATAATCATCCCCATTGATTTCCATGCACAACTTTTTAGTGTCAAAATATCACCCTTAATAATTTACTAAGATTTTCCCATTAATGCCGCAATTTTCTTTTCTTTTTTTACATTTTCTTCGTGCTTTTTTCGTAAATAAAATCGTTATAATATTTATTTGTCAACTTACAACTTTTAATCTTTTTTCGTTATTTACAATTCTTATTGAAAGACAGCTAAAATACTGCGTAAGCATATTTTAAGGTTTTTCGGCACCTTTTTCCCCTATCAAGGTATAAGTTATTTATAGATCCTAATAATAGATAATAAAATAATAAACCTTATACTCCTCTACTTTATGCCAAAATCTTTCTAGAAAATCAAGTTTTATTTGGTCTATTTCATCAAATTTGTCTGCAGATTCTGTTGATGACGGTGGTTGGACAAGTTTAATTTGGGCTTGTGAGTTTCGACATAGTGATGTCGCTCGATTTTTGATAGAACATAAATGCGATCCTTTAATTAGAGATGCAGAACAAAATATTGCTCTACATTGGAGTGCTTTTAGTGGAAGTTCAGAAATCACAGAATTACTCTTAAGTGAAGGCTGTGATGTAAATGCTGTAAATGTGCATGGAGATACTCCTTTGTAATAAGACTAACTTTCTTGTCTTCTTTTTATTCAAATAATTAAAACATTATTTGCATTTTTAACGTTAATTTTTTTAGGCATATCGCTGCCAGACAAGACCAGTATGCAGTTACTGTTCTATTACTAGCTCGAGGTGCGAAAGTGGGCGAACTCAATGTTGCTGGAGAAACTGCCATAAACTGTTGTATCGTAGAGGGAGATACTTTAGCAGCACTACGATTAAATGCTAAAGTCAATGAGCTTTCAGAGCATATGTGGGAAAAAACTGTTAAAATTCTATCTAAGTAGGTTCCAGAAAATCTTTTATAATTTATACATTTATTTATTTTACAGTTTTATTTCTTTTTAGTGATATTTCTCGAGGAAAGGAAGCAAATCCGGTTCAATGCGTAAATGGATATGATTCTGAAGATAAACCGACTGACTTTTTATACGTTACGGAGAACTGTTTTACAAGTAATATAAACGTAGATCGTACCATAACGTCCTTGCAATCCTGCCGATGTGAAAATAATTGTAGTACTGAAAAATGCTTATGTGGAACTATTAGTTTAAGATGTTGGTATGACGAAGAGGGGAAGCTCCTTCCTGAATTTAATTATAATGGTAATTTACATTTTTTATTTTAATGGATTATGATTTTGGATTTTAGTAGAAATACATGTTGTATGTTCAAGGAAAAGGGAATATTTTTCATAATTATTCAAATTGCATTGACTGGTATCTAGGTTGATATGTTGAAAGAGTTTTTTTTTAATTTTTAATAACTTCGACATTATTAAAAATTAAAAATTTGTGACAATGTTTTAAGGTTACACCGAGAAAAATATCTTACGAATATAGCACGAGCGTGTTGGTAAAAATAGAGCACTACCAACTCGTTGCAATAATAGCAAGAAATTCATGTTACTTTTACTGTATGCAAAAGTACCTAAGTTAAAACTCTTTGAGCACATGAATCTTGATACCAAGTGATACATTTTTACCTTGTCTTCCACTTTGAATGATGCAATATTTTTTTTATACATATGTATTAAAGAAAAACTCAACTTTTTAGATCCGCCAATGTTATTTGAATGTAATTCCGCTTGTGATTGTAACAAAATCACTTGTAATAATCGTGTTGTTCAACATGGTTTGACACAGAGGTTTCAATTATTTCGTACGAAAGAGAAAGGTTGGGGATTGCAAACACTTAAGCATGTACCCAAAGGGACTTATGTCTGTGAATATGTTGGAGAAATCATCTCCGATTCAGAAGCAGATCATAGAGAAGATGATTCGTATCTATTTGACCTAGATAACAGGGTATGTATTAAAAATAATTTAAAAATGTAAAAAGGCTTACAATAAGTATTTTTTAAATACCATATTAGGACTGATTTTATGACACGTTTTCAATAATAATACAACATTTCTTTGTTACTAAGGGATTAAACGATTTTAACTAATTTGGACGCCCCTCCCCTTTTTCATACTTTTTTCATGCCTATAAAATAAGAAATTAACACAGGATATTATATTTCTTTAAACCTCCTAAAATGTGACATAGTTTATACATTAGAGTGGCCCAAAAAAAATTTTTTTTTCGGCGACTTGAAAAAATTGTAGCCAAAGAAAAACTAGAATATACGTATTTTTTTGTTTTTCAAAAAAATCATTTTTGGAACTCGCTAAAAGCATTTATTTTTCTTATGGACTTTAACATGTAAAAACTCAGATTTATTTTCAATCAAAGTTTTTCCTACCTTATAATAGTTCTATTTACTTCACATTTCATTTTTCTATTCTTGAGTATATTACCTTGCATTTACTGAAGTTTTTATGTCATACAGTCTTTAATTAACAATTTTACAATAGGTCAATTTTGCCTCAAATCGTGATATTTTACGATATTTGACGATCTTTGAGGACTAGTTGCGAGCTTTGGTATTGTTTGTTCGGAGTGAAATTTTGTTAGATCATTTATTAGTATTTCGAGAATAGAAATTTGAATATTTTAAAATATTTATAGTGTAATTTCCATCAGAAAAAGGGAAATAAAAGTGCAGAGAAAAACCAAGGTTTTCAGTGTAATCGAACCCTAAAGTCTCGGCAAGTCGAAAATTTATGATATCCAATAAGTCAGAGAAAAGGGTTATTGTGTATTTTTATGAACGGTTGGGAATAAGTCCTAGTACCTAGGTTTAATAATAGACCTAGTAATAGATTCTTTAAAAATCCTAATAAACTTAAAAATAAAAAAATTCACTACCCCACGTCATAAATTTTCATACAAAACCATAGATCAGTAAAGAGCTTCCTTACAAGGTGCCGTGCTTTGAAGCCAGATATTTTAAAAGCAAACTGTATTGGAACCTTAGGGAGGACTTACAATTTTCCTTATTTAAGGTGTATTTTCAAACAAAACTTTCAAAGCCTTTAGCGAGTTCTAAAAATGATTTTTTTGAAAAACAAAAAAAATACGTATATTCTAGTTTTTTCTTGGCTACAATTTTTTCAAGTCGCCGGAAAAAAATTTTTTTTTGGGTCACCCTATTATACATGAAACAATTTTCACAAAAACATGGACATTGGATTGAATAATATTATACATTATGCTACAACTTACGAAAGACTGACATCAAAATAATGTCCACGCCATATGTATGTACTATGTATGCATGCCTGTGTGTATGTATGAATACTTTTTCTTATGAACACAATAACTCGAAAACAATTTAACAGATTTAGTTAAAATTTGGTATGGTAATTTTGGGAAATTGTAATTTGCTCGCCAAGGGGAGAAGTCTTACCTGCAAACTCTTCCACCTCCACTCAAGGATACTTGCTCGCTAAGCATTAAACATTTTTAATAAGTAATCCCCTCCAAGCAAGTAAGTTACATTTGACCATTATTTTCACTACTAAATCCTCAAATCAGACACAAGGGTTTTCAAAAATAAGCATTAAAAAATTTTTTTTTAAATATTTATTTTTATCCTATAAAATAAACTCAACTTATAAAAATTCGTATCCCTTGCTTCAAAATAAATCGATTGCTCTGCATAAAATACATAATTATTTTCTTAAAATTTTAAGTATCGATTTTCGCAATTTAATAAATTAAGTACAGACTTCTTTATAATTTTTTGAATTTAACTTAGGTTATACATTAAGGTATTTGTCGCGTCCATGCTACTGGGTGAAAACCCATAAAAAGAACAATAAATAAATTTGTCTATCAACTCATTTGCTTCCTTATGATCTCTTCTAACGTAACGTAACATAAGTACTTTTCGTGATTTTGAATTATGTACATACTATAGACCATATAAATGAATATTTAGAGACATTAATTACGTGCATTTAGCGCTAGCGCTTGTAAAAGATATGAACTTTGATTTTATATTTTGAAGCTCAGAAACTGTTAAAGTTGATAGAACAGGTCTTATTTCATAGATAAATACTTCAGAAATAATGATGCAAAGTTTAAAAAAAATCTGAAGAAAGTCAATCCATGCGACAAATACCTTAAAAAATGCTATTTTTCACATTTAGAAAATCTATTTAACGATATAAAATTCATGTTTTGGTTAAATTTTATATAATAAATCGCGATTTTAAATTTTTTTAAGAAATTGACATTTTTATTCTTTGTTACACCACCCTGACAGCCAGAGTCGTATTTAGAAACTCCGGCGCCCAGGGCGAGTCAACCATTACTCCCTTTTTTTTGTAGTGAAATAATCTACATTTTTTCGCCCCTCATGTGTAATTTTCACTGGTTTTGGCGCCCCTGGCCCGTGTCCTTGTTGCCAGCCCCTGGATACGACGCTGCAGACAGCCCGAAAATTAGACGATTCTTTAGGAAGCGTCTATGTAAATCCCAACCTATTAATCATAAATTATAATTTCGCTAAAGAAAACTTGAAATATTAATATACACTAAAAACTTTGAGGAGTCGCCCTGTCAGCTTTTGTTCTAGAGAACCATTCAGGAATGCACCCTACCCCCAAGCTTGCGACTCCTCACAGGTTTTAGTATAATCATTTTCTTATACTAATTTTAAAAATAAAACTTTTTGTGAAAAAAAATCCTCTTTTTTACCTAAAATTTACGTAAGAAACCACTGTGATCCCTGCTAGAGCCTGTAGGGCTCTAAAAGGACTGTTCCAGAGTAGTGTCCCCATGATCGATGAAAATAAACATGTCTGAAAACCTAACCCTCTACCTTCGCTAACTTCTCCCTACTCTAAAGATTCACAACGAATTTCTTATAGTCCCCAACAGGTGTCCAAATAGACGATTTTAGACTATAACGGTCATTTAAGTGTTTGCGTGTCGTTTTACTCACCACAGTATGCCTCAACCAGTCGCAGGTGGTCTGGAAATGTAACAACAAACGCCTAATGTGGAATTGTCATTAATAACTCCCAGAATTCAAATTTTGAAGATTCGAAATCCTAGCTGCTCCACTTTTTGATATTTCTACGTAGGGGTTCCATATTTACCATGAAAACGCCTAAGAGGCTATCAACTCAAGAAAATATCGGAATAAGACGTGTCATTACGTATTATAACTGTAAATGTCGATAGACCAGACTTTGTTAAAGGCAAAATACTTTTCAGCAATAGACGCACCCACCCCCTAACCCCTCACCCACAAAGATGACAGAATTGCTTATTGAAATGAAACGAAATTTTATCAACGATAATTGACAATGTTATTGATACTCACCGTTGTAGGATTCTTCACTACCCTCTCCAACTTCATTAACCACCTTTTCGCTCCATCTAGCCCTCTATGGAGCCATCCCATCCCGCCCTCCAAGTATGACAGAATTGCTTATTGAAATGAAACGAAATTTTATCCACGATAATTGAAAATGTTATTGATGCTCATCGTTGTAGGATCTTTGACCACCTTTTCCCATTCTGTGGCCCTCCATGTAGCCACCCTCCCACCAATGATGACAGAATTGCTTATTGAAATGAAACGAAATTTTATCCACGATAATTGAAAATGAAAATTGATACTCATCCGTAAAGGATCTTTGCCACCCCCCCCCCCCCCGGCCTCGTGGACCACTTATGATTTCCCTCTATGATTCATCTGGATTAATATAAATAAAATAAAAATAAAAAAATAAATTTAAAATAAATAAGACTTTTAAAAAGGCAGCCTGTAACTATTGGGAGGGTACATAGAGGGGAAAGGTGGTCAATGAAGGCGAGGGAGGGGGTTCTCAAAGATCCTACAACGATGAGTATCAATAACATTTTCAATTAAACATTTTCAATTATCGTGGATAACATTTCGTTTCATTTATATAATCAATTTTGTCATAATTGTGGGGCAGCCATCAAAATAACCCAATGAAACAATCTAAAGGGAGAGACCAGCCGCAATATCCAGAACGACAACAATTGTAGTTTTTGTGCAAAGTCATTCAACGCATTGACAAAGACATAGACCACAAATAAAACGAATTAAATAGATTATTAGATGTACCCCAGTCTGAACCAATAACATTGACTTGAAAACCATTTAAAAAAGGTGTCAGCCAATTCAATTACACAGCCCCACAAAAAGGAAAAAGTACCCTGCGCGGTTGACCACAGATCCTACCCCCATGTATTTTGATGCGCTGAATCCGAATCCGTCATCAGATTTGGCCCATCACATAAAGTTTTGATTCTAACCTCTAAATCAATAAAATGGCACTTTTTGGTTGTTAGAATCTGAACCCAACTTAACGATAATACATGCCTAGGGCCAACAAAAAGCTTGAATTATGACCTTTAGGCGCTTCTTTAAAAATTGTTCAACTATGATTTTTATCGAAGATATGATATGTTTTACATAAAATGATTTTTATTTTATAATTCACTGTTTACGCGTTTTTAACATTTAAAAAAAAGTTATGCGTTAAGTAAACCATCATATCTTCGTTAAAAATCATAGTTGAACAATTTTTAAAGAAGCACCTAAAGGTCATAATTCAAGCTTTCTGTTGGCCCTAGGCATGTATTATCGTTAAGTCGGGTTCAGATTCTAACAACCAAAAAGTGCCATTTTATTGATTTAGAGGTTAGAATCAAAACTTTATGTGATGGGCCAAATCTGATGACGGATTCGGATTCAGCGCATCAAAATACATGGGGTCAGGATGGGATTTAATGGTATTAAAGTCAGGGGGTGGGAGCTTAATGTATGTTTTTCCTAGGAAAAGTCTAATTTGTTCGCGGGGGGAGGGAGAATGATTCTAATCGCAAACTTGCGCCTTTTTATGAGTTGAGGCCTTCTAAGGAATCTCTTTTGTTGCGTTATAATAACAAAATGAGGGATCCCTATCTGGTCATACTTGAGGGTACAAACCCTGATAAGAAGCTAGGCAAATATGATCATATTTATATTGGTGAGCCACAATGGTATCATTGTGGCTGAAAGAACTATACATGATAGTGGCTCTAACCAAATAAAGGTTTTTTGTGAGTCTTGGCTTGACGCCAATCTCCTTTTTGACTCAGAAGTTTTCCTACAACACAATATTCAGTGTATCATTCCGACGTCCCTTTTCTGTAAAAAGGGTTTTGTTAAGGTTGATCCGGTTCATTCTGGCTCAGATCTTATTGAGCACTTTGATCCTGTTTCGAGGTTGTATGTTATATCAGCTGACCGTAGATTTGACAATTGTGGTTTGGCTGTGGGTGTAGTGGATATCGTGTTTCATACCTCTTTCATTCCTATAGATTTGTTTATTTCTGGAGTGTTTCTCATCATTTTAATCCATCTATTCCTTACCCTAAAAGATGTTTTTTTTTTTGTCAAAGATTCAATCATGTTGCATCGCAATGTAAATTAAAAGTCGACTTTCAGCAGGTATAAGTCAACTTTAGACTACAGTCGAAGTCGATTTTGCCATTTCTAGTTTGCCTTTAGTGGTCCTAAAGTATCAAAGCGATAGACATAACCTCAGGATTCACTATGACGGCAAGCAAGCAAACCACGGAGAGTCGACCCCTACTATTTAGTGGGTTATACCTTGATTATTAAGAAGAACCTCATTGTTATGGCCGCCTGCTCTGCAAAAGGCCAGTTTTAAGAAAGAAGAAGAATAAGAAGTAGGCAGAGTGCTATTAAACAAACAACTCTTCCTTTAGTATACCTGCTCCTGACCCACTCACTCTTTGCATTTCTTCACTACCGCGTCACTGAAAAATAATAGACGTCACACGATCGAATTTTCCACGATGAAGACTCTAGTGTACAGGATTTTGAAAAAACAATTTTTTTAACAAATCAGAATTTAATAAAAATTGTTTAATGGTTAATTTCGAAAACCCTTATGTCTGCTTTGGGATATAAGCAGTAAAGATTACCATACCAAATTTTATTTAAATCTATTATTTAACCGTTTCGAGTTATCATGATCACAAGAAAAAGTACTTTCACACACACATACATACATTATTACATATCGACATTTGATTAGGAACTCATATAACACATTTCTCGGTAGAAAAAAGTTCGTTTGAAATAATTTAAAAAATTTGTGAAGTTGAATGAATACAAAACTTTCTTCATGAGGAAGCAAAAATGTAATCATTTCTATTAAAATGCTGTAAACCCACTCTCATTGAAGGCCTTTTTTAGGATGGAGAAACTTATTGCATTGATGCTCGACGTTATGGAAATTTAGCTCGTTTCATAAATCACTCTTGTGCTCCAAATTTACTGCCTGTCCGAGTGTTTGTTGAACATCAGGACTTACATTTTCCAAGAATAGCATTTTTCGCAAATCGCAATATTGAAGCTGAAGAAGAATTAGGGTGAGTAATACTGCTTGCTTTAAAAGAAAGTCTTATGTATAATTATAATGTGGACTACTGCATGTTTTGGACGTAATTACAATGTTTTGGATTGACAATCGTCGCTCGAAGAAAAATTACACCAACTTATATCGAGATTTGAGTGTAATACTAAATTAACATTTTTTAAATAAGGTTAAAAATAGAATCGTAAAATGCTTAGTAGTTTCAACCAAAACCAAAAGATAAAATACAAAAAAAAATTTTAATAAGAAAAACTTGTACTAGAATTTTTACAACATGTAAAAATACATAAATCTACACAGATTAATAATTTTTTTAAAAATTGCAAATTGAAGGGAATTTCAATAAAAAACTATTGTAAATGTCGAAACTCATGTTGGGGACACGTGAAGTGATCCCTTTCAGGAGAACTACCCTTATACGTTTTTGTTGCACCCAATGTTTCATTTATTAAGGGGAGGTTCTAGTCCAAAGTCCCGAAAATTAACGTAATTTTAGGATTTTTTTTTTTTTAGTTAACGCAATTATTTTTTGAAATAACTTCTTATGGTATTTATTGGTATAGATTTGAAAAATTTTACAAAATTTTTTCAAGGAAAAATAATTAAAAATGGCGGATCCAGCCCTCCCTGAAGAAAGCCGTGCGTGGCGGGAGTCCAAGTGCGCGGGGCACTATACAGCCCTTCCAAATGATCTGAACTGAAAAAACCAAAAATATTCTTAAACTAGATAAAATTTGGGGGGCCATATGAATCTCCGATTTTTAAAAAGACCCTTTAAAAAAAATTGGGGTCATTTGAAAAAGAAAAACCTGTTTTTCCCCCCTTTTTTTTGCTTTATCGTAAAATAAACAATAACAAAAATTTTTTTTTAAAAAAAACGCAACCTAGTGGCCCCCCAAATTGAATAAGCTTTAATTTGAGCCGTCAAACATCGAAATCGGTTCAGCCGTTGAAGGTGAATTGTGTCCCGCGCGCAAAAAAAAGGTGTTTAGAGAAAAACGCGTTTAAAGTTTGACGAAGGAAAAATCGTACGTAATGTTTGTTTTTTTAATTTTACTTCTAATCAGCTATTCCAGGACCATATAAGGTTCCTTCCTTATCCACGAAGAGCATTTTCTGCTGAACTTAAGCACTGATTTTCGGTGTGTTTTGAAACACATCACTTAATAGGCGGTACGAGCGCGCGTTTTTACTTGTTTTTCGGCCAACGCACTTTTTTGTCTAATATGCTATAAGTCGTAAAATGAATTAGATAGAGGAATATCCTTTTGCATACACATTTTCAAGACCCTAAGAATGAAAATAAAGCATTAAAAAAAATATAATTTTTTTTGTCGATTTGGACTAGAACCTCCCCTTAAATTTTGCAATTTACAGAAATATATTCTACTGCAAATTGTTAATAAAACTTAAATTTTGAATAATGCTGATCAATTAAAATTGAAGCCTTTTCATTGCTGGCCGGGAATTTACAGAATAATTTTTCCAAAAATTAGAAATTTTTTAAATATAATAATTTGCATCATTTTAATGTGATTTGCTTTTTAGGTTTGATTACGGCGAAAAATTCTGGATAATTAAATGCAAATCCTTTACATGTACCTGTGGTGCTGAAAATTGTCGCTATTCAAAAAAAACTATACAAGTTACCCTTGATAATTACCGTAAGCGAATTCAGCAAGAGGAAATGCTTACCGCTCAACTATCTTAATGACAACTATCTTTAAAATTATTTATACAAATACTGAGTACAAAATGTACAAAGTGTAGGTGTACAGTCAGTGGATTTCTTTGAATATTGTAAATTTTTATTGTAAATATTTTTAACGGCCAAAGGCTATAAATAAGTAATGCGTGCTGTTTATCTGTTAACTTTACATTCTACAAATTTATAGAAATTTCATTTCTATCATGTCACTCTAAACTTTCGTTGCTTTCATATAAGATTTTAGTATCTTTTGAATGAAAGGTAAAAAAAAAATACAATTTATTTAGATTTTTTTAGAATTACGTAGTATGTGTAATTAGTTTTTTAAATTTACAAAACTTGTCTACAGAAAAGATAATTTGTGTACTTGTTAATTACTGAATATATATAAATATAGTTAATCGTGATTAAATTATTTGATTTGTCATCTTCTTATCAACGTATGTTCAAAATTGTTGTCAAATTAATAAGAAAAGTTATTCTGTTAATTATGTTAATGTTCTGCCATTTAAAAATTAAATTTAATTAAACATGTATCTGAGAATCTCTTTTGTTATTTTAAAATAAATAACATTTTGTCACAAAAAAATAAAAAGGAAATTAACAAAAAATTACAAAAACAATACAACGTAAATTTAATAATAACAGTAATAATTTATATATGTAAATAAAAGAACACCCATTGAGGCAACTTTGACTACAATTTTATTAAATATTATCCTACATTTTTGTTGCGATTAATTATCTTACTCTGGAATCACCTTAAAAATACTGTTGAAAGGCACGCGCAGTTATGCTTACGGTAGATGAAGGATCATTCTCGAGTTTTTATGGTTTTGTTGTTTTACCTGCGATAAGGGGCCATACTTAAATTACGTAACGCTTTTATCAGGAATATTTAGACCCCCACTCCCCCTGTAACAGTTTTTACAATGTAAACAATTGACAGTTTACACAGGTGTAACAACTTTTCAGAACCCCTCCCCCCTCTAAAGCGTTACGTAACACAGCGGGTCTTAATTGACTTCAACCTAAAAGTGCTTGCCCAGCTGGGATGTATCCTGATGATTTTAAGCAAAAAATGAAAAAAATCGGTTGGGCCGTTTTTGAAAAAACTGATTTTTTGAATTTTTTAAAGAGGTTAATTAACATATTTTTACCAAAATGAGTGCAAATAATAGCTATATTGACTTGAGTAATTTAAAATGGTATCAGAAGATAGGTCCTAGGTGCTGAGTATTGCAAAAACTCATTTTTTTACCGATTTTTCACGTTTTTTCATTAACTTTTCTGGTGCCCAAGCAGCACGTAATATTACATGAATATCACAGTGACCATGAAGTAGAATAAGGAGATGAAACGACGTATTTTTACTGGCCCCCATATAGGGGGGTCACAGTAGACAGCTTTGCTTTTTCCCTGCCGACTATGCGCCCCTTCAGGGGAAAAGTAGAATTAATTTTCGTTGTGTGCGTGGCTGTGTCTTATGTACATGTGATATGGTCACGTGATAAATTATAGTTACAAAAATCACCACAGCAAGTGCTGTTGTCAACAGGGAAAAAAAGACCTGTACTACTGGGACCCCCCTGATTGGTGTCAAGTTTTCCCGCGACAAACTACAGGCGTTTCATCTCCTTATCCTACTTCATGACAGTGACATCATATTGTAATATTGGTAATATTACGGGGTGATATTACAGTGATATTTTCACGTTTTTTCATTAACTTTTCTGGTGTAAAGTTACTCTAAGATACTCAGCACCTAGGACCTATCTTCTGATACCATTTTAAATTACTCAAGTCAATATAGCTATTATTTGCACTCATTTTGGTAAAAATATGTTAATTAACCTCTTTAAAAAATTCAAAAAATCAGTTTTTTCAAAAACGGCCCAACCGATTTTTTTCATTTTTTGCTTAAAATCATCAGGAGACATCCCAGAAACTAAATCAAGAAAGAACTGAGCTGGGCAAGCACTTTTGGGTTGAAGTCAATTAAGACCCGCTGTGCGTACTTTAAGTATGGTCCCTAATTTAATGGAAATTTAATAGTAACTTAGACTGCTTAGACAGCAAACGTACAAAATACGTTTTCGCACTTACTCTGCTTCTACATGGTAGGCGTTGATTCAAAACGCAGGTAGGCAGAACGCGAAGACATACCTATGAGAGACAAGTTGTGAAATGTTCTCACAGCAGCAAGCTTGTGTGGAAAGTTTATGCTTGAAGCTTGGAAGTTGTAAATGTTTTTGATCTTTTACAGCTATTCGACTTCATGTTTATTTGAAAAGAAATTTTGTAAAAAATGTTTTTTTTTCCTTTTGGAAACTTAAAGTGCAGTACAGTAAGCTTGCCATGACAGCCATGAGAACTTTTAGTAAGCTTGCTGCGGTGATAACATTTTACAACTAGCAGCAAGCTGCAGTACGTACTTTTATTTTTAATATTATTGTTTTAATATAAATTATTTTTAAATGAAATAAATACTTATTCCATTAAAGAAATATTGTGTGGAAATACCCTACTGAAAAATCCTATATAGGATCCTATATAGAATCCATCTGGATTCCTATGAGAATCCACGTAGGATCCTATATAGGATCCTACATAGGTATTGTCCTATAGGAATCCATGTGGATTCCTATAGGTCGCCTATAGGACACGTCCTATATAGGATCCTATGTGGACTCTCCTATAGGAATACATGTAGGATCTCATATAGGATCCTGCATAGGCGTCCCAAAAAATTTTTGTACACCCTCCTACATATGATCCTACGTAGGTTCCCATATAGGATCCTATATGGGAACCCATATAAGATCCTACATGGGTACCCCCAAAAAAATTTTTTGTACCCCTTCCTCATGCGCAGTCGTCTTTTACGTATTCTACAATACTTACGCCTGCGCATTAAATATTTTTCGTCCTTACAATGGTGCTTAATGTATATTTGAATAAAGTTGTTAAAAAAAACAATTAATTCTGTGTACATAATTTTTTTTGGGGGCCCATAAAAGATCCTATATGGGAACCTACGTAGGATCCTATGTAGGAGGGTGTACAAAAATTTTTTTGGGACGCCTATGTAGGATCTTATATGAGATCCTACATGTATTCCTATAGGAGAGTCCACATAGGATCCTATATAGGACGTGTCCTATAGGCGACCTATAGGAATCCACATAGATTCCTATGAGAATCCACATGGATTCCTATAGGATCCTATATAGGATCCTACGTGGATTCTCATAGGAATCCATATGGATTCTATATAGGATCCTATGTAGGGTAATGAAGTGATGAAAACTATAGCATATACTATATTGTTTATAGATCATGATGTTATATAATTAATGTTGCTGCATTTTAAGTTTTATTGATTTTTACATTAAATAGAAATAATTTAGTCCTTTCATTTAAAAAAATTAATTTATTGAACCAAAAGTAAAAATTAATTGTAAAATAAAAAAAATTTCGGTCTTTTTCTTATTTAGCTTTATTTTACACCGGTTCACACCTCCAGTTTTTAGTAGAGTGTAACCCCCTATCTACATGGAACAAACAAACATTGTATGTCCTTGTCTCTCTCACAAGGGTATTACATGATACCACTATAGTGCTATCTCTTTCTCTCATTCTCAAATAGAAGGCTTTGGGGGGGGGGGGGAAGTATAATGTACTTTCTTTAAAATCCTAAAAATGGGTATAGCCTAAAGCACAACGAATCGTAATCGCTAATCCTTAATCGTAAGAATGAGAGGAAGCAGGACAGAGATATATGTCTGTCCTACTTCCTCTCATTCTTACGATTAAGGATTAGCGATTACGATTCATTGTGCGTTAGGCTTATGCAAACTGGATATATGATATACTTGGATCATGTGATATACATAACTGCATATATAGCCTAACGCACAATGAATCGTAATCGCTAATCCTTAATCGTAAGAATGAGAGGAAGTAGGACAGACATATATCTCTGTCCTGCTTCCTCTCATTCATTTATGTCATCCTTCCGGTTAGGGGCCGTTCATATACCACGTGGACAGTTTAGGGGGGGAGGGGGGGTTCGCCAAATGTCCACGATGGGGGGAGGGGGGGTTTCGTCAAATGTCCACGTGGACAATTATGCGTGATTCGCAAAATGTCTCCATTAAAAATGTTTTTTTATTTCTTATATTTCCTTTATTCATTACAACCGGCGACATGTGCACAGGAATGGAATCATAACAAAAACTTGACATGTTGAGATGAGATGTCTTGAGATGTCCTGCTTAGAGGTAGACACAGTGGAAAACAATTTAATAGATTCCACAACGGTGCAAAATGACGATTGTTTTGCTAACATTGACAATATTTCAGAGTGGTTAGTGCCCCCGTGGATTGCCGAAGATAATCCTGAAATATCTAATAACGAATATTAGATTTGTGACAAAATAGTATATTATGCATCAAGGGAGAGAACCCTGTAATAAGAGGGTTTTTGAGCAAGCGTTTTGGCTTTTTGAGCAAGCGTTTTGGCTAGTTGAGCAAGCCCTCTGCTCAATTGTCCTAACGAAATATGGACAATTGGGCTGGTTGCTCATTCACCCAATGCATTGCGAGTCCAATAATCCACAAGGTATTTCGAGCTTAACACTGGAGAAAAAGCGACTTAATATTGATAAAACACTAAGAAACGTTAAATTAAGCATAAATACACAAAATTAGATAATAAAAATACGTATATTAAGAATAAATAACATTTTCGAAAAGACGTGATTTATTGACACACAGGGAGCAGAACACCTGACTAGCAAAATAGACGTAGCCAATCACAATTTAGTCTCTCGCGGTAGAAAGATTTTGATTGGCTACGTCTATTCTGCTAGTCAGGTGTTCTGCTCTCTGAGTGTCAATAAATCACGTCTTTTCGAAAATGTTATTTATTCTTAATATACGTATTTTTATTATCTAATTTTGTGTATTTATGCTTAATTTAACGTTTCTTAGTGTTTTATCAATATTAAGTCGCTTTTTCTCCAGTGTTAAGCTCGAAATACCTTGTGGATTATTGGACTCGCAATGCATTGGGTGAATGAGCAACCAGCCCAATTGTCCATATTTCGTTAGGACAATTGAGCAGAGGGCTTGCTCAACTAGCCAAAACGCTTGCTCAATAACCCTCTTATTACAGGGAAGTCCGTGATTTTTTGTCAAGCACAAATGTTCGAAGAACGAGTGTAGCCGAGGTGCATATGCTATTTTCTATCACATATGTACGAAAATCTCGTGTTTCGTTCGCGTTAGCGGGTCAGCACTCGCAGTCTTTAGGTTAGTGACGTTAGAGATAAAAAAAGGTTTTTTTTTATATGAACGGCCCCTTAAGCAATTGCGCATCCTCTTTACTGCTACGCAGAACTAACCGAAAGGATGGCATTAAAGCAGTTGGATGTGCAAGGTTTGCTGAAAGATTGCTGTAAAGTCATAAAATAAAATTAAAATAATTAAATATATGGACAGTATGGTTAATTTAAAAATATTTTAAAAATAATTTCTTTTGGGTTTAAATAAAAGTGCTTTAACACCTCCTGCTGCACACTTTACTTTTCTTTCATTCTAGTACACAGCACTGGCATAAGTTTGTCTCGTTCTCGCACTAGGTAGGGAGAAGTCAAATACGAAGGACTAGGGTATCAGTGGATTAGAATAGACCAATCAGAAAATACTTTCCAATATGACCAATTATCTGATTAGTCTATTCTAATCCACTGATACCCTAGACCTTCGTATCAGACTTCACCCTAAAGGTATGCTCCCACTTAGTTTGCCTGTCTGCACGCGCATGCAATCGACATGAGATAGAAGAAGACAGAAATAGAAATTTGTGTATGGTTTGTCTTCCTCTATCTCATGTCGATTGCATGTGCATGCAGACAGACACCGAGGTGAGAGTATGCCTTACCCCCTATCTACATGGCAGCTGATTCTGCGTCAAGCGTCAAAACGCACAATAAAGCCAATGAGAGAGAAAACATTAAAACAATAACAAACATTGTCTGTCCTTGTCTCTCTCACAATTCTATGTTTATACGTTCCACGTATTTACGCATAACCGCAGAATCAGCTTCCATGTACAGATAGGGGGTTAAGGATGAAATCAGATCGCTGCGACAAATGTTGCGTCGTAATGAGAAAGAGGGAGATATATTTACGTCTTTCTCATTAACGACGCAACGTTTGTTGCGAACAGGGATGGGTACGTATAATACTTGAAGTATTATACACCCCTACACATAAATGCTGAACTTCCGGTTTATTCTTCGACTATTGTTTGGAACAATAAACCGGAAGTACAGCATTTATGTGCAGGGGTGTACATAGTTTTCTACACGTATAATACTATGTATTTTACGTCTTTAGTTTTCTACGTGATGTATTTTACGTTTTATCACGTGACTAAATGAGCGGGATTCATATATATAACATAACCTTTATTTTTATAAAGACTGTACCTGTATAGTTTATTTAATATTGTGACAACATATTTGTATGATTTTAATATTAATTTAAACACTTTTTTTTCCAGAATAACTTGATTATCATCACTAGAAATCCTATAAAGTCATTCAAATTGATCTACAAAGTGTTAATAAAAATTTTTGAAATAATTTTGTGTCTAATCCTAGAAAATTATTGGTTATTTGTCTAGAATTATTTTAAACTAAGTTAAAAATGTTTTAAATATATTTATTAACAAGAGAAATGTTCATAGACAGTTTGAATAATATTATATGTGAGAAAAACAAATCGAGACCAAAATAAATATTGTAGTTACCAGCATAATTAAAATAACAATATTTTTTAAAACTGCCTCAACCGCAGTTGACACGTGCCCTCTTCCACACTAGCCTGTTGACAAACCGGAGACGGAAGTGACGATGAAGCAATTTGTGTGATTGGTTGAAAAGGGCGGGTGAAATTTAAAAATGTCTGGAAAGAATTTTAAAATCAGCGCGCTCTTTTCAGCCAATGAAAAAACTTTCAATACACTTCCGGCTCCGGTTACGCTGAGCCAATCAAAACTTGAACCTCACGTGTCCTAACTCCAGGGATGTAAAGTTACGCGTAACTTGGAATTTTTTACGTAAATTACGTAAAAAATGTAATTTACGTAAAAAACATGTAAAAAATGTAAAAAAACATGGCGAAGAACTGGTTTTTAACTTTTATTGCTGTTCATAGTCCTATTTCCTTTTTTTTAGTACAAATAAGAGTTTTTACCACTAAAAGTTCATTGGTCTTTCGTTTCTTGGTATTTTTAGAATAGTTTTCACAAACCGGAAATTATGAAATAAGGTACATTTGTTTACTTAAATACACATTGCCGCCATCTTGAAAACGTAAATTACGTTTTGTAAAGAATTAAGCATGTAAATTATCTATGTAATTTACATGTAAAAAAACTATGTAATTTACGTCAGGTAAATTACCTTTACATCCCTGCCTAACTCTCTTTATAGGAACTCTAATTTCACCCTAACTTCCCAACTCTGCAAAGTAATTTACGTCGTCAAAAAGTCAAAGTTCCATGTAACTTCACAACCCTTATCACGTGTATTATTTTCACAACCCTGAAATACCTGAAAGTGATCAAATGTGGTGAAATCGGTGAAATGGTTTTTAAAGTCGTTTAAAAACTAATGAAAATTTACGAATTATGGATAAATTAATTTCTTTGACGAAATCTGTTTTTGTAAAGCGATTTTCGTTAAGAACCTATTTGAGTGTTTGCTCATGTCCTAAGTAAGTATAAATGGCTTTAGTGAATATTATTAAGTAATAAAAATAATAGATTTGAAGGTTATATATTACCATCATATATCATTTCAAAACAAAGTTAATGTATCAAGATTACACTTCACTTATTTTTTAGTTAATATTCAATATTATATTTTTAAACTGTAACAAAATGTTTTTTACACAGTAGGTATGTCACTTAATGTTTATCAAATCAAAACAAACTAAAAAGTAAGGGGTAGATCATGAATAAAAATACGACGGATCTAAATCAAAGTCGCAGGCGAAATAAAAAGAATGAATTAATTCGCCCGTCAGACCAAAAATACATTATTGTGTTCCGAAGACGGGCGATATAATAGAAATAGGTTAACCCTAGAATATAATAAAAAAATACCCCAAAAACCCTCGAGTAAGGAGTTTCAAGCGATTTCAATCATTTTTTCCCCCTTTTCCAGATTTTTAAAAAACACATTTTTTTAATCGCAAAAGTCCTTTTCTTTAGCTTTAGTTTTAATAAACTTTTTGAAAAGTTATGACTTTTTGGGTTGCACCACGTGAAAGAGCATCTCAAAATCTTTCAGTATCGGTAAAAAAGTGAAAAATGATTTTTTGACACGAAAGCCCCCTTTTCATAGTCCAGGTCACATATATTAACAATAACATTTATTATTCATTTTATACCTTATAGCTATTATTTATAATTCATAATAATTATTATTATAATAAATATAATAATTTTTTGTAAATTTTTTTCCTGGATACTTCTGGGTACTCTTCGAAGTATTTTGCAAAAAAAATTTAGCCTATTTTATCAAACCTTTTTTGGGATATTTTTCTTTTCATAATTCCATACCTACTTCATGCATAATTCTTTTCAGAGAATTTATTATCATCAAGAATCCAATTTTCCGCAACGTCAGAAGAAACATTTTCATAAGTTGATATTTTGGTTACAGTCAAGATGTCATTGCTACTAAGTAATTTTTTCGGAGAAGATAAATTTTGTTTTTCTTTAACAAAGACTGCTGAATTTATCACAGTGGTTTCCAGCATTTCAAAATAGTTCAATTTCTTACTTCAGTCCAAGCAAGACTAATCCAACCAATGACATTTTTAATGTTAACTGACTTTAAATTAAGACCTTCTCATTTAGGATGAGAATGTAAAAAGGAACAATGTCAATTCCTTTTTCTTGATTGACTAACGCAGTGGAGAGCAATTTAAATCTATATGTGTCGATTCAGGGTGAAAGGGACCTTAGCTGCAAAACATTCGATTTTTAATTTTTATTATGAATCGATAGAATTTGAGTTGCTCTTTCACATACAGTAATCAAAACTTGTTTATGTTTATTAGTTTTTCTGTTATTCGCGATGAAACATAGACATAACATAACAATAACATAGGTAGGCACAAGTTCAAACTTCCGTCCTGTGAAATTAAAACATTTGATTTTTAATTGTTATTATGAATCGATAGAATTTGAGTTGCTTTTTAACATACATAAATCAAAACTTGTCGATGTCTATTAGTTTTTGTGTTATTAGAGGTGAAACATAGGCATAACCTAACAGTAACATAGGGAGACTTAACTTCAAACGCCCGTACGCGTAAAACTCAGTTCTGCAGCTAAGGTCCCTTTCACTCTGAATCGACACATATCCTTTTGATAGTAGCTATAATTTCCATATTAAAGGGCTGTACTTTTGTCAGGATGACAAGGTGCATTGCATCTAAAAGCGCCATGTTTGTGCTTGTGGGATAAAAAGTACTTTATTTTCGAAGAAGGCATAGAGGGTTAAGCATACAAAAGTTGCCCCCGCTGAAATCGCTTGAAATTACTACCATATATAGCTATTAGGGTGGTCCAAAAATGTACAGTAAAAAATTCCTTGAAATTTTTTGCTGCTACCCCCCAAAAACTTTCCAAATCGAAAAAAATACCCGTATTTTTTTTTTTTTTTAAATCGAACAATATTTAGGGGTGGCTCAAACCCCTTGAGAAATTTCCCATTGATTTTGCAAGGGAAAAACGAATTTTTTGTAAATTTGCAACAAAACCACAAAAATTACTCAAAACAGCCATACAGCGAATCACATCTTGAAAAGTCCTCATACAACAATATTCGATAATATATTTAATAATTTATTAATATTAACTATTTTTTCTAGGGTTATAAACAACCCCCATAATGTACAAATGTTTATAGACATTCTTATATATTTTTAATTTGTTTACACAATTTATTATTGTTAATTTAGAGCTATTATGCAAATAAACCTAGTGAGTTCTAGTTTTTAGACTCAACTATTTTTGGTTTAAAATTAAAAAAAGTATTCAGTAAAATGAACCACAACAACAATTGTCAATTGTTTAAACCTTTGAAGCACAGCGGGACACCAGAGTCCTAACCTCGAAACCGTTGTTAAAGATTACGCAAATATAAATACAGACATCGTTTTTTGCATTTTATTATCCTAATCCATTAATAAACAGCCAATTGTGTCTATTTTCTGAAATTTAAATAACAATTTATTGTTAATAACAAATTAATTACAAAATATTGATAAAAATTGGAATTAATTTGATTGTTACTAATTGTATACCAGTAAAAACTCTACTCTCCATATTCAAAGGTTTTTGGGATCGCTGAAAACAAATCCGATGTAATTTTTAAAAAATTCAAAATGGCAGATCCAATATGGCGGACATGAACTTTTAAATTTTTACCAACTTTTATGAAACTTGGTATAAAAGGGTTTCTGGGTAGGGATGTGCACTGACCAAGATGACAGCGCACCGCTTTGTCAGATGACCGTCATCGGTCCGATTACTCGACATCGGAAATCGGACCGTCATCGAGGAAATCATGTTATAAATCAAGTTTTAACGAATTTACACTTGATGTTTAGAATTAACAATAGTACAAAAACAACGCCTGAATCATTTATAACATTAGCGAGGCCTGCAAGTAAAAGATAATACAGTTTTCCAAGTTCTTACTATTAATTGAGAAATCTAACCTCGAAACCGTTGTTAAAGATTACGCAAATTTGTGATAATTCTTGAAAAATCCTCAAATGCAAATAATAAATCATTATTATTTTGTCATTTAAGTATCCTGGCAACATTTTATGTGCAAATATTGTCACTTTTTAAATTTCATATGCATCAGTCAATCAGCTCCTGTTTAATACCTATTTCTTGACCCTCTTTGTGTGTCGGGTTGCATCTTTAACCGACAATAAATATTATTTATTCTTAACGCTAGTTTGATGTTTTATTGTAAAATATCGTTTAAACAAAACAAATTTAGATTAATTTTTACAATTTTATTAGACTTCATTTGCACTAAATTTTACTTCATATTCCCGAAAAAAGATGATGTCCAGGATGACAGATGTTGACGGTCCGATGACAGTCATCGGTCACCTGACGTCAGATGACGGTCACTCCCCATCCATATTTCTGGGATCGCTGAATACGAATGCAATGTCATTTCAGAAAAATTGGCTCAAAATGGCGGATCCAATATGGTGGATGATTTTTTCAAAATTGATTAAATTCGCTTGAAATTGTTAATTGGAGGTTTTTAAGTAAATCCAATCATTTTTAAAACAATTCCAGGGAGCGTTCACATATGACGTCACGCTATAAGGGGGAGGGGGGGTCTTGATCAAACGTGACAAAACGTGACATGGGGATGGGGGGGTTGTCCTAAACGTGACGTCACGAAAATTTTTTTTAAATCGAACATTAATTTAAACTACCATTTAAATTTTGTAACATCAAATAATTTATCGCAGTACACTGAAAAAAATCCCTTGCACCCGTCTACTTGGAATTAACCATTTTTCCTTGTTAGTAAAGGAGCCAGCTAGTTGAGATTAGTTAAAATGACAAGGATAATTTGTACTCTAAGTAATTAGGAATTATATTATATTAACACCAAAAATTGTGCGATCGACTGCTTTTATTACTACAATAAGTTCTTTATTATCTAAAATACATTTGTCAATACTTTCTCTCTTTCAAACATTAGTGGTTAAGGTAAATGATACCAGTTTTGTTCGCCATATATTTTAAGGTTATGTCGATTTGACATTTTCAGAAAAAACTATTAAAACTTTAGTAAACTTTGGTATTATTTTAAAGATTAATTGACACAAAGTAACTTATTTGCACTGGAAAATTGTAATATTTCAGCTGATTTATACATTTTTTTCTGTTTTTAAAAATTATAAGTCGAACAAGTTTGATTTATTATAATTAACTTATCTTAGGTTGCTAACTGAACAAGGAATCCTTGTTATTTTAACCAAAATGGACTCAACTATAGCCAAATTGTTGTTTTTCACATTAATATTTTTTTCAGTGTATTCTCCTATTTTTTTATATGAATTGTTTAATACTTAAAATTCAAAGTATATGATGTGAACTGGTCCTCAATGTATTTATTGTTGGAAAAATAGGAAAATTCTGTAATCACAATGTAATAATTTATATTAATGAAATATCAGGAATGAAAATGAATGAGTGCAAATTTAAAAAATAAGGAAAAAATGTTTCGGGTGACTTTTACTTTATTTATGATATACCTCAGATTAAGGTAGTATTATACTTTGCATCGATCAAAAAATCGACTTTTTTTTATTTTATTTTTGTGGTCTACATTACCTCCAGAATATAATTCCCAAATTGCAGATTAAAATTCGAAGAAATAAAAAAGTTATACGCATGTAAAAGTTATACATATGCACATCGGCTCATTACACACAAAACTTTAAACGCGTTTTTCTCAAAACCATGTTTTTTAAACTGGCGGACAGCATAACTCAAGTTCTTTTTAATCGATTTTAAAAAACTTTAGATCAATTTCTTCGTTATGAAATCCTTCAGGCATCCCCCCTAAATCCAATTATCTACTTCATTTTTTTTGTTTTTTAACAACTCAAAAATGACAAAAAAATACTCATTTTTGTGATTTTTTTTTAAATTGGCGCCATTTTTTTATTTTTTCATATTTTTTATCGGGGTTAGGAGGGATGCCTAACCAGATGTATCAGCTTTAAAACCACATTTGAATTTTTCAGATGGGATGTTTCTGTGAGGCTGTAGCTTGTCTGCCTATTTATAGTTTATTTTTATCTTGACTTTGGCGCCCTCTAGTGACGAAACAGGCACAGTAAAAAAATTTTATTTTTTCATTTTTGACAGACAAAAATGTCAAAAATATGATGCAAAAACTTTCAATGCTTCAAATAAAATTATCACCGAGAAAAAAATTGTTTTTTAAAGTCATCTTTGACAACTTACAAAGTATAATACTACCTTAAAGTCGCAAATACAGAATTAAACTCATATTTTAAAAAAATTATTTCCATATTTCTGGTAAATTTGAGCAGAATTATCAGAAACATAAAAATAAGTTTCTAAAAACTAGAGTACAATTTTTCACTTGAGACTTTAATCCGAGGTTTATCAAAAATATGGTAAAAGTTACCCAAAAAATTTTTAAATATTTTTTATTTTCGTAATAAACCGATTGACAATTGTTAGTTTAGAATTTTTCTTATTAAAGTTAAAAAAATTAATACAAAAATAGGAGGGGGGGGGGGTCAAGAAACGTGACGTGCATTTAGGGGTAGGTGTTTACTCTTACGTGACAAGACGTGACAGAAGAGGGGGAGGGGTCAAAAAATTGGAAAAAATGCGTGACATCATATGTGAACGCTCCCTCCAGTGCCATATTGAATTTCTGAAATCTGATTTCATATTCGTATTCAACGACCCCAAAAACCCTTTTATACCGAGTTTTATAAAAATTGGTAAAAATTTAAAAATCCATGTCCGCCGTATTGGACCTACCATTTTGAATTTTTGTAAAATGACATCGAATTCGTCTTCAGCGACCCCAAAAACTATTAGATTTGTTGACATTGTTAAAAAAAATTCTGCAGGAAAAATTCATATTTCAAAGGGTTAAACAAATTATTGTTAATAATAATTAATTTTTTACAAATGCACCTAGAAAGACACAACTTTTTCTTAATTTTTCAAATTAATGTGCTCTGGTTAGAATAAAAAAAATTAGAGACTGAATTATTATTTTTAATTTGTTTAACCAATTTATTATTGTTAATTTAAACTTTTATTCTAATATCCTTCGCGGGAGTTGACATTCAATTTTAAAAAAAAGTCGAATTGGGTATCTTTACCTATGTTTTCTGAGTCTTCATCTTACTTCTTCATCCCCTATTACCCCCTGGGAGGGGGTTGGAATTTCGAATTCCACCAAAAGTCGAGTTCGGTGTCAATTCCAATTTTTTTTGGGCTCTAAAACTGAAAAAAGCAACCAATAATAAATTCCTCCCTTCTTTATCCCTTATTACCTCTTGGAATGGATTGGAATTTCGACTTTCACAAAAAGTCGAGTAGAGCGACTTTTCCTATGTTTTTTGGGTCGCTGTTCCTGAACAAGGCCACCAAAAATAAATTCATCCCCTCATTCACCCTTCCAGAGTGTAATAGTGGGTGCAGGAGGGAGGGACTTGTTTTTGGCGGCCTTTGTTTTTAGTGTCTCTAAAAACCTGAGAAAAGACACCATACTCGACTTTATGTAAAATTCAAAATTCGAGCTCCCTACCAGGGGGTAAGAGGGTGATGGAGGAGTGGAATTTGCTTCTGGTGGTCTTTTTTGGTTTTAGCGGCCTTAGACACATAGAAGTAGACATTCTACTTGACTTTTTGTGAAATTTGAAATTCCGACCCCCTCCTAGGGGGTAATAGGAAGTAAAGAAGGGGAGAATTTATTTTTGATTGCTTTATTCGGTTTCAGCGCAAAAAAAATAGACACCAAATTCGACTTTTTGTGAAATTTGAAATTCCAAACCCCTACCAGGAGGTAATAAAAATGGTTTAGGAATGTGGCTTAAAATGAAATGTAGACGCCACACAATAAAACCGTTTCATATTTTAATGTTGTTTTTTTTAGTGATGTTTGTATATTTATTTTTTACGATTATTCTCTGTTGTTTCAGAAATATGATTATCTATACTCACCCTTTTCACACAAATTGCCAAAATAAGAATTCAATATTTATTCGACGCAGTCATAAAAATCAGCTGAATTCTTATAATATTCACAAACGAACAATGTTTATCCAAACACAGGATACACCAAATCCAAATAGCTTAAAATTCATACCAGGGGTCTCGATTCTGGAAAAAGGACAAACAAAAGATTTTCCTACAGTTACCGATGCCCGTTGCTCTCCTCTTGCAAAAATGATTTTTCGAATCGAAGGAGTTAAAGCAGTATTTTATGGCTCTGACTTCATCACTGTGACGAAAGTTGACGAAGATACTGACTGGAATGTACTAAAACCTGAAATATTTGCTACTATCATGGACTTCTTTGCAAGTGATTTACCTATTTTTACAGAAGATCAACCAGTAGCAAATAACCGTAAGTTACCTTCAAGTAAATTTTTTATAATACAAGATCACGTGACATAGACTCCAGGCCCGACGCTATGTCACTCAATGCTCCGTCGCGTAATAACATTTAGCCACGTAATTTAAGTTGCGTTGGTTCGGTCCTAAATGTTTACGATTCTCATGGATGCATACATGTAACCATGCCCTACGATTGCATCCATGAGAGTCTCGACTGTACTTGTGCGAAAATTTATTCTTCTTTAAAAATTTTTCATGTTTTGTCCAATTGAGGGGTCGGATTTCATAAGTTGTTACGCGCGAATTCAAGACCGATAAGATAAGACGGTTTGTAGCTTTTTTAGTATTAACGATTCAAACAGCATTGAATTGCTGAACTTTTTACCCGTTTTTATGGCAATAGCCCACTGTTTTTGTCTTACAGGATCTTTCGGAATATTATGTAAATGAATTTCCCTTTTTCTTAAAAGTTGGAGCACTGAGGAACACAACAGTTATGTCGTTCTATTTTCTTTCTTTCTTCTGTTCGTGAATATTTATGTGCTTCCGTGATAAATACACTCTTAATATTATATAATTAAATAATACTTTTAATATTTAAAAAAAAAAATTTAAATAATTTGAAATAACCCGATAAAACTGCCAGAATCGCGTGGATTGCTGTACAAAAGCAAGAGTGTATCACCGTCTCAGTAGTTCACACTCGCCCGACAGAGGCGCAGGTTTAGCTGTTTGAATCGCCAATTCTTAATAAATAAAAAAAACTATGATTTCGAAGAGTGAAAAATTTTAACATTTTTTTACTTTAACTCGAGATAATTTGGTCAATTTTAAGAATTTTTTAATAAAACCAAAAGAAAATTGTAGATTATAATATTCTAAAAGTAAAAGTAGTATGTCAAATTTTGAGCGGCTCGTTTAACGGTTGAAAGTTATGGCAAACTTTTGTTGTGATGAAAAACGTGTTCATTAAGATAATAAGAAGTTTTCTCTGGAATTTCAGGAAAATCGTACTACTGGTTCAAAAGATATTAACATGTTTATATTTTATGGCGCCGCGCTGTTCAAAGTTTACCTGTTCATTTTGTCCATCGTGCGTGAAGTCGAGTCGAGCGCGGCGCTATAAAATATAAACATGTTAATATCTTTTGAACCAGTAGTACAATTTTCCTGAATTTTTCCAAAAATTTTGCGATAACTTTCGTCCGTTAAACAAACCGCTCAAAGTTTGACATACACAATTTTTTCAATATCTCGGAAAAAAATAATTAATTTCTTTGTTTATAAAAATAAAAACTTTTTGTTTCTACTGTCACTTTAAGAATACTAAAAAAGCTACAGCTTTTTTTCAGAGGAAAAAACGATCGACCTTCTGATCCTACATAAGGATTGATAATTAAGATTATAATTAAAAATAGTCCATAAATCGGGTTTGAGGACAATACTCTTCCTATTTTCCTATTACTTTATTTTCAAAAATTTCAGAATTGTTTTTATATGCAATAATTCAATATTCAAATTTTCTGAAAGTAAAAAAGAATCAATGTAACGTAAAAAAGGACGTCATGTTTCTCAATAGGTCCGACACAACAGGGTTAAATATTACTATTAATTTAAAAAAAAACATGTCCTATCATTACATTCTGTAATCTTCTATGTATATACATAACATAAAAAACCATTTCATATGATTTCAATTTTTTCTGAATCAGCCACCCGTAACTTTAAGGCGAGCAGAAGAAAGTAACAAAACTTTTTTTTTAAATTTCTGGGATTATTTAATTAACTTTTTTGTTAAAAATGATTATATGTTTTTGTTAATATTGACTTTTTTTAAACAGAGATTAATGAGGAAGATGATGAAATCGTACAAATGATTAAAGAATTGCTTGACACACGAATCAGGCCAACTGTTCAAGAAGATGGTGGAGATATTGTATTTGTGGTAAATATTTTATTATAATACATCTTGTCTAAGATTAAACTGAAAATTGATTTTAATACATAATTTAGGATTGTTTATTTTTTCTAGTTTGGTAATAAAGAGTTGCTTGACAAATTCTGTTTTGAAATTAACTTTAAATAGTAAAAATACACTGAGAAAATTATATCTGTAACGATTACAGAACTGCTATGGTACTGCTCGGACTAAAGACCACTTTTTGTAAATAGTAAATAAGCTGATTTTATAAAAAAAACGAGATTTTTTCATACTATTTAATGTTACAAAAACAAAGAAATTAATAAGACGACCCTTTCGGACTAAAATTATTCTTTTATTTATTTAAAATTGTCCAACGTTTCGAGAACGAACAGTTCTCCTCTTCAGGGACTACAATAAATTTAATATAGAAAATTATTGTACATTTTTTCAACAATCAAAACGAATAGGAAACAACAACAATAATATATAAAATAATAAATAATATATTGAAAAATAAATAATAAAATTTAAAAAATTCAAAATTTAAAATCAAATATTTCTAATCAAATTTACAATTTTTGAAAAATTTGGTTAAAATAAAATTAATTCTTACCTGATGTTAAATATTATCCATAATTTTTTATTAGTTAGTCTTGACACATAATTTAAAAATAATTTCTTGAGATACTCAAGAATGTCAAAGTTAAAAAAATAATTGTCACATTATTAAAAAATTTTTATTTTTAGTGACTGAAAATTACGAACTATTCAGTTCACTTGTCAAATTTAAAACTGAGCAATTAGTTAATGATATTTCAACTAATTAAATTTCGGAGACTAGTCATTTGTATTTGTAAATATAAAGATTTAAAGGGTGAAACAAATTTTAATAATATTTTGAAAGTTGTGAATTTAGTTTAGGATATTGAAAATAATATCTACTTTAAAAATTCAAGAATGGCATTATAAGATGTACTGTAATTTTCAAGATCGTTTTTTACATTTATGCAATTGTTACCTTCTTTTTTAATATGGACCATTTCAGCAAATAATCTTTTATATTCATTAGGTTCATTATGTAGAATTTCAAAATTTTCCCAAAGAATTTCATGCGGAATATTATTTTTAATTTTTCTATGTCTACTGATAACGTTATGATATTTTTCATTGTAACCGAAATTATCGCTGTGTTCTTTAATCCTAATTCTGAGTGGTCTGCTGGTTTGACCTACATAACATTTCCCACAAGAACACGGAATTTTATAGACTACGTTAGGTTTATCTATTGGTTTTAATTGGTCTTTACCTAGTTTAATAAATTTATTTAATTTTGAGTCGACCTTGAAAATTGTTTTTATATTATATTTAGACAATAATCTTTTTATATTTTCAGAAATTTGACCATAATAAGGAATAGTTATTATTGATTTTTTATTATTATCATCTATGTTTTGAGAAGATGTATAGAAAAATTAAAAATAATATTCCGCATGAAATTCTTTGGGAAAATTTTGAAATTCTACATAATGAACCTAATGAATATAAAAGATTATTTGCTGAAATGGTCCATATTAAAAAAGAAGGTAACAATTGCATAAATGTAAAAAACGATCTTGAAAATTACAGTAGGGGAGAGTGGCCATCAATGTACCAGTTTTTTCAATGATCCATTTCAATTTTCTCAGAAACAATTAAATAAAAATTCTCCTAATTTTAAATATAAATTAAGTTTGCGTAAACACACTACGTCCATAAATTTGAGACGTGTGGATTTATTCATTACAGAGAAAACTGGAAAAAACTGTTTTTGATGTACTGAAGAAAAAATTTACCTAAAATAAAAACACGTTTTTTAATTGAAATAAGGCCATTTAAAAATAAATGTACTTACGATTTATTTTGTTTTGGACCTTAACTACAATATTCTAATGAGATAAAGATTTTGAAATATTGGATTAAGTTATAAAAAACCATTTTTGTTGCAAATGTCATGTTGATTCAATGTACCAGGGAACAATGAACCACCTGGAATTTTAGTGTATTTTCGATTTCTAGAGTGGTATGCCTGATTATAAAACTAAGCATGCGTACAGCATGTTACAGCAATTGTTATCAGTACTTTTCTCAACATAGCAGAACTAAAATGCCATTTTAGATAGTTAACTTAAATTTGAGGTATATTTATGTTATACATTATCAATTAAAGGTGTTAAGTAATAATTTTTTATAGTATTTGATAGAAAATAAGTTTTTTTACAAAGTGAAAATTGCAATATTACTATTGTTAAACACTTTTAGTATTTTTATAGAGGTGGTTCATTGTGTACCCAGGTTGTTGAAAATGAAAATAGCTTGTTACTTTAGAAAAAACCTAAATTCTATTATTTAATCAAAATAAATCGTGTAAAATATGTGTGCATTACCTAGATAAGTGTTGTAGTTTTATATTGATGCAAAGAAGTGCTTGAAATTGGTGAAATTCAATAAGTACTATGACCTTGAAAAAAACCCGGTACATTGATAGCCACTCTCCCCTACATCTTATAATGCCATTCTTGAATTTTTAAAGTAGATATTATTTTCAATATCCTAAACTAAATTCACAACTTTCAAAATATTATTAAAATTTGTTTCACCCTTTAAATCTTTATATTTACAAATACAAATGACTAGTCTCCGAAATTTAATTAGTTGAAATATCATTAACTAATTGCTCAGTTTTAAATTTGACAAGTGAACTGAATAGTTCGTAATTTTCAGTCACTAAAAATAAAAATTTTTTAATAATGTGACAATTATTTTTTTAACTTTGACATTCTTGAGTATCTCAAGAAATTATTTTTAAATTATGTGTCAAGACTAACTAATAAAAAATTATGGATAATATTTAACATCAGGTAAGAATTAATTTTATTTTAACCAAATTTTTCAAAAATTGTAAATTTGATTAGAAATATTTGATTTTAAATTTTGAATTTTTTAAATTTTATTATTTATTTTTCAATATATTATTTATTATTTTATATATTATTGTTGTTGTTTCCTATTCGTTTTGATTGTTGAAAAAATGTACAATAATTTTCTATATTAAATTTATTGTAGTCCCTGAAGAGGAGAACTGTTCGTTCTCGAAACGTTGGACAATTTTAAATAAATAAAAGAATAATTTTAGTCCGAAAGGGTCGTCTTATTATTCAATATTATTTCTCGGACGTAAAAGGAATTAAATAAAAAAAAAAAAAAGAAATTAACGTATGTAGTGTTGAAATTACAGAACAAAATATATTTAACGAGTATTAAAGAGTTTTAGAAAAACTTATGTTTTAACTTGGAAAAAGATATAAACTTACTGTGATAAGTTACAGAACTGTTTTGTAATTTAACCTGTTCACATTTAAAAAATTATTCTCCTTCAGTTAATTTATGTATTCAACTCACACGTAACCTACATTTATTTACAGATTGCTTACAAATATATTTTTTTAACTATTTGAAAACAAATTCGCATGGTGAAAGATTCGAACTCGCGCATCACGACCCTATCACGAACTTAAAACTACCGCTTAACGACCGCAGCTATCAACGCACATGATAGTTAGTTTTGACCCGTCTATATGAACTGCAACGTCATGTGTAGCTTTGGCTGTTGCCGAGTGAAGCCGAAAGATGACGGAAGAAGCCGAAAGTTGCCGAATATTACCTTCCTTAATGTTACGTACGTGAAGCGTTACAAAGCAGTTCTGTAAAATTATCTTTCCTATACTGCACTCTGTGCTTATAGGAACCTTACAGCTTTATATTATGAGTTTTGTAATAGTTTAGTTCCTTTTTATGACAGACCACTGTATCTTAAAGTTATTATTTTTTGCTTACAGTGTAATAATCTCAGAAAAAAAATTTGATGCGAAGTATAGTACAGCTTATGACAGATTATAAAACGTTCTGTAAAATTAGCAGATATATTCTTAAAAACAATAAGGTTAATAAGTAAATATAACAGAAATGGTCATTTCGTCCGAGGAGTACAGGTTAGTTCTGTAATCATTACAGATAGAATTTTCTCAGTGTATGTATAGGGTAACTGCCCTAGTCGCTGGCACTGTTCTAGTCGTTGGCACCTTTCTTACTTTTCTTTAAATAACAAGAAAAATAAAATACATAACTTGTTTTGCATAAGTTTATCAGATTCTGCAACATTTTTTACATAAATTAACTATATAACTTATTTAATGCATTTATATACTTAGTTTTAAAAAATTGAATTGAATATCATTCTCAGAGTGTCAAGAATTTTACAGCTTTTCTAAAGAAAATCTTAAGAAAGCTAGAATTTTAAAACTCAATTTACCATTATTATAAGTTACTAAATTCACTTCTTCCTTCGACAATATGAAATAGGAATATTTAAATATTGATAATATAATACGTCAAGTCATGCAAATTATTTATTTATTTATTTTAGGGGGGGGGGGGGTGCCAATGAAATTGTTCACAAAAGACAATTTCACTAGTTATTGGCACCCCAGTGCCAACGACTAGGCAAGCAATTTTTAATCACGTCCTAGTCATTGGCATTCCTTATTTCCACTTGTTACTGAAATATATTTTAATATTAATGGAAATTATTTGAAATAACACTGAAAAAATATAATCCATTTAATAAAACAGAAGTGAATTTAATGTTTAAATGAAATATTTATGTCACTAACTTTTGTCTGTTAGTATGCACAAACCTAAAAAAGTAAAATATTTACATTGAAAAGTACGTTTTATTAATTCCAAAATAGATGAATGTCATTAAAATAAGCATTTATCAATTGTATTGTTACAAAAAATGCATAAAATTTTCGATTCTTGTAAAATTAATTTTATTAACAGACATAAATAAACTGCAGAGAGGCAGAGTTTAAAAGTTTCATTTTTCAAGACTGGCTGCCCTGAACCGACTGTGTTTATTGATCGAAATACGCGCGTGTATTTGAAATACTTTTTAAACATTTATTATTTATAATTCATTTTAAAATATATATTTATGCAATATTTTAATTAAATATATTTTGAAAGCTTATTTGTCTTGAAATAAACCTATTCAAGTACAAAATGTTTACTTGGAAATAATTTATTTCGAAATTGATAGCATGCGCATTTGCTTTTGTAGATTTTTCCTACTTTATTTAAGATTTTCTTAAAAATAAACTTTGTAACACTAGATGAAACTTTGAGAATATAATTCTGAAATATTAAAGAATAATATACTTGAAAATTATTAATTTCTGCTCATTTTTCATGTCAGGAAAAGAACAATTGTGAGCAGTTGTTTGCAGAATTAGCCACTAAACAGCATATCTCCTTAAGACCTCATGTTAACTTTAAAAATTTTTTTAATAAAAAGAATCTTATAAGGCATAATAATAATAATACTCATTTCGATCGAAAAATCCTTTTCGTTTTGAAATTTATCTTTTAATTAGCTTTCAATCTAGATCGATACAGCTTTCTCATAAATATACACACAATTTTCATAGATTTTCCCGAAATGAGTTTTAAATAAAGACTTTCCGCTTTCCGACACTTCCTTGGAAAAACTTTTTCTGCAAAAAATAGAGAATTTTTCTTAAATCTGGCACAATTAAAAATATTCCTTGATTCCTGAATATCTTTCAGGCCAGCGTCCTATCACTGTTCTTTTCTTTGTGTTTTGTAAAAATACCATGACAGAGTGTCTACAACACCTAAAAAACCGGAAAATATTATAAAAATCAAAAATACTGCGAAAAACCAAGAAATCTTAAAGAATTTTTTTCCATACAATTACTTTTGTATACGTTAAAACAATGTTTTTAATGTCTAGAAATATTGTTCAAGAATTTTTCAATTTTAAATTAATAGCGTAAATAGTGATTCTTGTTTCCCATTTGCAGCTAATTCTGTTTTAATAGTATTAATGACAGACATATAATCATACTGCAGAAAAGGATCGCTCATCTAAGAATGATAATGTTACTAATTATGTTTATTTTTAAACTCTGAAAAATATTTAAAAGTGTCTGGGAAACCTGGAAATACATATCAGGCAAATTTTTTTCAAACTGCCTAAAGACTCTGCATGAGTTTAAAAATAATAAGATTCTCCAGTCTTTTGGATTTTTTTTAAAAGAAAGAACTTGCTCAATTATTATCTTTACTCGTTTTCGAGAAATAAGCAAAAGGAAAGCTCGTTACCTAAAAATCCAATTACATAAAATTTCCAAATTATTTAAAAAAATTTGGAAAGTATTTTAGGGAAAAAATGTATTCATAATATCTATCAAAAAGTAAAAATAACTTAAAAACTTAAAATTCTTGTCGCACGGTAAAACATTTATGAACGTGGATACAAAAAATTATTAATATAATGAAACTAAGAAATTTAACTAAGTAGATTGCTCAAATCGTTTATTCAGTTTAAATCAATGTTTAATTTGAAATATGCTATTTGTATTTTTGCTTCCTTAACTAAATTGAATATTGTTTATGTTAAACATAGGTTTATTATCTTTAAAGTACAAATGAACAATTTATAAAAAGACAATACTCATTCATGAAATAGTCATACTATTTTTCGGTATATATACATCAAATACCTAAAACAGTGATATTGAATATCAGTACGTATTCACTTTTAGCTTACTTCACAAATAAGAGAAAAAGCTATAAGTCAATATATCCAATTTTCTAATATAAAAACATTTAATCCTGATATTTCAAGATTAATTTATTTCCATTATTGTTGATTACAATAAATTTTGTCCATCCAATGTTTTGTTAATGTCGTCACGTGGTGTAGTCGGTTTAGTCTATAGCAGACAGTCGCGTGGGAGCAGTATATTAATTGCTAAATTTCTTTTTATTTATACAAGTCTATTAAGATTTAATTTATAATATTCTTACTCAGTTTATTGTTGGTACATTATCAGAGAAAAAATGTGTGATGCATTTGTAAAATCTATTTGAATTAAATGGAATTTGGAGAAATACATAACCTCTTTTAAATTGATATCATTTTTCTTGATTTTTAAAAATATACTTTATAACTTTCGATTTGAGGGTTGTTGTTGCTCCTAAAAACCGTAAATGAATTGATCTAGAACAGTGGCAGGAATCTTTCTCTACTTTCCGAAAAACCTTGATTCGTTATCATGAGTGCAAAAAAAGTTCCAAGTTATCCAATTTGTTGGACGGTATAATAAGTGACGAAATGACGAAAATAATATATATATAATTATAATATATATTTTTTCAAGTTATATAAAAGTATTAAAATATTTATACCAGATCACATAATTTATTTAAGAAGTCCAGACGTAAAAAATTTCTGATTTATGTTTGAAATATATATGACAATCTAACCCCAAAATTTTGAATCCGATTCATAACTGGCAAAATAGGAACAATAAATATTTTATTAATCGGAAATCACTTATTAAAACAGGCCTGCACAAGCGAGCAGCTTCGGAGCACGCGTAAGGGGAAGCGGTCTCTCTTACCTCCGCACATTGTTGTTGTTGTTGTTGTTTGGTTTTGGCCTTAGGCCCCCTTAGGTCCAATAGCCATAAAGTAAAAACAGAAAATCCTTAATTCAGATTCCTGAATGTCATGTATATAGTCTTGAATAAATCCTTGTTTGATTTTGCAAACAGCTCCACCTCTCGACGACTTGTGGTACCAGTGTCTGAAACAGAGCATCAGGGATAGGAAACATAGGGAGTCATGACTTGATTGGACTTACAAATTCAATAACCTAATACAATCAACACTTTAAGCTCAAAAGAAAAATAACATTATTATAAAACTTGTAATATCCCTTTTTAACCCCTATTGTAATACCTTGGTCTGTTTCAAGTTTATTAAATTATATAATCAAATCCGATTGGTGAAAGAACTTAGTTACCTCGATAATGGTTCTCTTATTTGGGTTATAACATGCTTTTCTCAGAGCATCCACGGGATCCTCTGCCGAGATTATTTCCGAATAAAGATAGCCTAGGAATCTCGGTCTACCCACCGATAGAATGGGACATTCATTGACAATATGATAGATATCTCTGTACTGACACCCGCACTCACAATCACCAGGCAAATTCCAGTTCATTTTATCAAAGTGATCTGCCGTTAATATATGGTTTGATCTCAGTCTAGTAACCAAATTAGAAATTCCCCTATCTTCCTCCAAGCCCACAAACCAAGGCCTCTTGGTCTTAACTGTAACATTCTTGAAATAGGGGTTATTGGATCCCTCTATTGAACCATACGGCCAACATATATTCTTCCAATCGTTAAAATCTTTATCTATAAGTTTCCTTAAATCCTGATATGGAATTCCGATTTTTTTAGTTACCGGTAACATCGAGCTTAGTTTGGCAATTTTATCTGCCTCCTCATTGGATAAAATACCACTATGTCCAGGAACCCACAAAAAATGCACTACTCCCAGACCGTTAGCCATATACTCCTCCACCAACACAACTATTTCCTGAACTAAATTAGGGGTTTTTACATCATTGATGATTGGAGATCCTAAAGTTTTAATAGCAGATCTACTGTCTGATATCAACAATATATCTCCAATGAGTAACCTCCTAGCCTCCTCAATAGCTATTTTGATTGCCAACAGTTCCAGAGACAAGGTTGAGAGCAGATCAGACACCCGAATTCCGTATCTATAGTCTATCTTTGGAATATAAATTCCAACACCCGCTCTCAACATTTTTGGATTATGTGATGCATCAGTATAAATTGGAGTCGACAATGAATAATTCAATCCCAAATGTCGGACCAAGATTTCCTCAGAGTTATAGCCTTCCTTAATCTCCTGTCCAGTGTGAAAGTCTACATTCAAATGTAGGTTGATCTGCTCCCAAGTACAACTCAAGTACCCCGAGCGTTCAACCGTCAACATCCCATCTATCAGACCTCTAACCGAGACAAATGCCACCAGTACACCCGCGGAATCTAAAGAAAATCCTTTTTTGAAAAATTTGCATTGATTGGCTAATTCTGTCAAGGATTCATTAAGAAGTCCCTTGGAACATTGAAAAACTCTCAGCATGAAAGTATGTGCCAACTTGGATCTCGTGTGTTCCAGTGTTGTAAAATTTGCCTCAGACAATAATATAGTCCTTGGGGTGGTCCTCATGCACCCTAGAGCCGTGCGCAATCCGTCAAACATGACCACATCAAGCTTATTTAGATGGGTTTTACTAGCTTTCCAAAACAATGGAGCACCCCAATTAAGGCATGAGTTAATCATGGTTTGGCATACTCTTAGTATGACTCCCGGAGAGGTTCCCCATGAAACTCTTGTCAATACCTTAATGACATTAAGAGCTTTAGAAGCTCTGATTGTCAAAGATCGTATGTGATCATGCCATAGCAACTTATTATCTAGCAAAATCCCCAAATATTTAATTGATTTTTTTGATTCTATTGTCTGATTTGCCAACATGATTAAATGAGGATTATTTAAAACCTCACGTTTTCTTGTGAAGATAATGAGTTGTGTTTTAGGAATAGACAGCTCTAGACCCAAATTATCCAACCAAATAGTTAGTGATTCCAGCGTCTCCTGCATGATAACTTTAATCTCCTCGACATTATCTCCTGCCTTATATAATAGAATATCATCCGCAAACATCGTAATCTTTATTCCTTCTGGCAATACATTCTTAATCCCTCTAAGGGCCAAGCTAAAAAGAAAAGGCGACAACACACCCCCCTGAGGAACCCCCATTCCTGAAGTTCTAGCTTCTTCTCTGTTCCCCGAGAAGTGTAACCTTCTCTGCATAATCAAAAATGAAACAAAATTCAACAGTCGAGTCGGAGTGTTAAGCCGTATCAATTCCTCTATGATTTTAATAGGCTTGATAGAGTTAAATGCTCCCTTTATGTCCAGAGCCACAGCTAAGAGAGACCTACCCTCACCAAAAGCTCGATATATATCCACTACCAAAAGAGCCACCGGCTCCAATGACGACTTTCCTCTTCTAAATCCATATTGGAAAGGGGGCAGCCATTCATTGGCCTCTGAAATAATTTCCAATCGCTTGAACACCATTTTTTCAAAAAGTTTACATATGCAGGACGTCAATGAAATTGGTCTGAAACCCCCTCCACTCTTTGGGAGAAATTTCACCATCGTATCTCTCCAGCTCTCAGGATAATCACTGTTCCTAAACATACCATTGAGGATTTCTAGAAGATCTTTCCTCAAGGACACGGGGAGTCTAGATATCATTTCATATGAAATGGAATCGAGTCCAGGAGCCGAGGAGACCTTTGAAGAAGATATAGCTGTACTAAATTCTAAAGCAGAAAAAGAATCATTTAATTTGTGACTTTCATCATCAATACGAAATGGGTCTAAGTTAATTGGGATATAATCCTCTCGAACCAAGGAATCCTGCAAGGCCACCAGCTTGGGGTCATCTGGATCATTACCTATCCCCTGATTGGTCGATTGAGCCTTATTAATCATAGCCTTCACAGTCTTCCAAACTTTATTCAAACCCTCATCAAAATTCAAGGACTCACAGAATGAACGAAATGATTTGAATTTAATTTTTCTAAGCTTCCTTTTAATATTGTTACTTATTGTTTTGAATTCTTTAAGCTTTTCTCTCGACTGAGAGCCCAAGTATACCTTCAAAGCCTCCCCCCTCTTCCTGATCAAATTCTCGCAGGTGTCTGACCACCATAGTGGCTGCGTTTTTCTACCTCCTTTATTTTCTTTAGGATAATAAGCCCCACATTCGATGAGTTTTGATTTAATATTTTCAATATACTGGTTATATTTTGCACTATATATTCCCAAACCAGCCAAACCCTCCCCATCCGGATCTGTAAAAGAATCTATCATGGAAATCTCCCCCATTTTCTCTGAAAATTGTAACCAATCCACCCTTTTAGTGTTAAGTTTATTGGTGTCAGATTTGACAGTTTGTGGTCTAATAAACAGATCCACAACCACTGGAAGGTGATCCGACTCAAATGGATCCTCCCATACTGATACATCATACCTTGAAAGAATTGCGGATGGTACAAAAACTAAGTCTAAGTTATTATTTTTATTATTGGATATTCTTGTAGGGACATTGTCGTTTAAAGGGACAAAACTCAACCGATCTATTGTATCCTTTATTCTGTTTCCCTTTGAATCAGAGATATCATTACCCCAAGCTGGGGAATGTGCGTTGAAATCTCCACAGATTACTTTTGACAATGAAAATATTTGACTTCTAAAAATCTCCAACCAAGTTTCAACATTAGGATTGGATCCCGGCGGCGAATATACAACAACAATCTCCAAAAAACCTTCCGAAGTTCGCACCTTAATCCCCAGAATTTCTGTGTCATCCAAATCTCCCGGATCCGAAAGCATAACATCACATTCCGAGGCTATAAGTTTCTCCTCGACTAATATGACTACCCCACCTCCTCTGCCATCTATTCGATCCCTTCTAAACACTCGAAACCCAAATAACTCAAATCTTTGACTTCTATCAAGCCAGGTCTCCGTTAAACAGATTACATGTGGTTTGATTTTGTCTACAATTGTTTCTAACTCTTCCTTTTTATTTGAGATAGATCTTGCATTCCAGTTTATTATTCTTAAATTATTATATTTTAGCATTTCTTTAATTGTGTGTGATTATCTTACTTCTACCTAGTGCGAACCTACAAACAAAAATTAATCCCTTGAGGAGAAACTATACGCAAGTTCCCCTCAATTTCCTAACTATGGCTAAACGTATCAGCCACCTAAAACTTATCCAATCCTACGACAAAATAACGAAAATAACCAGTGTAACTATTAACTATAAGGCCACTGAACCATGAACAAAATATTGCATTTCTTTAATTATTATTACTTCATAACCCCATTTAAGAGCAATTCAACTCACTGGGAACTAATTTAAGTTCGCAATAATATATCCAGAATCTACCTTACTATTAAGTGGCTTCCTTCTCATATCAGCTGTCCATCTTCCCATCTTTGTTAGTTCCAAAACAGTTACTTATGAGTAAGATTCGTAGAGCTGATTTATCAAAACTATATTATGATTAAAGTTATAAGGAGGAAAACTGTTTATCTGTCTTTGCTCCGAATTAATTAATTCCTTGTTGAAGTTTTATCTGAATATAAACCATTTGAATCCTGATTGTATTCAAAAGCCAGTCAACTACCCCAGAGATCCCTAATTACTTATAAGTGTTCCTCTTAATACGGAAAGGAAGTGCTTTAGAATCAATTAATTCAATTTAGCTTATTTTAATTTATTTAGTTTAAAATTAATTTAATTCAATTAACCAGATGTTTATTATAATTTCTCTGCGCTTCATGAATTCTTTAAAATCAAAATTAATCTCTTTACTACCCCAAATAAAGAATTTACCATACTCTATTTAAATAACCCTGCTTCACTCATCATCAAATTGACAAAATTTATTTAAAACTTTTAAATTTGTTTTATTAAGTATCTAGGTTCAATTCTGAAACACATTATAAAGAGAAAAATCTTTTAATCTTTTAGTCTTACTTTTATTTTATTTTATTTATTTAATTATTTAATTGACCTTACTTATTTAAACAATTGACATTACCCCACGACCAATTACTTGATAAACATTCCTATAACCCTGCATTTCTAAATTTCTAAATATTTGAAAATATATTATCCCAATCTAATACTGATAAAATCCTTCTATTTTCAAAATAACTAAAATTAACTTTTACTTTATTTATTTATTTGATTTGTTGTGTTTATATTTAACATAATGAAGACAAATTATTTCAAATTATTAATACTCAAATTCCAGTGTCCCAGAAATTACATATTAAAATTTAACATTTTAACAATTTAAACTTGTTGGTTAAGAAGAGTATAAAAGTTTTCCAAAATTAAGTCTATTTATACTTTTTATTCGAATAATTATTTATGAGATTATTTTAATTTTATCCTAAAAATTTTCAGGGCTTAAGAGTGTTCATTATGATTTTTTTACTTTATTTATTTATTTGATTTATTGTGTTTATATTTAATATATTGAAGACATATTATTTCAAATTATTAATACTTAAATTTCAGTGTCCCAGAATTTACATATTAAAATCTATCATTTTAACAATTTTAAACTTGTTGGTTAGGAAGAGTATAAGAGTTTTTTAAAATTAAGTCTATTTTACTTTTATTCAAATATTTACAAAGAGAAACTAATACCATATTTCTATTTGAACTAAACCCCTCTCCTTATCTTATACTTCAAATACCTCTAGACAGTCTATGCTAGCTCCTAAAATCTTTCCATCACTTATTGATTATCTTTATTAAAGATAAACATAAATAACCTTAATTTATTCAAATAGCATGAATTTAAATTCGAAATCACTTAGCTTTCCTCCTTATTTCAACCAGATATATTGCTCCAGTCTGATACACTGCTACATTTGATCGGTCTTACCAAACTAACTGCGATACATCATCATTTCATTCTTAAATTACAATTATTATTATTAATATTTTTTTTTTTTTTTTTTCCTTTTACTTTTTTAACATACAGTAAACCACCCCCAATAACATCTACCATATTTCATAATTTATTCATCCCACCACCTCATTAAATTAACATTTTGTACAAAGGAATTTATTTACTGCACAAATAAACTATTCGATTATTCATTTAATTAATTAGTTGACTTATTATTTATTCCTGATAACATGTTAACTGTTAGCAACACTATCAATAATTAAATCTATACCTGAGCCCCAGTAATTAAAAACTATTTACTCAACCTTCTAGGTCGTTTTTTATTTTTATTTTTTTCCTCGTCTGGAGAACCAGCAATTGAACTCTGTCCCGACATGGGTTGAGGTTCATGCAAATCCGACTCACGGGCCGGTAATAAGGAACTTTCTTTGAGAAGATTCCTTACAGCGTCTCGCGTCTCCCTAGTTAATTGTTCATAATAAGTTCCATCTAATTCTGAGTCACTAATATTTTGATCCACCATTGTGGAAGAAAGCTGTGAATTTACCGAGAGATCCATAATTACGTCCTCATCCCTCCCCGGTATCTCTACCTGCATGTAGTCGTAATCCGAATGTACCTGTGAATACGAAGAGCTACCATTGGTTTGTGGGGGAGCCTGACCATTCCCTTGTTTGTCCCCTCCATAACTTCTATTCGAATTACCCTGTATATTATCTACTTTTTCACACGTTTGCAGGGGTTCTCGATTATTATTAGCCTGTTTAGTCGTATCTTTACTATTAGCCGGATTGTCCCTCTTATTGCCTACGTAAATTTGCGTTTGATCTATCCGTTCATATGAAGAAAGATTATTCGTTTGGGATTGTAACTGATTGAATCTTTCTTCCGCCTCCTGATACCCGCAAAAAAACTCGACTCTAATTTTTCGAATTTCACTTTCTTTGATAAACACAGGACATATCTGAGAAGAGGACATGTGTTCCCCAGTACAATTACAACATTTCGGTTTACTCAATCTATTTTGACAACTAGACGTCTCATGGGAGTCCCCACAAAATTCGCATCTCGGATTCCTCGACCTACACTGGGTGTTAAGATGTCGGAAACGTTGACATTTAAAGCATCTCAATGGCCTTGGTATCAATGGTTCAATTGGGAAAATAAAGGACGTGATTGTAATGGATGAAGGCAGTCTACGACCCGAAAATTCAAACTCCAATATATCCGATTGAACTTCACCCACCGGACTCCTTCTCCTAATGGATCTGATTCCACCTTTAATAATGTCTGAAATTCTTTCTGAAATATTATCAACTGGAATGTCCACATCTACACCCTTAATTAACCCCTTGGTGGAAAGAATGGAATTCGGAATAAACATTTTGTACTCGGCTAATTTTAGTTGTTCTGAGGTGATTAATCTATTTGCATCCTCCCAATAAGCGCATTGAATTTTTACCTGGTTTAATCCGCTCCTCCTAATTTCCCGCCACCCGTCTATAATCCTATCTATCCTATCCGCGATTGCCAGTGGACTGAATTTCCCGATTCTTGTGTCCTTTCTTACACTTTCCATAAGCACGATAAACGGAGGGGGGGAATCAATTGTATAAAGATCAGGTACATTTAAATTAAATTTAGGATTGATCCAAACGAGAGAATCCGAATTTACCCCTTCCTGAATCTCTCCTCCCTGTGATGATTGTTCACCCATTATATCAAAAGGTTTAAAATTATTTACCAGACCCAGTGTTGTTAAAAAGTGAATATCGCTCGATAATATTGACAAGGATGTCACATCCGAGAGAGTATCCTCATCAGTTTCCCTAGGGAATTGGATGGGATTAGATTCCTCAGATGAGCCCGTTAACTCCAGCCTGAGAAGAGTCCAGAAAACTCACGATATCTCCTAAAAAAATATTTTTATTAGCTTAATAAATATTTATATTAAGCTGACTACGAAAAAAAGAAAAATAAACAGCCAGCTAAGATCTGCACCACAAAACGACCCAACTCTTCTCATATCCCAAGTAACAAACACCACGATCCATAATTACATCAGTCCATACAAATAAAGGCATACCAAACAATCTCCGTCAATCCCTCAGGCTGTGCATCAATCAAAGCAAAACAAAAGAGGGAACTCAAGCAAGCTAAATAATCAATGAAAAAAATCAATATCAGTAATTATTCCGAGACTCCAGGGTGTACCATAAAAATACAAATCTTAAATACTACTAAACAAAATAATCAAATTAACCAAAGTCCTGCATGCCTCCAGGACTCTCATATATAATTTTTAATTCACTCTAGTGTTCAAATAAAAGAAAACTGAAACGTTAATATTTCAGCAACTATAAGCCCGCACCAGGCAAAAATATTTAAAAATAATAATTATTTATCACAAGAACCATTATTCTAGTGAAACCTCATTCCATGGGAATCAATAAATTACAAAATTATCCAATAAAATCTGATAAATTCAGATCTCAAACTTTTAGATTTACTTTTATTATGTTATTCATAAAATGTATAATTATAACTTTGAATATCAATTCCCTCAGAACCGATAAGCATCTTTTCAAACACTACTACCGTAATTACATTTGTAAACACTATTGTTAAGTTTATTAAACACTTCTCTTCAACCTTGAAATCAGGCGCACTCAAAACAAACCATGGCCTTACAAACCTACATAATGACAAATGTTAAATCCAAACTAAAAGATTTAACCAAATTATAGTAAATCAAACTCTCTTTAGAATTTCCTGAAAATTTTTAGCTAATTACATTATATCAAGCTTTCTTTAATTTTCTTTCCAAAAAATCAAAAATTATTTAACCCCATTATAATTTACTTGATTTTATTTGCTTTCCAATTTAATTATAACTCAACTCTACTTTACTCTTTCATAAAAGAGAATATAATTTAAATTTGAGCTTAAGTATTACAAGTCAAATTAGGCTTCTAAATACCAATCAAGTGGGAAACTAACAAGGGGCCAAAGGAAACAAAAGGAAGCTCTGTTTCAATTATATAGGATTTCCATTTTAGGTTATATGACCACGTTTTCATGATGGCGTCCTTTTACTCAGCCTTATTAAAATAGACAATCAGATAGATATCACCTGAATAGAAGTAGTAATCGGTAGTCCCACTGCTTCCAATTTTAAAGAAAATCTCTTTTCCTTCACTCCAATTCAGATTCTTGGTCGAATTTCTTTCCAGGATGTTCCTCAAGTAGCAAATATTAATTACAACCACCAGCCAAAGTACAAGTCGTGATTTTGTGAATTAGATTTTCTTCGAAGTTGAGAACTATTAAACTTTAAGTAACTATATATATTTAGACACTTATACAAATCATTTAAATAACCAATTTTAGCGAGTTTTAATCTCGCATTTTAAGAATCTTCGTATATTTTATAGTTAAGCGAGATGTGGATACATCCACTCTCGATGAAATATCAAACGGAACCCTACCTCCGCACATGCCTATCCCGCTATCCGTCCGCATGGTAGGAGACCACTTCCCCTTACGCGTGCTCCAGAGCTTCTCGCTTGTGCAGGCCTGTATTAAAGCAAACTTCTATTCAAAACTATATTCAGAATGTCATTTCGTCAATAGGGTGTTGCAAGGGGGGAATTCACATAACCTTAAAAATACTTTTCCAAGCACCGTACAATCTATTTTTTCGAAAATAAAACATGTAATTAAAAATATAGCCATGTTCCCATAATTTAAATTTTATGCAGATTCTAAAACTAATTTGACATTTTAGAAATATGTATTATTTTGGCTTCAGTTTGTAAACAAAATAATACATATTTCTAAAATGTCAAATTAGTTTTAGAATCTGCATAAAATTTAAATTATGGGTACATGGACATATTTTTAATTACATGTTTTATTTTAAAAAAAAATAGATTGTACGGTGATTAGAAAAGTATTTTTAAGGTTATGTGAATTCCCCCCCCCCCCTTGCAACACTCTTAAATAGGTTTTTTTAAAGATCTCAAATCTTAGATTTTCATCATAATTATGTATGCATTTTACTTTAGTTATATGTTGATAATGTCTATTTCGACGATTCTCTATATCACTATTTCAGACATATCGAATTTATACCCTATTCACAGGGTTGTGCAGTGACGCGTCACTCGAGGTTTTCGACGTATAATACATTTTCGACGTAATATACGTAGAAAATGTAGAAAACTATGTAATTTACATCCCAAATCTATAAGGTATATCTATATATATATATAAATTTAAAATTTTTGCGCGCTGTCACGTGATTAAATCTGTGTGTACTGATGTATATTACATTATGTAGAAAACTAAACATGTAAATTACATATGTAATATACGTAGAAAACCCATGTAATTTACCTGATGTATTTTACGTGCACAACCCTGCCTATTCATAATGCATCTATAATATAGTTAAATATCTTAAAAAATGTCATTTTCACTATTGTAGCGAATTTGGATTATCCATGGCTCCATTCTAGGTATAGGTTTACCTATTACAGTGAATACTTTTGATAATTCATGAGAACTTTTTTTACCGTGCGGTAAATTTAAAATAAACATTTTAAAATTATTTTTCTTTATTTATAATTGGTTATTTAATAATAATTTGCAAGTTTAATAGCAATATGTAATTCCCTTTTGAAATTTTATCGAATGTTCAAAATTTATTTTATTTGAATTCCACGCCATGAATTTACCCACAATTTTCATTATAAATAAAATATTATACGCTTTTCTGAAGTGAATTATGTTGCAAAATAATTCGAAAATTCTAAGATTAATAATATCATGTAAAAAAAAGTACAATTAAATCAATTTTAATAAGCGAAAATAAAGTTTTTGTGTGTTTCCACATGCATTTTAATCAAATCCCATCGACAGTACAGACACACACAAGCATCTCTTATTCACATACATAGCGACACTAGCGCTGCGATAGAGTAAAACAGTAAACTTTGTAAAATCCAGTCAATCCATTACGGCTTGGCACCCGTGGACAGACGATGGAAGGATATTTTACTACTACTGGACGACAGATAATAAGTTTGTTTCGTTCTTGCACATTTTTTTTCCTATAAACAAGAAGAAGAAAACCTGCAAGAACAAGATAAATTTATGCCACTGTCGACTAGTAGTAAAATGAGACAAATAAGAAGTACATAGTTTGAAAGAGACTCTTTTACGTTAAATTATCGATATTACGGTTTGAGTTGGTCATGTATTTTTCAGATTAAAATGTAAAATTTAATTTTTATGTATGAAATGAAAAAATTAGATTATTAAAGACAAGATTAATCGATCTTGGGAAGGTTAGATAAAAATAAAAAACTTCAAGAAATTTTTTATTTTTCTTGCACACAGCAACGTTTTGTTGGATCGGGTTTGCCAACCTCGTCACGGTGGGCAGGAAGCGACGATAGGTTGCACAAAAATGTCGACAAAAACTGCAAGTGGGGTTGTATTTGTAGATGATCACAGGTGAAAAATCCGTTTACAATGAAATCCTAGCTGCTTCTATTTCAAAGTTATCCTCATTTTACATTTTTTTTAATTAAATTAATTTTCGCAAAATAGAAAAAACGCGTGCGAGTGTGTGTGTGTTTGTGTGTATGTTTGTATATGTGGTTATGTATGTGAAGGTATATAAATACATAAAATTCCCACTCTCATAGGGTCAGAATTCGTAAAATTAGCACGCATAGAAAAAAATAGATTTTTTTTTATCGAAATATTGAAATAATTATGTTAGATCTTAAAATTGTTTCTACCAAACCAAAAAATTTTAATTACAGTTCGAAAATTTAAAAAATCTTTTTTTTATAATTTGTTTATAAACAATAAATATTTTTTAATGTTCTTGACCCTTTAAAAATCAGGAAAACATATTAAAATACACTTAAAACTCAAAGAAATCGAAATTCATGGAGGAAATTGACGAACGAAATTGACGAACGATTATTTTCGCAATGGATTTTGATTCCTTGGAGTTTTAAGTGTATTTTAATATCTTCTTTCGATTTTTAAAAGGTCCTGAACATTAAAAAGAAATGAATTATTTATAAATTGTTTATAAACAATAAATTTTTTTAAATGTTTTAATGATTTTTTAATGTTTAATTTAAAATTATGAAAAAATATTTTTTAAATTTTCGAACTGTAAGTGGAAGTCTGCTTTATGCCTTTTGATTCTATCTAAGGTACACTTAAATAGGAAACTCATTTAAGAAATAAAAGCTTTTATTTAAAAAGTGTTTAAAATTTTCATTTTGCAATGACTTTTGTCAAAAATTTTGTAAAAGTTTTTCGTTTGGTAGAAACATTTTGAGATCTAACATAATTTTTCGAATATTTCGATAAAAAAGACAAACTTTTTTTTTCTATGCGTGCTGATTTCACGAATCCTGACCCTATGAGAGTGAGAATCTTATGTTTGAATATACCTTCACACACACATCCACATATACACACACACACTCGCACGCGTTTTTTTCTATTTCGCGAAAATTCATCTAATTAAAAAAAATGTAAAAAGTGGATAACTTTGAAATAGGAGCAGCTAGGATTTCATACTAAACGGATTTTTTATCTGTGATCATCAACAAATACAACCCCACTTGCAGGTTTTGTCGACATTTTTGTGCATCCTATCGTCGCTTCCTGCCCACCGTGTCGTCAGGCTGTAAAATTTATTCAAAAAAACACTTTGTTAACACAACACTGTTCACAAGATTATAGTTACAATAAATTAAAAAAAACAATTATGGTAAAAGACAAATAAATATAAACAAAAATTAAACAAGAATATAAAACTATTTACCTAAATTTGTTAAAACATAAATATTTTTAATATGTCAAACAATAAAATAAATATTTGAAGTCAAATTGAATTAAAATAGTGTCACGAGAACGTAACATTCTGTCGATGGCTATGTCAGAACTGAATTAAAATTAGAAATTTCGTCGATTGTACACAATAATAAAGGGTCATTAGTCTTCAGACATCCCTGAATCCAACAAAACAATAATACTAATATTAAGACATCAATCATGAATTTAATTTTCTGAGTAAAGAAAAACTTCTTTAAAGAAAAACTGTCTTCAATTTTGTTTATTGTTGAATTATTAGAATTTATATAAATCATTTCAGAGATTCTTCTCTTTTTCCAATTACTTTCATAATCTAGGTTTTTTATATTATTCCAATCAAACTCATGACTGACCTCACAACGATGGTGTCCAATAACAGTATTGACATTTGTATTTTTTTTTTTGTGTTCTCTAATACGTGCCTTCAAAGCGCGTTTCGTTTCTCCTATATAATATACTGGGCAATCTTTACAATTAGGATTTATAGACAGTGTTTGTGCGGTCTAGTTTTTCTGTCACATCTTTACCCAATCTAACAATGCTACTTAAATTCTTGTTTACAAGCGGAATCGTAGAAATTTGATACTTTTTTAACATATAAGACAAGTTGAAAAAACATTCTTCATTATATGGTAAACAAACTTTAGGCACATATTTAAATAAATTGTTGTTATTAATACTGTCATCATTCACTGAGAAAAATGTTTAGTCATAGCAACGAAAATTTGGTTGAGCCAACCAAATTATTTGGTTGGTATTTATTCAATCAAACTATTTGGTTGAGACAACTAAATTATTTGGTTCAGTGTTGTTTGTTGGCATAACAAAAATTTTTGGTTGTCACAACTATATTTTTTTATTCAGGATAACAAAAATTTTGGTTGTCATAAAAAAAATTTTTATTTGGGAGCTAACTAACCCAGGTGCGAATTTTCGGTCGGCCAACTCATATAATTACATAATTCACATGTTATTAATTTAATTACACAAATATAATCAGATGAGAATGTAGAAATTTCATATTAATGAAAACCTGAAACAGAAAAATTTCATTAGTCATGAAGATTCGAACCCGGGTTTTCCAGCTGCCAGTCCAGTAGGCTAACCACCAGCCCATGAGAGATATGAATGACCAATATGGAATAAACCTTATAGCTAGACAGTTCAGTAACAGACACCGTTGGCTCAACTATCAGACCCAGGTTCGGCCGACCGTCTGGTATTGGTTTTTATTTAGATTTTATTTATATTATTATCGGCAGCTTACTTACAAACTGATCACCAATTTTTTTAAATAACTGTTTGGTTGTCACAACCAAATTATGTTTGGATGTCACAACCAATTTCTGTTTGGTTGTCACAACTAAATTATGTTTGGTTCAACCAAATAAGAGCAACAAAATAATATGGTTGTCCCAAACAACTTGATGTGTTACGCCAACCAAATCGTTTTGTTATACCAATCAAAATATTGTTGTTACAACCAACAATGGTCAACTAAAAAATATTGTTGGTAAAACTAAACCTTTTTTCTCAGTGTTGTTGTTTTCGACTGAAAGAAAAGATTTTAATTTATTCATACGTATTTTTATGTTTTTCGATAAACTTAGTTGGATAGTCATTGTTATTTAATATTTTTTTAACTGTTTTAATATTGCTTAAATGAAACCTTTGATCAGACAAAGATATCGCCCGATCGACTAAATTAAATACAATATTCTTCTTTTGTTGAATAGGGTGATTTGAAAAATAATTAATCAGTCTTCCTGAAGAGGTTGGTTTTTTTATACCAATCTGTGATAACTTACTGATCTTCTTTAATTATAGTTAGATCCAAAAAATTGATTTTATTATTGACCTCTCTTTCAAAGGTAAACTGTAAGTTTTGATTATATGAATTAAAAACATCAAGAACAATATCAACATATTCTTTTTTTACGCAAATTATAGTGTCATCAACATAAAAAATTAGATGGCAGCAGGAATTGATCACAGGATTTTTAGCTTGAAAATCCGACATCCTAACCACTGCTCCATGAAGAGATACGATTAACTTTATTTTTATTCAAATATGTAGATTTCAAGCAACTTGGACTTTTTAAAAATTACTAATGTGATATTTTCGAGATTCAATATGTTTAAAAACATACTTTTTAACAAAATTAATAACTAAAGACCGTGTTTTTTATACAAAATTTAAGATACACTCATAAATTAATTATTAAAAGAAAACTAAATAACCTATAATATAATAATATGTATATTGTCGTACATAACCTCTTACATTTTTACACATTTTCATATTGCAGCTTTTATTTGTGTGCACTGTTAATATTAATTATAATTTATTTAATTTTTTTTTCAATTTGAATGTTATTTTTACCGACTTATGTATTTAATTTGTAAAAAGCTATTTCTTTACGTACCTATAGCTTTGCCTATAGTATTACATGCAAATACACGACTTTTACCATTTTACCGATGCTTGTCATTTTGGAATTTTCAAACGTCAACAAATACTGCGCGTTCTGAATATTACATCTTAAAAATGTAAAGGTTATGTTGAAAACGTAATTTTACATTTTCTTCTCATTTCTCAGGGGTATGACACTTCTATAGAAAAATCATAAATTATCGTGGCAGAGATTTATCCATGGCGCCACTTGTACAGAAGGCCAAATTTGCAAGGAACAAAACCGGAAGTTATATATACCGTCAAGTGGGGCTATTTTGTGCACAAAACCGCTCTTTTTACACTCTATGCTTCATTAAAATTCAGAATTTGAAAAAATAAAGAATTTATCTATTCAGTTATGTTGTAGACATCCTTCTAAAGGTGTCCTATGAGTTAGCCGACAAGAAAAAAATTTTTGTCTGAGTTATAGAAACTCAAAGTTGTGCACAAAATAAACCCCATGCTGGGGCTATTTTGTGCATCAAAGTTTGCTTATTTATAAAGTTGGTAAAACATTTTTTTTGACCGTTTTTGCTGTATGAAATATTATTTCTAGATATTCTAGAGTACAATAAGGAAAAACAAAGCCAGAAATATTTTTTTTTTAGGAATTGTTTAATTAATTTGAAAGTAAAACACTAAAATTTCACAAAAATGTAGATTTACAAAAAAAGTTATTTCTTTAAGAAAATTTTACTTGAAATAAATTCTATTACACTTCTTGAGTTATTTTAAGTGAAAAAGTTTCAAAATTAACTTGAAAAGCATGTAATTATTAATGTTACTTTTTTGAGGTTTTTAAGGGACCATGTGTAAAACTGAAATTTTATGCTTATTTCTTGTCTTTTATAACAAAAATAAGACAAAAATGTTTAAAAACGGTATATATATGTGTCGATTCAGGGTGAAAGGGACCTTAGCTGCAGAACTGAGTTTTACGCGTACGGGCGTTTGAAGTTGAGTCTCCCTATGTTACTGTTAGGTTATGCCTATGTTTCACCTCTAATAACACAAAAACTAATAGACATTAACAAGTTTTGATTTATGTATGTTAAAAAGCAACTCAAATTCTATCGATTCATAATAACAATTAAAAATCAAATGTTTTAATTTCACAGGACGGGAGTTTGAACTTGTGCCTACCTATGTTATTGTTAGGTTATGCTTATGTTTAATCGCTAATAACAGAAAAACTAATAGACATAAACAAGTTTTGATTACTGTATGTGAAAGAGCAACTCAAATTCTATCGATTCATAATAAAAATTAAAAATCGAATGTTTTGCAGCTAAGGTCCCTTTCACCCTGAATCGACACATATATATTTATATATATACATAAACAAAATAACCTCCAAATACATTGAAATTAGGCCTTCTGTACAAGTGGAGCTACGGACAAATAGTGCTGCCCACGAGAACGAGACTAGTCTCGGTCTCGTCTCATCTCGTCTCGGTTTTCCGAGACGAGACCGAGACTAGACTCATCTAAGATAAAACGAGACGAGACCGAGACTCTCGGCGAAAATTTAAAACAAAAAATAAAATATTACGAAAATTTATTTATTACTTTTAAGTTATTAATTTCTATAAATAATTTATGTAATTAATTTATAGACAAATATTTTTTAACTAAACATTTTTGTTATATTTTTATAAATAATTAATAATCGCGAAAAACTGCTGTTCGCCATTACCTCGACAATTTTGCCAAAATTGCAAAATTTTGGGGTAATAGCGAGCAGCAGTTTTTTTAAGAAAGTCTAAGAAAGTTATCTAAAGTATATTACTGTAAAGGGATGAAATAGCTTGACAAAAATTCGTAGTAGGTATATGATACTTCAATTAGTTGAATGATAATGTATCATATAAGTTCAAAAATCAACCATGCCTTTCGTAGCAAGGTAAAAAATTAAATAACTTGAAGAAATATGAAGGAATTTATCTTAAACTTGGTAATAAAATATTTCTAAGGTCGATGAAAATTAAGTATAATACTATCTTATTTTACAAGTTATTTTTATGAATATTATGTACTACAAGTAAAAAATAAAATTTAATAAAACTTGCACTCAATTTTCAACTTTTATTTAAAGCTATAGTTAACTTCTTATATTTTGTGTATCACTTTCTTTAACTTAATTCTAAATTACTCGCATTAAAGAAAGTAGATTGATCGAGACTGCGAGACCGAGACCGAGATGGAGGCCATATTTGTCGAGACCGAGACCTGAAATTTTAATACTCAACGAGACCGAGATCGAGACCGAGATTTGAAATTTTGATATTTAACGAGACCGAGACGAGACTGTATCAAATCTCGTCTCTTCTCGTCTCGTGGGCAGCACTACGGACAAATCTCTGCCACCTTTTTATTCAAACTACCATACCCCTGTCATTTCTACAGTGGCCAAGAAAATTGGCCCTTTCAAAGGCGGGTCATTTATAACCTACTTTGTTACTTAAAGAAGTAACATTACCGAAAGATTAGTTATTGAAATTTTATTCTTTTGAAATTTACATATTCATATGAATTTGGGGCGACTACTTTTAATATATAGTCTGGGGGGGTCAACTTTGTAAATTTGCCTCTGCCCTAGTCCCTCTTTCCCAGAGATTGATGTTTTTGTAAAAAATGGTTGTGTTTGTTAATAAAAATAAATTATTTACAAATTAACGAATGGTATTTTTCGATTTTCAGGGTTTTGAAGAAGGAATTGTTAAACTCAAAATGCAAGGTTCATGTACAAGTTGTCCTAGTTCAGTAGTCACACTTCGAAAGGGAGTGCAAAATATGATGCAATTTTACATACCTGAAGTTTTAGGCGTTCTACAAGTTGAAGACGAAGTAGACGAAATTTCAAAAAAAGAATTTGAGAAACTTGAAAAAAAAGTTGAGCAAACTTCTACCAGTGACGAAAAAGACAACAAAAATTGAATTGTGTCATTCTGTAAATTTTATTAATTTTAATTTGTTTTATGTGATAATTGTAATATAATTGTTATTAGAAGAAAAAATGTATTATAATGAATTAAATATAATTTATTTGTTTAAAACGCCGCTACGTTTTTGTAAACAAAGTTTCAGTTTCTTTTAACTTTTACCTAACCACTCAGCGAGTTCAGACATGCAACTCCCACATCGACATATCCGGCACTTGGCACGAAGTCCGTCAGGGTTCAAACTTCCTTTGATATCTTTTTCGAGCTTTGAGCTTTCACCACTGCTAATACGAGTACGAAGACAACTTCTAAGTACCGGTCGCCCATGGTACCATTTAGTCCCAGTTAGGGGCCGTCCATAAATTACGTAAGGCTTTTAGGGTAGGTGGGTGGTCAAGTTATTTTTTACGATCAGCAGAAAAAATGGCGCTAATGTATGTAAAAGTGTCTTACAGACGAGGTGGGTGGGTTAAAATTTTCAAAAAAAAGCCTTGCCTAATTTATGGACGGCCCCTTACTGGTACCCAAATTGAAGGCCGAATCCACCTTTTGACTCTGGGATTTACCGTTCAAACTTGTGAATTCACACTTCTGTTGACGTCCTTTGTCGGATTAATTGGCCAGCACTGAGAACCTGTAAAAACGCCTATTGGGTCACTTACCAGTGGCGTAACTTGGTTTTGAGGGCCTCCTCGCAGGAAGTAAAATTGGGCCCCCCTTAAGAAATTTCAAACGAAAATTTAAACTATCCCACATTTAATCAATTCAATTTTTTATTTGTGTGAAAAACTGTTCCTTTCGTTTTTATTTGTTAAAATATATGTATATTAATTAAAATCGTAATTTATTTTGAATTTATTTGATACAACTTTTATAATATAAATATGTCTATTTATTCTAAATAAATCTACGAAGAGTTGAAAGTTTAGACAATGGCAAACGCAGGGAATTGAAAGTTTTGAAAAATTCGAGCTCGAAGATTTGAATGTTTTGACAACTGCAAGTTCGGGTTTTCGAATGTTTGGACAAATGCAAATTTGGGTAGCTAGTTTTTGACAACTGCGAATTCGAAGGATTTAAAGTTTAGACAAATGCAATGTCAAGAAGTTGAACGTTTCGACAATTGTGAGTTCGGGTAGTAGTTGAAACTTTTGACAAATGCGAGATCGAGGAGTTAGAAGTTCGGACAAATGCTAGTTCAGTTACTTTTGGAAGTTTGGACAAATATGAGTTCGAGGAATTGAAAGTTCGAACAAATGCTAGTTGAGTTTTGACACGGTTGACACGATTTAAAAAAATCTATTGCATCGATCGGGTTCAAATTTTCAGTACTTCTTTTACACCTAAGTGGCTGACGCATGAACTGGGATTTTAATTTTTCATTAATATTTACTAATATTTTTTAACAATTTAAGTTGTAAAAACAAGGTAAAAAAATTAAAATAACAGCCATTTTGTTTTGTTTTACCCAATCACAAAAATCCTAGCTAATGCGATAGCGAGTGATCTATATTTTAAGGAATCCGTTTTAATTTTTAGCTTTACATGCAGCCTTCCAAAGATATCGTGTCAACCTGGAAAAAAGTGGTATAGTTCAAGCGGTGATTTCTAGGAACCGGAATTTCAGCTATTCTTTTACTTTGTAACACAAATATACAACATACATTTACTTACACATGTACACTAATGCAAGTCAAGCACTCCTGTCAACCTAAATTATTCGCTTGTCACCATAGATGTTTCTAAAATATCAGCTCATATGTTGCGTGTAGACATATTTAACGTTTCAAAAAATTCTAGGTGTACTTTCGACACCCCCCCCCCCAACCACCCCCACAACACCTAAATTTGCGTCAACTTTGCCAACCTTTCCTCAAGTTTTTAAACTTGCAGCAAATTTCCTAAAAGTTCGCGACTCTTGAGTAAAGGTTGTCAAAGTTGATGCAAATTTAGGTGCTGTGGGGGCGATTTTAATTAAACTTGTCATACTTACGTATTTTGATTCGCTGATTACAAAATCATAGTGAAAATACCCGAAAATTTGAATTTTCATAGTAAAAAAACACCAGAAAACCATGGTTTTTTGAGTTTATTTCTTAAATTATTATATATGAGGCATTCTCTGGAAAAAAAGCTAAGGGAAGACAATATGTCTATTCCCTCACTAAAAATCGGACAAGCTTACTCCCAGAAGAGGACAGACAGCGAATAAAAGCCCTGATTCGTAGAATCGCGAGGTGTGGATTAGTCGAAGAGTGGCAGGTGAGATGAATGCGGAAACTACCGGAAGGTGGACGTACCGCCTTATTCCCCAACTCGCTAAATGGCTAGAAAGAGGGCACGGTGAAGTTAGCTATTCCTTGACACAGGGACTAACAGGTCCTGTTTGTTCCAACAAGAATTCCAAACGTTTTAAATTAAGAAGAGAGGAATCGTGCTCCTATTGCGACAGCCCCGTGGATAACGCAGAGCACACCCTCTTTGTTTGCAGATATTGGGAGGAGAAAAGGCAAGATATGTTTCGTGTGACTGAAGTCACCCCCAAAAACATGGTGGATATTGTGTTAAGAAATGTAGATTCGTGGCAGCATATTGAATCCTTCATTACTCAGGTAATGAAAATAAAATACATCAATGGACACATGGTAAGAAATCAGGGTTAATCTGAAGACACTGGAAGGTAAGAGGGTAGGGAAGAAATCCATATAGAATCCTCCACCTGACACCACCTCGAAATCCGCCGTTGATCGGTGGGGATTCTTCAATTTTCTTTTTCAATTTGTCGGCTAATCAAGATCTGATGCTGAGCTGAGGGGTTTATGGGTATGCGTGGAGTTAGCACTCGGCTATGTGCTAAGTTCAATCATCTCGCTGAGTATTAAATACTCCTATAAAGTGAGAAAGGTTTAGTGGATATTACCCAGAGTCAACTTACGGGGGAATTTCTTCTTCTTCTTCTTCTTCTTCTTCTTCTTTATATGGCCTTGGTATGGCCAATTCAATTTCACTAAATTTCAAATTATAATTCAAATTCTGTACTTTCAATTCAATTCAAGTCTTGATTCGTGGTCGTAATGGTATAGTAATTACTTAATTCACATCTGACTTCAACTCTGCAGCCATCTTTGATATAAGTAAGTGTGTGTTGGATACAAGTAGGGTGGAAGGAAGGGAAGGGGCCACATTAATGCAAAACTTAAGCGGAACAATATAAATATTCAGTTTTATCTTAATCCTAAAAATTCTGTGAGTTGATTCACTTAGAGCTACTTAAAAGCATACCAGCCACACAAAATAGTTTAAGCGCGTATATACATCCTACTCGAGATGTTTCAAAATATGTAAGTATAAATATTTAACATCAATAACACAACCCTCGGTTTGTGAGCTCAATATTACCTAAACAAAAGTGGTAACAGGCCAGAACTCACAATAGATAAGTATAACTATCCTAATTAATTTATTTAATTGATTCAATTTATAGATATTTATATCAGGCAAAAAAAATATAAAATATATAAAGAAAAGAACATGAGCAGTACATCCTATATACTAACCAGAAAGAGCAATTAACTAAATCGCTCAATTTAAATCAAATACAAACCAATTATATAACATGATCAAAATTCTGGAAAAAATTTCCAATTTCATGAGCCAGCTCCTCATCAATATTGAAGATAAGATAGTCCCAATCCAACTGCTCAACGCCCATACCCTGATACCTTACTCTAAGGTACCCATTCAAAAGGTGTCTCTCTCTCTCTGAAAAAGGGAACAGCTCACCAGCCAGTGCTCGAAGCAACTGGGAGAGAAGCCACAGCCACATGCCTGGTCCAGGGTCCAGCCCATCCTCGCAAAGTGTACTCCAGAGCAATCATGATTAGTCCTCAGCCTTGTTATGAGACAAATAATCCTTCTAGTAAGATTCATTCCCCTGAACCATGAACGGGGGGAATCATATGTGATAGAGCTAAAGTACCTGCGCTGGAGATCCTGCTGAGGAAAATAAGGCCATTCCACACGTTCAGCTATCTTAAATTTTTTATTAACATGCGCTTTTAAATTATCGATCTGCCAATCAACCTTAACAGAATAGTTCAGTGCCTTCGAAGTTTTTGCTAACTCATCAGCTCGATGGTTTCCCACAATAACGACATTCGATGGAATCCAGAGGAAACGAACCTCAATTCCTCTGTTTTTCAAGTCCTGGACCAATCTAGCTATCTTATGTGCAATCAGGCCAGTGTTAAAAACTTCCAAACGGTCCCTAATGGTCTTGAGGGCCCTCAGAGAATCCGAACAAATCAGCCAATCTGTCAAATTGCAAGTAGAAATATATTCAACAGCCTTAAAAATAGCATGGAGCTCAGAGGGGAATAACAACCTCTCAGACCCACTCCAAATCTTGAATTCAACTCGGGACAAAAGAAAGCACTTCCCGCTCTTAAGGACTCATCACTGAAAGAGGCATCAGTGTGGATCAAAGTCGAACGTGGATACTGGGACAGAATCAACTCCTGGAATGAACTATCCGGTACTTAGCTCTTCTTATATCAGCTCCTGAATCAAGGTCCATCATGGATCCCACATCGAACATAACCTCATGCCAGGGAAAATCAAAAATCCTAGGGCGCATAGTTTTATTTCCACCCTTAAAAGAATTCCTATCCTCACTAAATGCCGCCATAAGGGGAAAGTTCTTCAAATATTTAGGTGGAGCAGCAAGATCACCAATCAAATCCTCCAGAAGGGAGAGCTTTTCAGCAACAAGGTTATTATAACTAGAATTCAGCCTAACCAGAAACCTATCAGTAATCAGCCGTCTCCTGACCACGAGGGCTGGTTCCCCATCTTCCGAAAGTAAGATCACAGTTAGAGTAGTCCTAATAAGGCCCAGAGCAACTCTCAAAGCCTGGTATTGAACCCTGTCCAACTTCCTCAGAAGTGAGTTGCATGCATTCTTGTATACAGGGGCCCCCCATTCTAATGTTGCTCTAATTAAACCTCTGTAGACCATAATCTGAGTCTACGAACAAGCCCCCCAGGACACCCTGAAAAGGGCCTTAAGTACGTTGACTCCCATGTTAGCCCTGGCAACAATCAGTTCAATATGCTGGTTCCATTTCAACATATTGAATCAAGCATAATACCGACATATTTAATGAAAAGAAAGCATCTAACCGTGTTGCCCATTACATCCAAAGTGGCAAGATCAAGATCAAATTTTTTCTTCGAGAATACACACATTTGGCACTTACCAGGTGCAATGCTTAATCCCAAGGACTTAAGCCAAGGTACCAGATTTACCACCGCCAATTCAATCAAATACAACGCATCATACAGATAATCAGCTTCCACATAAAGAAGAATGTCATCAGCATATTGCAGCAGACGAACACCCCTTTAACGAAATTGTGTATTCTCTCTGGGACCCCAATCTGCTCCATAATTTCAAGAATCTTTACAGGAAGTAGCGCATTAAACGCTCCCTTAATATCTAGCGCCAGGGCCACCGTGAATTTGCCCCTTGCAAATCCCCCCATCACGTCGGCAACAAAGCATGAAACAGTAAAGTCCATAGTGGACTTAGTTTTCCTGAATCCTGATTGTTGGCTAGGAATAAAATCCCCGGATTCAACAAAGTGTTCAAGCCTCTTCTGCACCATCTTCTCATATTGTCTCTGATTTGAGGTGCAGGACCCACCCATAAGGACATTCCTACACCCATGCGCCTACGCATGAATCCGGGACCGAGATACGCTCGGTCAACGCGATTTGGGAATTTCCCAAATCTACCGATTCCCACAGGGCGGTAAGACCCTGCAGACCCTCGGTTCCCAAACAGCAGTAGTCACTCCACATCGACAATGGCGAAGCACCTACTACTGAGTGGGGGGCCGGGACCTTTCCAATCTCTAACAGCTAAGCAGGCTGCTACCCGAGTTGAGACAGCAACTCACACGTCGTGATTGGTAGGAGTTCTGTGACCCCGATCATGTCAAATAGAATGCGAAGGGTCCGTCACTCCTACCAACCGCTAGCCCCAAGCGATGTGGGCTGTTACCACTGCCACCAAGAGTCCCACCCAGTGACCGGGACGGGAGGATGGAGAGCTATGCTACCCCCCCCCCCCCACCCGCGGGCCCAGGTCGCCCTTGGCACCGTTTATACCCTGGTATGGGTCCGCACCATCTTCTCAAAAAGTTTTCCTATTGCAGAGGTAAGCGAGATAGGTCTGAATCCTTTGCCATTGGGCTTCGGAATAAACCTAACCAGCGTATCCCGCCAAGCCTCCGGATATTGGGAAGACTGAAAGCATGAGTTCATCACCTTAAGTAATCTTAACTTTGTGCTGGGAGAAAACTTATCTATCACCTCATACGAGATTAGGTCAATCCCAGGGGATGATCCTTTTTTACACGAGTTCAGAACAGAGTAGAACTCCTTCTCAGAAAAGGGTCAATTATACGGACAATTCTCGTCAGGGACGAGTTTAAGCTGGATACTAACAGGGGGAACCGCCTCATTAACCAATTCATCCTGAAGAGCATGAAATTCCGGGGAATCAATATCATTTGAAATATTCGTGGATAGGGGCTTGGATCCTGAAAATGCTCTAATCAAAGTTTTCTGAAGAAGGAAGTCGTCGAAACACCCCTCTATTCTTTCTGAATCCCCTAAGAGCCATCTCGCATTTTCCCGAACACCAAGATGGTTTGACTTTAGAGACAGCCGACTTATTTCTTGGGATGAAAGCACCTGAAGCAAACAGAGAATCAAGAATTATCCTCATAAATCTCTCGTAATTCGAGATGGAAAATCCCTCACTATCATCCATATCCAGGGTACCCCCACGAACAGCATCCGTGACAAGGTCATTAAATCTGGGCCAATCAACAGTAGCCACCCTTAGCCTAAATGAACTGTCACATAACCTCTTCAGGTTAATTACGACAGAAATAAACACCGGACAATGATCAGTCCTGTAGGTGGTTTCCAATGTTTCAGAGGACACCAGGTCAGCCAATGTATCCGATATGTTTGCCTATGGCATTACACTTATAAGGGGGGAAAGCTGACAAGTGAGCATTAAAGTCCCCCATCAGCATGACTTGGGACCGGTTAGGCAACTGAACGAATATTTCGTTCCAAATTTCCATTCTTAGATCAGACTTGGGAGGAATGTATGCTAAGAGAATGACTAGCTTTCCATAGGGGGAGTCCAGACTCACCGTGACCAGATCCATAGACTCGTTCCAAGTATAAACCAGAGGCAAACATTCAACAACATAATCATTATTAACAAGAATCAATGTACCAGCACCGTTTCTTTCCCTGGATCTATCCGCTCTAAACGTATTAAAACCAGAAATCTCCCATCGGGCAGTACCTCTACCAAGCCAAGTCTCAGTAATGCTGAGAAAATCAAGCTCCAAGTCCTTAATTAGAGTCTGCACAGCCACTCTCTTCTTGTGATTAACTACACTCCGAGCATTCAAAGTGGCACCCCTAAACAGCTTCGCCATCTAACCAAGAATTTTATATTTACAAAAACAAAAGAGAAGAGACAAAATAAAATAAAATGAATTAAACGGATGAGGAACCCAAAACAAAACTAAACAAAACTAAGCTATATGAACCATAGCTACAGAAACCCAATCATCACCAATTAAACTGATTACAACTCCTCATTGGAGTCAAAGCTTTCCCCTTCTTCATAAACTAAATGTTCACTCACATGGGTGGAAGGGGGAGTAGTATCATCTGTAGGAGCCTCATCAAGGTGGCCTCCAGAGTCCTTGGCCAAATTGACAGAACCAGAGTCAAGAACAGCCGATGATGAATCCAGAACACTAATAGTCGGCAGCGTAACAGAGTTAGACTCATGAGAGGCACATATAACAGAAGGCAAATCCAGAGGGTGGTCTACTTGGTTTCGCAACACCTCATCCTCAGAGCCCGAGTTACCCCAGCTGACAATCGAACCATCTCAATTCCCCTTTTTTAAGATTTTCCAGGGCTGCTTCCTTCGAGATGTTCTTTATGTACCTTTCTTTCATAAGTTCAAATTTAAACTTAAAGACCGGACAATCCCTGGAAGAAGCCAGATGATCCCCCTTACAGTTTGCGCATGATCTGTTCTTAATCAAATTAGTGCAAGAATTAGTCGAATGTTTTCTTCCACAGAACTCACAGGAAGGTTTAGTTGGTCGACATTGTGTAATGCCATGACCAAACCGTTGGCACTTAAACACCTCTTTGGGATTTCCCAATATCAAAGGGATCAACAATACCTAACTTTCTTTCAAGGTCAGTACTCTCCCACCCACACAGCACCGGAAATTCCCTGAATTTTCCCTGAATATTCGTCTACATTTCTCGAATATTCGAACTAAATATTCAGGGAAGTTTCGTGGAAACAGTCAAATGTCCGCCTAGAATAATATTGGGCGCGAAATTTCCCTGAAAATGTATTTCTAATTTTCAGGGAATTTCCGCATCTAACATTCCTCCAATATTCATAGTATTCGTATATTCACTTAACTTGATGCGCACTGGTCGAACTTGGATTCTATGACACTTACGGCTGCGCAGTAGTTTTTAATTTTCTAGAATCACACGGATGTCGAATATAACATATTTTTTTGATCAATTACCAGATTAAAAAAAATTTTAGAAATTTTTTTTAACTTTCCCTGAATATTCAAGGAATATAAGAGGCAGAAATTCCCTGAAAATTGGAAATACATTTTCAGGGAAATTTCGCGCCCAATATTATTCTAGGCGGACATTTTACTGCTTCCACGAAACTTCCCTGAATATTAAGTTCGAATATTCGAGAAATGTTGACGAATATTCAGGGAAAATTCAGGGAATTTCCTCTGAATATTGGTCCACATTTCCTGAATATTCGAACCTAATATTCAGGGAAGTTTCGTGGAAGCATCAAAATGTCCGCCATAAAGAATATTGGACGCTAAATTTCCCTGAAAATGTATTTCTAATTTTCAGGGAATTTCCGCATCTAATATTCCTTCAATATTCACAGTATTCGTAAATCTTCTGTACATGATGCGCAATGGTCGAACTTGGTTTCTGTGACACTTACGGCTGCGCAGTAGTTTTTAATGTTCTAGAATCCTACGGGTGCCAAATATGACATACAATTTTTATCAGTTACCAGATCAAAAAAATTTTGGAAATTTTTTTTAACTTTCCCTGAATATTCTAGGAATATTAGATGCGGAAATTCCCTGAAAATTAGAAATACATTTTCAGGGAAATTTAGCGTCCAATTTTCTTTATGGCGGATATTTTGATGCTTCCACGAAACTTCCCTGAATATTAGGTTCGAATATTCGGGAAATGTGGACCAATATTCAGGGGAAATTCAGGGAATTTCTGGTGCTGTGTGGGCTCCATAAGTACCAGAAAAGGGCCTTCAGAATCATGACTGTATCTCTTGATCACGGAAAGGGGGGTTACCCAGTTATAACACGGCTGAAGTATGTCATCTACACCCTTGGGATCAGAGGCAATATCCTCCTGACCTTGATCATGATCAATAGTTGAAACCTCATCAATATCCCGGTCTAAATCCACAGACCTCTCACCATTTTCATCGAGTTCCATATCGTCAAACTTATCCTCGTTGATCACGTTGCACGCACCGGACATCCGATCATTATTCTTTGAGCCAGAGGCATTACACCTTTGCTTCCTCTTAGGAGACAGGGCAGAAGGCGAAGACCTGTATGAGGAAGGGGTCGAGCTACCCCGGCTTCTCTTTCCATTATCTTCACATTCACGTTCCGCACTCGATTCTCGTGAGGTTCCCCTTCCTCTATTCCTCCTGATAACAATGTCCTTAATCTTAGATAGAGACCTCGGTGTACTTGCTCCATACTGTGTATTCAGAATCTACAAAAACACAATAATGAGCAGAGACACCAGCAAAGTGGAGCAAATAAAGAGAAAAAAAAACAAAACAAAAATTTTTAAAATAAATAAGCTAAAGTTAAAATAACTAGAAGACGAAAATAAAAAAGAAATAAAAATATTAAATAAAGGACTAAGGAGCTCCAGTTTAATCGAAATTAACACTGCATAATAATCAGTCAAAAGTATCTCGCATAACAGATTCAAACTCTAAGAGAATCAACTAACAGATCAAGTAGCAAGTCAGGTTGCTCACTATTAAATCAAAACAATCATATGTATTCCGTATAAACCGGCACGGCAATAAATTCAGCAGACCAAAGTGTACTCAGTCTTAATCTACTCAAGTCAGAGCAAATGAAACAGACCTGTAGTGTCAGGTCTGAAGTTTTAAGCAAGTAAAAAAATAAAAAAAAACATAGCAAGAATAGCCATCAAAGGAGATTAAAACTAAGTAATAACCAATGCTTAACCCAGTTTCAGGCATCCAAAACCAACCCAACTGAAAAGAAAGCAAATACAACAAAAATTTTTTTTTTCTTTTCTTAATACTTTACACTAATTTATCTATTTTTACTCTTTAAAATTCAAATAGCTTCAATCAACCTCACAATTTTAGTTCCAATTTTAGGCTTTATTTCATTTTAAGTAGCATAAATTTAAACAAGTAAAAACAATCCTCATCCAGTCGCAGAGAAAATTACTTCTATATTATTTCAATCCTATACCTCGACATGATTCAAATTTGCCACAATCAATCCGAACAATTTCAATTCGAATTTTAGATTTTATTTACTATAGATTATAATTAATATAAACTCAACAAGTCAAAACAATTCTCAACAGCTCTCAGAAATACAGAGGATAATATAAACAGAAATTGAGGAATATCATGGCAAAATCAATCTCATATTTAATTCAAATAAAAGGATGCAATGCCCACACAGCACCGGAAATTCCCTGAATTTTCCCTGAATATTCGTCTACATTTCTCGAATATTCGAACTAAATATTCAGGGAAGTTTCGTGGAAACAGTCAAATGTCCGCCTAGAATAATATTGGGCGCGAAATTTCCCTGAAAATGTATTTCTAATTTTCAGGGAATTTCCGCATCTAACATTCCTCCAATATTCATAGTATTCGTATATTCACTTAACTTGATGCGCACTGGTCGAACTTGGATTCTATGACACTTACGGCTGCGCAGTAGTTTTTAATTTTCTAGAATCCCACGGATGTCGAATATAACATATTTTTTTGATCAATTACCAGATTAAAAAAAATTTTGGAAATTTTTTTTAACTTTCCCTGAATTTTCAAGGAATATTAGAGGCAGAAATTCCCTGAAAATTGGAAATACATTTTCAGGGAAATTTCGCGCCCAATATTATTCTAGGCGGACATTTTACTGCTTCCACGAAACTTCCCTGAATATTAAGTTCGAATATTCGAGAAATGTTGACAAATATTCAGGGAAAATTCAGGAAATTTCCGGTGCTGTGTGGGTGCTTACTAAGCACCTGGTACGTCAGCAAGAGTGAGCAAGACAGAGCAGCCTAAGTGATTCCAGCAAAAAGGATGGAAAGCCAAACAAAAGCAAAAGTAAACACAGGAATAATTGTAATGTTTGGATCATGAGTTCTTTCATGACCCTGTGAAGGACACACTTACTTGAGATAATAGTAGAATTAGACGCTGCTTAGCTCAATTTCATTATTTAAGAGCTTTAAATTTAATGTTAATATTCCAAAGTTTCCGCAACAAATACCCTCATCAAGTCCATCCAAAAATCAAATCGAGTCACTGTCGTAGATAAGTTAATCATTCCAGCTTGAGAGATTCAAAATCAGAATCAGATTGGGTAAATTTAATTTGTTTAACACTTCAAATCAGGCCGTAAAACCAATATTCCACAACTTTGTAGAAACAAACAATGAGTTCGTAAATCTTCAATTCATTACTAAAATGTTCAAAAAATAACTAAGAAATAACTATAGTCCGTGGCGAAAACAGTTTCCCCGGGGTAAATGTGACGTGCAAACACGTCCTTCTCAGATCAAATCACAAACGAGACTCAACTTACGCGGGAATATTTATATTCCCAAATAATCTCTTCTCCGGTCTCGACTCCCACACACGGGGAGCATCCTCTTTAAATTATGCTTGTATCATTTATAAATGTAAGATGTTCCTTATGGTGCGTAAAAGCATTTTCCAAACGAGGCGCATGAATATTCCCTAAAACTCATTTAGCCTAAATCCCATTTAACCTAAATTCTATTTAATCTAAATTCCATTTAACTCTAAATGTATTTAATCTAAATCTCATTTAAGGAGGTTCTACCGTATGACGATACTAGTCAAAACAGAGACCATTATTTTGTGGTTAGGTTTAAATTTAATTTTACTGATATATAATTAAACAATTGTATTTATTAACTTTATTAACTTTATTTACTTTTTAAATATGACTATTTTTCATGTGCGATCAAAATCAACATTTTAAAATGTCAGAACGTATGAACTGTATCGTGTAAAACGTAAAATATTTTTACAAATTAATTTATTGCAACTCTTACAGGAACCTATTGTCCTTTTTTAAATACAATATCGGTTCATTACATATATGTGTTTAACTATACAAACTTTTATCACTATCTCGTCAATTAATATTTTTTAGTATTAAAATATATGTGACAGAGTAATGAATTCTCATAAGAATCAATGTTAAACAGGTTAAACAGTGAAAAAATAAATCGATCACAACTTTTTTCCCAAGAACCTACAGGTCTCAAAAATTTAACTACAAAATTTTAGAAACTTTATTTAGCAGTACACTAAGTTTTATCAAAATCTGTTTGATTAATCGATTTACGGTAGAACTTCCTTAACCTGAAATGCATTTAATCTAAAATGCGTTCAGCCTAAAATACATTTAAACTAAATCTCATTTAACATAAAATGCATTAAGCCTAAAAAGCATTTAGCCTAAACTGCATTCAACCTAAATCCCACTTAACCTAAATTCTTTTTAACCTTAATCCCATTTAACCTAAAATGTATTTAACCTACATCTCATTTAACCAGTGCCGGCCTTAGCTATTTCGCGCTTTCGTGCGAAAATTTGTATAGCGCCCTTTTAAGTAGTTTTTCCTTTGTTGTTGTCAGTTTTTACCTTTTTTTTTTTTTTAGTTATCAAATTTTTTCGAAACCGCCCTTTTGAAAACCACGGCGCCCCCTAAGACTCAGCGCCCTAGTGCAGTCGCACAGGCGCGCACTACCCTAAAGCCGGCACTGCATTTAACCTAAATTTCATTTTATCTAAAAAGCATTTAGCCTAAATTTCATTTAAAATAAAATGTATTCAACCTAAATGTCATTTAACCTAAATCCTATATTTTACCTAAATTCCAGTTAACTTAATTTCGTTTAACCTAAATCCCATTTAACCAAAAATGCATATTCAGCCTAAATTCCACTTTACCTAAATTGCATTTAAATTTAAATGGAATTTAGGATAAGTGGTTTTAGGCTAAATGCAATTTAGGTCAAGTGGAATTTAGGCTGAATGCATTTTATGTCAAATGGGCTTTAGGCTAAGTGCATTTTAGGTAAAATGGGATTTAGGTTAAATGGAATTTAGGTTAAATGAAATTTAGGCTGAATGCATTTTAAGTTAAATGGGATTTAGATAATATAGAATTTAGACTAAATGCATTTTAGGTTAAATATGGGATTTAGGTTAAACGATATTTAGGGTAAATGGAATTTAGGCTGAATGCATTTTAGTGTAAATGGGATTTAGGTTGAATGGAATTTAGGCTGAATGCATTTTCGGTAAAATGGGATTTAGGTTGAATGAAATTTAGGTTAAATAGAATTCAGGTAAAAAAGGATTTTGGTTAAATGATATTAAGGTTAACTACATTTTATTTTAAATGAAATTAAGGCTGACTGCTTTTTAGGTTGAATGGGATTTATGTTAAATGACATTTAGGCTAAATGCAATGTAGGTTAAAGAAACTTTAGGTTTAATGCATTTTAGGTAAAATGGAATCTAGGTAAAATGAGATTTGGGTTAAATGAAATTTATGCTCAATGCATTTTAGGTTAAAAGGGCTTTAGGCTGAATGCATCTTATAGGTAAAATGGGATTTAGGTTTAATGGAATTTAGGTTAAATGGGTTTTAAGCTAAATGCAATTTAGGTTAAATGAACTTTAGGCTGATCCCGGTAAAAAGAGGTTTATTAAAACGCATAAATTGGCATTTAAAAAAACAGTCATTTGAATGCTGACAGATATGCCTACTAATTCCGTTTTTGTCCTCGCAATGCCATTTAACGCATTCTCTTGATTGATATTTGTTTTATTTTAATCATTTTGATTAATGCTCACAAATTTTATGAAAAAAATTGAATGCGTTTCTTTACCGTCAAGCGAAACACCACGAATTAGATCCAAATGCCATTAAATGCTTTCTGATAATGTATCAAATTAAATGCCATTCAATACCTTCAAGAAAACAATTTTGAACGTAGTCAATGCCTCAAGAAGTTTAATGCCGTTCTATGCCTATGTCAGCAGATTAAAAAGACGCCATTCTATCCTATCGTTAACTTGTTCATTCTTTGCAGCGCGTCGTCGTGGCATCTTTCTATTTTGTGTTGTTCGATCTATTTTAACTAAATCGCGTTATTGAAGTGAAAAACAAAGTGATTTTGTGTCTAATACTAATAGCTTACCTAAACAAAGTGAAGGAGTGAACGCAAACATAAGTTTTAAAGCCATTTTGTCATTTTTTGTTGCATGCAAGACAAAATACGAAAATGACGTTAAATGTTAAATTTAGTGCTTATATTTTATTCTATTTTGGTCTACTATTTAGCTGAAGTTAACCTATTAACATATTTAACTTAAAAAGTAAAATATTGATAATAAAGACAATAATCGGAGTAAAACATAACAATCACATGTTCAATTTTGCCTTGCAATATGGCTACTGGTTTGTTTTTAGAGATTTGAAGGCGGGACGCATACATTTATACCGATTGACATTTCAACGACTGGACATTTGGACGAAGGGCGTTTGGACGAAGGGCGTTTGGACGAATTGACAATTGGACGAAATGACATTTGGACGAATCGACATTTTGACGAAATGACATTTGGACGAATCGACATTTTGTCGAAAGGACATTTGAACGAATCGACATTTTATCGAAACGACATTTTGACGAAACGACACTTGGACGAATCTTTTTTGATTTTGGCATATAAGTTTACTCTCTATGTTGTACTTGTTCATGGTTTCCAATTATCAAATATTCCAAGTGTTGATAGGGTTCAGTGTTTATCCGAGAGGTGGCGCTAGGAGTATTAAAATTTAGGTAATCTGTAGGTAAATTACCTAAAAATTATCAAAAAAATATAAACATTTTAATTTTATACACAATTTTAATACTCCTAGCTCCATCTCTCGGATAAACACTGAACCATATCAACACTTGGAGTATTTGATAATTGGAAACCATGAACAAGTACAACATAGAGAGTAAACTTATATGCCAAAAAAGATTCGTCCAAGTGTCGTTTCGTCAAAATGTCGTTTCGATTAAATGTCGATTCGTCCAAATGTCCTTTCGTCAAAATGTCGTTTCGATTAAATGTCGATTCGTCCAAATGTCCTTTCGTCAAAATGTCGATTCGTCTAAATGTCGTTTCGTCAAAATGTCGATTCGTCTAAATGTCCTTTCGTCAAAATGTCGATTAGTCCAAATGTCCTTTCGTCAAAATGTCGAATCGTCCAAATGTCCTTTCGTCAAAATGTCGATTCGTCCAAATGTCCTTTCGTCAAAATGTCGATTCGTCCAAATGTCCTTTTGTCAAAATGTCGATTCGTCTAAATGTCATTTCATCCAAATGTCGATTCGTCTAAATGTCGTTTCGTCATAATGTCGATTCGTCTAAATGTCGTTTCGTCAAAATGTCGATTCGTCCAAATGTCATTTCGTCCAAATGTCGAGTCGTCCAAATGTCATTTCGTCCAAACGCCCTTCGTCCAAATGTCCAGTCGATCAAATGTCAATCCCCAGTAAGAAGGAGGAAATTGAAAAAGATTGGAATTTTATGATTTTCGAAGAAAAAGTCAAATTATGTAATCTTTTTTAATACGTTTTCTGTCCAATCCATTTGTATCCGGTGATAACACCTACTTTTATCCGCAAATCAATCCTTATTAATATGGGTTCAAATATTTGTCAATCCAAATTAATCCCTTTATAAATACAGAAAATAAAATGAATATTTTTTAATGTCCGCAGTTCAGGTTATTCAATACAAATGAATCCCTTTATAATGAAATTAAAATTTTTGAAAAATCAATATTTTTGAAGACCTACAGTTTAGATTTAATTAATCCAATTGAAACCTTTTATAATTAAAAAAATGATATGAATATTTTTTAATACCTACAGCTTAGATTATTCAATACAAATAAATCTCTCTATAATAAAATTTAAATTAAAATAAAACTAATATTTTTAAATACCGACAATTCATTTCATCTCTACATGTGATTGAAACTTAATATTTGATAAATTTTTATTTATTTCAGATGAACTCATTTATAATGCGTCTTCGGCGCAAAATTATACACCGTTTTTATACACTGTTGCATCTTAAGATATTTTTCTTCCAGTTATAGGTACTTAAAAAAATCGATTCTCTATGGATTAATGGATTTTCTTTAAATTGTGAGAAAACGTTATTTTATATGTGCCTTCTATCTAATTAAGATTTCAGGACCCTTTACCGTCTAAAATTTGAGATATTCTTGTTCGAAATTTCAATTTTTTATCATTTTGTATGTAAAATTGAAATTTCGAACAAGAATATCTCAAATTTTAGACGGTAAAGGGTCCTGAAATCTTAACCAGATAGAAGGCACATATAAAATAACGTTTTCTCACAATTTAAAGAAAATTCTTAAAAAACTATTTTTTCAAGTATATAACTGCAAGAGAAATACCTTAATTGTGGGTTAAAAAGCGAAAAATACGTAAATTTGAAGATAATTTTCAGTGATCTTTATAATTTATTAAGACGTTGATGAAAGTTTCTTAAAAGTGTTCATTAATAAAATTTTTTTTTACTTAAATATTATTCTTGAATACATTTTTAAAGAATTTAAATTAATCATCTTTTGAAGCTTTTTAAATCTGAATTAGTGGTTTTCTACTATTGAATTAGTGAAAGGTGAGCTACTATTAAATAGTAATAATTTTACTAATTTTTTAGTAGAAAACTACTTATTGAAACAGTGAAACTTTAACATTTCAATTAGTAGTTTCCTACTATTTCAATTAGTAGTTTTTTATTAAAAATTAGTAGTTTTATACTAAACAAATTAGTAAAATTATTACTAATTATACTAATTTGTTATTAATTTTTCCACTTATCAATAATTTATTAATAGAAAAACACTAATTCAGATTTAGAGAGAAAGTTATTAAATTTTGTTTAGACTTTATTAAAAAAAACTTTTTTGAAATCTGTATTGACAGTGTGTAATTTTTAAAATAAAAACACAACTTCAATGTATGCCTCAATGTATGCTCAGTCAACATCATTCTTCAACTTAAACTTAAGAATAAAAGAACACAAAGATGATGTTTATGAATCACCTAATAAATGGACTGCTCTTACCGAATATGCCTGTTTTAAGGACCATACTTTCGATTTTGATAAAGTAAAAATTGAGGCAAAAATTTTAGACAGAACGGGAAATTATAAAAAACGTATGATCCTTAAAATGAATTAACGGATACAACAGCAGTTAACGAACGTAAAGACACTAACAACTTATCTGTTTTTTACCAAGCAATTTTATAGTTTTAATCTCAGCAATATTTCTGTTTATATTTTCACGAGTATTTTCATTTACATCATCACAAAAATGTTTCCCGAGGTCTCTAAAATCTTGACCCCTTCATAACAATGCACCCACACCAACAAGTTTTTTTTCCTATCGAGACAACTAAAACTTTTCTTGAACCCTCGCTTGATCCTTTTATGACTTTTAACATGTGTTTCATCTCAACTGTCACTTTCCTTGTAAACTCAGTTTTCGTTAAATTTTGATCCGGTCAACACGTACCAAAAACGCTCATTCAAAACTTAAAATTAAATTATACTGACAAGATTTTTTTCGGTTTTCATTATAAAAACTATAAAAACGGTTGTGAAAGTGCTATATGGACTGCCAGACTTTCTGGATAGAAAAATGGATACTATTACTAAGTAAATTTTAGGTACATATTATTTTCGTTTTTTACACCACAAATTATTAGCAACAGTTATAATATTTAATAGTTAATTATTTTCGTCATATTGTAATTTTTCTTTTAATTATCAATTATTTTCTTGAAATTTCCATTTAATTCTTTAATTTCCAATTTATTTCTTCAATTTTTAATTATTTTCTTTAATTCTCAAATATTTTCTTTAATTTTTAATTATTTTAATCAATTTTCAATTAATTCCTCAATTTCCAATAATTCCCGGACTTTTTCAATTATTTTTTACACTCATAAAAATTGTTTTAAAATTGCAAATCAATTATTCAATTCTAGAATTCTTCATTTCTCAGTTATTTTCTTCAAATTTAAATTTCACTTTTCAATTTTCAGTTATTTTCTTTAATATAAAAAAATTATCGCTTTTTTCTATTATTTTGTTCGATATCATTAAGTTTCTTTAATTTTAAATACAATTATTTAATTATGTTCTTTAATTTTTAATGCCATTCTTCAATTTTCATTTCCAATCTTCAGTTTTCAATTTTTTTCTTCTAAGATATATTCATTAATTCTCGGCTTTTTTCAATTACTCTTTTTCAATTTTTAATTATCTTCTTTCAATTTCAATTCCATTCTTCAATGTTTAATTGCTTTCTTCTATTTTCAATTAATTTTTACAATTTTAATTATTTTTTTCGATTTTCAATCCAGTTGTTAAATGGGCAATTATTTCCAACAATTATTTCTATAATTTTCTAAATTTTTCAATTTACAATTATTTTCTTTACATTTAATATTACTTGTTTCATTTTTTCAATTATTTTTTTCAGTTGTCTATTAATCTAGTTATTTTTTAATTTTCTTTTTACTTGACAATTATTTTCGTCATTTTTCACATATTTTCTTCAATTTTTCAATTACTCTAGTTATTTTTTAACTTCAATTTTTAATTATTTTCCGCAGTTTTCAATTAATTCCTACAATTTTTCAATTTTAAATTATTAACTAAAAATTTTATAATTATTCTTTGATTTATAAATTACTAGCTTTCGAGCCCGCCTTCGGCGGGCATCGAAATCTAGTGGCGTGCCATCAACAGTATTTTTTGACCAAAAATATTCTTTGACTGAAAGTATTTTTTGACAAAAATTATTTTCATGCAGGTGTTTGAAACAAATTTGGGTGTACTTCGCAGCTTAAACCTCAAATCTTTTTAATACTTCGTATGCTTACGTAATTTGACCCGCTGTTTACAAATATCATAGTGAAAAGTGTGTGTATATGTGAGTATGTGTTTGTGTGTATATGTGTGTGTATGTATATATGGGAGCGTTCACATATGATGTCACGCATTTTTTCCAACTTTTTGACCCCTCCCCCCCTCCTGTCACGTCTTGTCACGTAAGAGTAAACACCTACCCCTAAATGGACGTCACGTTTCTTGACCCCCCCCCCCTCCTATTTTTGTATTAATTTTTTTAACTTTAATAATAAAAATTCTAAACTAACAATTGTCAATCGGTTTATGACGAAAATAAAAAATATTTAAAAATTTTGTGGGTAACTTTTACCATATTTTTGATTAACCTCGGATTAAAGTCTCAAGTGAAAAATTGTACTCTAGTTTTTAGAAACTTATTTTTATGTTTCTGATAATTTTGCTCAAATTTACCAGAAATATGTAAATAATTTTTTTAAAATATGAGTTTAATTCTGTATTTGCGACTTTAATCTGAGGTCTATCATAAATAAAGTAAAAGTCACCCGAAACATTTTTTCCGTATTTTTTAAATTTGCACTCATTCATTTTCATTCCTGATATTTCGTTAATATAAATTATTACATTGTGATTACAGAATTTTCTTATTTTTCCAACAATAAATACATTAAGGACCAGTTCACATCATACACTGAAAAAATAGCAATGTAATCATAACAAAATAGTTTTGTTAATGATTTTTTGTTGGCTTTGTCAAATTTCAGAGTTAGAATTACCAAAAAACAGTTGAAATTACAAAATAATTTTGTAGTATTTAATAAAAATTTTGTTTGAGTTTATTAAAATCTTTTGTTGGCATTACCAAATGAGTCAGAATTTATGAAGTGGCCCCCTATTTCACCAACATTGACAAAAGATAAAAGTCAATACATTTTTTTGTAGTATTAACTAACACAAATTAGTTGCTAAAATGGTTTTTGAAAATTTAAAAAGTTATAAACAATTATAATTTTATGTACCCTATTTTTGAAAAATTCATAGTTTAAAGAGTTCAAATTAAAAATGAACATTAATACCCGGAGTTTACTGACAATAATTGTAACTTTTAAGTACCATAACTGATGTACCAAAAAAAAATTTTTTCTATGAAAATTTTTTTATTTTTAATAAACAAATTACATTATTTTCCTGTTCCAAATCGCAAATTAAAGTTTTCCTTTGAGATTACAAAACTCCATACATTCAAGAAGATGTTCATGCAAAAAAATTTTGGTATTCCTTAATATTAAAAAAATTACATGGTTTTTTGTTGCGTGCCCTGTTACGCTTGAGTGCAGTGCACCGGCCGCGACGCGACGCCACGGCAGTGGGACAAAACCGGCTTTTCGTGGACAAATTAACTTGTAGGTCAGAATTCTTGACGGATTAACATGTATTTTTTTTTAATTTACAGCTTATTAAATTGCGCTAAGAACTATTGTGGCCGACTTGTTTAATTGTTGCTTGTGTCAAAATTTATTAACAATTAAGCAATAAATAATTAAATATATTTTTTAAAATTTTATCTAAAAGCTTTGAAATTCAAAGAAAGTACACTTTCTTACAATTATAGTTCAAAAATAAACAATTTCTGTCATAAGTATTTGTTATAAACAATTCTTATAAATAATTAAGCAATTTTTAATTTTTAATTTTGTTGAATTAAAAAAATTTGTTTAGAGTAAGTGCCTGAATTCGTTCTTCATAAATTGACATTTGCTAGAATGTAATTAAATAGCAATAAATTCATTGGTTATAAACAATTACGCAACAATTCATAATTTTTATAAATTAAAAATTCTTTTTTAGACTATTTGTCTGAATTTGTTCTTCATAAATGAACATTTGGCAGAATGTGATTAAATGTCAATAATTTTATTTGTTATAAAAATTTTTGATAAACAATTAAGCAACAATCCATACTTTTGATTATTTTTATATTTATAACAAAGAAAATTATTGACATTTAGATACATTATGCCAAATGTGCATTTATAAAGAACGTATTCAGGCACTTAGTCTAAAAAAGAATATTTAAATCATCAAAAATACGGATTGTTGCTTAATTGTTTATAAAAATAGTTTATAACTAATGAATTAATTGCTATTTAGTTACATTCTAGCAAATGTCAATTTATGAAGAACGAATTCAGGCACTTACTCTAAACAAATTTTTTTAATTCAACAAAATTAAAAATTGCTTAATTATTTATAAGAATTGTTTATAACAAATACTTATGACAGAAATTTTTTATTTTTGAACTATAATTGTAAGAAAGTGTACTTTCTTTGAATTTCAAAGCTTTTAGATAAAATTTTAAAAAATATATTTAATTATTTATTGCTTAATTGTTAATAAATTTTGACACAAGCAACAATTAAACAAGTCGGCCACAATAGTTCTTAGCGCAATTTAATAAGCTGTAAATTAAAAAAAAATACATGTTAATCCGTCAAGAATTCTGACCTACAAGTTAATTTGTCCACGAAAAGCCGGTTTTGTCCCACTGCCGTGGCGTCGCGTCGCGGCCGGTGCACTGCACTCAAGCGTAACAGGGCGCGCAACAAAAAACCATGTAATTTTTTTAATATTAAAGAATACCAAAATTTTTTTGCATGAACATCTTCTTGAATGTATGGAGTTTCGTAATCTCAAAGGAAAACTTTAATTTGCGATTTGGAACAGGAAAATAATGTAATTTGTTTATTAAAAATAAAAAAATTTTCATAGAAAAAATTTTTTTTTGGTACATCAGTTATGGTACTTAAAAGTTACAATTATTGTCAGTAAACTCCGGGTATTAATGTTCATTTTTAATTTGAACTCTTTAAACTATGAATTTTTCAAAAATAGGGTACATAAAATTATAATTGTTTATAACTTTTTAAATTTTCAAAATTTTCAAAAACCATTTTAGCAACTAATTTGTGTTAGTTAATACTACAAAAAAATGTATTGACTTTTATCTTCTGTCAATGTTGGTGAAATAGGGGGCCACTTCATAAATTCTGACTCAAATATGTGATGGCGCATGCGCATTCTGTGCGATCCTGTTTGACGTATGTTCTCGTCTGGTTTTCATAAAGACATCGATATAAATTGAAATTTTTTGTTTTTTAAAACAAAAAAAAGAATATTATATAATGGGTGATAACTAAATCAAATGTCTACAAAGTTAACTTTTGAAATTAAAAAAATATAACTATAAAATATACCTTATAAAGATAATAAAAACCCAGTAAGAAGAGAGGAATTAAAAAATATTAAAAAATTTTAATATTTTTGAATACGTTTTCTGTCCAATACATTTGTATCCGGTGATTGCACCTACTTTTACCCAAAAATCAGTCCTTATTAATATGGGTTTAAAAAATTTGTGAATCCAAATGAATCCCTTTATAATGAAAAAAAATAAAATGAATATTTTTTAATGTCTGCAGTTCAGGTTATTGAATACAAATGAATCCCTTTATAATGAAAAAATAAACTAATTATTTATAAATACCCACACGTCAGATTATTCAATCTGAATGAATATTTTTATAATAAAAATGCAATTAAAATAAAATGAAAATTTATATCCGAATGAATACCCTTATGATTAAAAAATATAAAATTAACATTTTATATACTCACGATTCAGTTTTATTGAATCCAAATAAATACCATTATAATGAAAAAAAATGAAATTTTAATATTTGAATACACATAGTTCGGATTATTCAATCCAAATTAATCTTTTTATAATTTAAATAAATAAAACCAAATCCATTGTTCTATAAATACTCATCTCTTTAAAAATAAATCAGTGAAAAGTCACTGAAGAAATTCAAATTAGTATAAATTTCTACTAATTTTTTTAAATTCTTCACTAAAGTTTTAGTGAAAATTGTCTAAAAATAAGTAAAAAGTTCCACTAATTCGAATTAATGACCGTTTTTCACTAATTCAGATTAAAAGAGCACATTTGAAATCACTGTAAGGGTGTAAGGTGTAAACAAAGAACAAAGGAGTAACAAAGAATTTCAATTTTTGAAATTAATTTTATTAATTTTGTTTTATAGGGTTATAAACAACTCCCATAATTGGGGGGTATTTATACACAATTAATGGCCTATGGTTAGAAAAATAAAAATTGTTGACTGTCAATTATTATTTACTAGCAACATTAACGCGCGCTCAAGCGCGCGACAAACTTTGCATTATTGGTCATTTAAAAACATAAATTTTTGCAAATTCAAATAATGAAACTTACGAAATTGAAGAATATATTTGAAAAATGACAAAAATATATTGACATTTGAAAACAAATTTCGAAAAATAGCTACATAAATACACAATTAAAAAGAATAGTTTAAAAAATTTAACAATAAATTTTAATTTTAAACAAAATAGTTGAAAAATTATAGGAATAACTGTTGGAAATACCTAATTGTAAATTAAACAACTGTATTGAAAATCGATAAAAATAATTGAAATTTAAGAAAATAATAAAAATGGAGGAAATAAATTGAAAATTTGAAAAAAATAATTGATAATAAACAACAAAATTACAAAATGACAAAAATAATTGACAATTGAAAACAAAATTCAAAAGATGGCTAGATTAATACACAACCGATCAAAATAACTTAAAAAATCGAAGAATAATTATAAAACTTTAAGATAATAATTGAAAATTGAAAAATTGTAGGAAATAAATTAAAACTGCGGAAAATGATTAATAATTGAAGGAAATAGTTAAAAAATGACGAAAATAATTGTCAATTTAAAACAAAATTCAAAAAATAACTAAATTAATAGACAACTGAAAAAATAATAGAAAAAATTAAACAAGAAATATTAAATTTAAAGAAAATAATTGCAAATTGAAAAATTAAGAAAATTGTAGGAATAATTGCAATTTTAAAACAATTTTTATGAGTGTACAAAATAATTTAAAAAGTCCAAGAATTATAGGAAATTAAGGAATTAATTGAAAATCGATCAAAATAATTTAAAATTAAAGAAAATATTTGAGAATTGAAGAAAACAATTTAAAATTGAAGAAATAAATTGAAAATTAAAGAATTGAGAAAATAAATTGAGAATTGAAGAAATACATCGAAAATTTAAGAATTAAATTAAAATTTAAAAAAATAATAATTGATAACTGAAAAAAAAAATTACAAAATGACGAAAATAAATGACAACTAAAAACACAATTCAAAATATGGCTATAGATTAACACGCAACCCATCAAAATAATTAATAAAATCAAAGAATAATTATAAAATTTTTAGTTAATAATTGAAAATTGAAAAATTGTAAGAAATAATTGAAAACTGCGGAAAATAATTAAAAATTGAAGTTAAAAATAACTAGAGTAATTGAAAAATTGAAGAAAATATGTGAAAAATGACGAAAAGAATTGTCAAGTAAAAACAAAATTCAAAAATAACTAGATTAATAGACAACTGAAAAAAATAATTGAAAAAATTAAACAAGTAATATTAAATGTAAAAAAAAATAATTGCAAATTAAAAAATTTAGAAAATTATAGAAATAATTGTTGGAAATAATTGCCCATTTAACAACTGGATTGAAAATCGAAAAAAATAATTAAAATTGAAAAAAGTAATTGAAAATTGAAGAAAGCAATTAAACATTGAAGAATGGAATTGAAATTAAAAGAATATACTTAAAAATTTAAAAAGAGTAATTGAAAAAAGCCGAGAATTAATGAATATATAGAAGAAATTGAAAACTGAAGGTTGGAAATAAAAATTGAAGAATGGCATTAAAAATGAAAGAACATAATTGAATAATTGTATTTAAAATTAAAGAAACTTAATGATATCGAACAAAATAATAGGAAAAAAGCGATAATTTTTTAATATTAAAGAAAATAACTGAAAATTGAAAAGTGGAATTTAAATTTGAACAAAATAACTGAGAAATGAAGAATTCTAGAATTGAATAATTGATTTGCAATTTTAAAACAATTTTTTATGTGTAAAAAATAATTGAAAAAGTCCGGAAATTATTGGAAATTGAGGAATTAATTGAAAATCGATCAAAATAATTAAAAATTAAAGAAAATATTTGAGAATTAAAGAAAAAAATTGAAGAAATTAATTGGAAATTTCAAGAAAATAATTGGTAATTAAAAGAAAGATTACAATATGACGAAAATAAATAACTATTAAATATTATAACTATTGCTAATAATTTGTGATGTAAAAAACGAAAATAATATATACCTAAAATTTACATAGTAATAGTATCCATTTTTCTGTCCAGAAAGTCTGGCAGTCCACATAGCACTTTCACAACCGTTTTTATAGTTTTTATAATGAAAACCGAAAAAAATTTTGTAAGTAAAATTTAATTTTTAGTTTTGAATGAGCGTTTTTGGTACGTGTTGACCGGATCAAAATTTAACGAAAACTGAGTTTACAAGGAAAGTGACAGTTGAGATGAAACACATGTTATAAAAGTCATAAAAGGATCAAGCGAGGGTTCAAGAAAAGTTTCAGTTGTCTCGATAGGAAAAAAAAACTTGTTTGTGTGGGTGCATTGTTGAAGGGGTCAAGATTTTAGAGACCTTGGGAAACATTTTTGTAACGATGTAAATGAAAATACTCGTGAAAATATAAATAGAAATATTGCTGAGATTAAAACTATAAAATTGCTTTGTAAAAAACAGATAACAGATTTCAAAAAAGTTTTTTGTAATAAAGTCTAAAAAAAAGTTTAATAACTTTCTCTCTAAATCTGAATTAGTGTTTTTCTATTAATAAATTATTGAAAAGTGGAAAAATTAATAAAAAATTAGTAAAATTAGTAATAATTTTACTAAGTTTTTTAGTAGAAAATTACTAATTTTTAATAAAAAACTACTAATTGAAATAGTAGGAAACTACTAATTGAAATGTTAAAGTTTCACTGTTTAATTTAGTAGTTTTCTACTAAAAAATTAGTAAAAGTATTACTACTTAATAGTAGCTCACCTTTCACTAATTCAGATTTAAAAAGCTTCAAAAGATGATTAATTTAAATTCTTTAAAAATGTATTCAAGAATAATATTTAAGTAAAAAAAAATTTTATTAATGAACACTTTTAAGAAACTTTCATCAACGTCTTAATAAATTATAAAGATCACTAAAAATTATCTTCAAATTTACGTATTTTTCGCTTTTTAACCCACAATTAAGGTATTTCTCTTGCAGTTATATACTTGAAAAAATAGTTTTTTATGGATTTTCTTTAAATTGTAAGAAAAAGTTATTTTATATTTGCCTTCTATCTGGTTAAGATTTCAGGACCCTGCACCGTCTAAAATTTGAGATATTCTCGTTCGAAATTTCAATTTTACATGCAAAATGATAAAAAATTGAAATTTCGAACAAGAATTCTCAAATTTTAGACGGTAAAGGGTCCTGAAATCTTAATAAAATAAAAGGCACATATATAAAATAACGTTTTCTCACAATTTAAAGAAAATCCATTAATCCATAGAAAATCGATTTTTTCAAGTACCTATAAATGGAAGAGAAATACCTTAAGATGCAACAGTGTATAAAAACGGTGTATAATTTTGCGCCGAAGACGCATTATGAATGAGTTCATCTGAAATAAAAAAAAATTTACCAAATATTAAGTTTCAATTACATGTAGAGATAAAATGAATTGTCGGTATTTAAAAATATTAGTTTTATTTTAATTTAAATTTTATTATACAGAGATTTATTTGTATTAAATAATCTGAGCTGTAGGTATTAAAAAATATTCATATCATTTTTTTAATTATAAAAGGTTTCAATTGGATTAATTAAATCTGAACTGTAGGTCTTCAAAAACATTGATTTTTCAAAAATTTTAATTTCATTATAAATGGATTCATTTGTATTGAATAACCTGAACTGCGGACATTAAAAAATATTCATTTTATTTTCTGTATTTATAAAGGGATTAATTAGGATTGACAAATATTTCAACCCATATTAATAAGGATTGACTTGCGGATAAAAGTAGGTGTTATCACCGGATACAAATGGATTGGACAGAAAACGTATTAAAAAAGATTACATAATTTGACTTTTTCTTCGAATATGATAAAATTTCAATCTTTTTCAATTTCCTCCTTCTTACTGGGAAGGGACTTATTTATGATTTTATGTTTATAGTGACAAAATTGACAGAATGTATTGCTGAATGATACATAAGTCGATAATTAGTCATATAAGTGAATAAATATTGTGGTTTTTTAAAAGAGTAAATTTATATTTCGATTCATATGTGGCAGGTTAATAAACGTTTAAGCACAATATGTTGTTTTCAAGAATCTAAACCTAACCTATAAAACTATTTACTTTATATTCTGTTTTTTTTTGTGGAAAATACTTTATTTAACATAAGAAATAATTAAGGAATAATTCAATTTTTAATAGTATGAAACTGCTTTCAATTAATATTTTAAAAATTAAAAATAAACACATGTTTTTAAATAAATTTCATGCCTAGAAATATTTACGTGTATTATTATAACTACACATTATTTCACAGTAAGATACAAAAAATATTAAATATTTTTTAATTAAAAACATTTATTTATTTAACAAGTCAAAACAATATTGGAATTTCCATTTGCACAATCTGTGTTTAACTTTTTTTTCTTTATTATAATAGCCAACAAAATATTTGTTAAGCTCTCAAAAGTTTTGTTGGGACTACCAAATTCTTTTGTTGAAATTACCCTAAATAATTAACAAAAGAATTTTGTTGGCAGAACAAAATAATTTTGTTGAGTGTATATCAACAAAAGAATTTGGTTGAGCCAACAAAATTTTTGTTCAGCCAAACAAACCTTTTTTTCAGTGTATACTTTGAACTTTAAGTATTAAACAATTTATATAAAAAAATAGGAGAATACTGCGATAAATTATTTGATGCGCTTACCATATTTAAATGGTAGTTTAAATTAATTTTCAATAATTAAAAAAAATTTTCGTGACGTCACGTTTAGGACAACCCCCCCCCCATCCCCATGTCACGTTTTGTCACGTTTGATCAAGACCCCCCCTCCCCCTTATAGCGTGACGTCATATGTGAACGCTCCCTATGTATATATGCATGTTTATGTGTATGTATGTACGTATATGTGAAAATGTAACTTAGTTGTATATCTCAGCTTTTAATAATATTTTCTAAAATTTTTTTTTTATAAATCTAAGTAGAGTGACACTCTAATACTCTGCCAAATTTCACCTGAATCGGCTGAGCCGTTTTTAAGTGATGCCCGGACAAAAAATCCTGGACAGACAGACAGAATTTTTTTTTTTTTTTGCATTTTCGCGATTCTTATCACTTAAAACGAAAAAGTATGTAAAATTTTTTTAGTTTGGCGCAATGTACAGACAAAATGTTGATTTTATTTATATAGATTTTGTTGAGTTGCGTGTTAATCTAGCCATATTTTGAATTGTGTTTTCAGTTGTCATTTATTTTCGTCATTTTGTAATTTTTTTTTCAGTTATCAATTATTATTTTTTAAAATTTTAATTTAATTCTTAAATTTTCGATGTATTTCTTCAGTTCTCAATTTATTTCCTCAATTCTTTAATTTTCAATTTATTTCTTCAATTTTTAATTATTTTCTTCAATTCTCAAATATTTTCTTTAATTTTAAATTATTTTGATCGATTTTCAATTAATTCCTCAATTTCCTATAATTCTTGGACTTTTTCAATTATTTTGTACACTCATAAAAATTGTTTTAAAATTGCAATTATTCCTACAATTTTCTTAATTTTTCAATTTGCAATTATTTTCTTTAAATTTAATATTTCTTGTTTAATTTTTTCAATTATTTTTTCAGTTGTCTATTAATCTAGTTATTTTTTGATTTTTGTTTTCAATTGACAATTATTTTCGTCATTTTTCAACTATTTCCTTCAATATTATTAATCATTTTCCGCAGTTTTCATTTATTTCCTGCAATTTTTCAATTTGCAATTATTATCTTAAAATTGTATAACTATTCTTCGATTTTTTAAGTTATTTTGATCGGTTGTGTATTAATCTAGCCATCTTTTGAATTTTGTTTTCAATTGTTAATTATTTTTGCCATTTTGTAATTTTGTTGTTTATTATCAATTATTTTTTTCAAATTTTCAATTTATTTCCTCCATTTTTATTATTTTCTTCAATTTCAATTATTTTTATCGAATTTCAATACAGTTGTTCAATTTACAATTAGGTATTTCCAACAGTTATTCCTATAATTTTTCAACTCTTTTGTTTAAAATTAAAATTTATTGTTAACATTTTTAAAATATTCTTTTCAATTGTGTAATTATGTAGCTATTTTTCGACATTTGTTTTCAAAGGTCAATGTATTTTTGTCATTTTTCAAATATATTCTTCAATTTCGTAAGTTTCATTATTTGAATTTGCAAAAATTTATGTTTTTAAATGACCAATAATGTAAAGTTTTTCGCGCGCTTGAGCGCGCGTTAATGTTGCTAGTAAATAATAATTGACAGTCAACAATTTTTATTTTTCTAACCATAGGCCATTAATTTGTAAAATTAGGAAAAAGTTGTGTCTTTCCAGGTGAATTTGTGAGTAATTAATCATTATTAACAATAATTTGTTTATAACAATTGCAATTGGTTGTTGTGGTTAATTTGACTGAATAAGTTATTGTTTTAAAATATAAAAAAATAGTTAAGTCAGAAAAGACTACAACTCGCTAGGTTCATTTGGATATTAGTTATAAATTAATAATTACATAAATTGTGTATAAATACCCCCCATTTATGGGAGTTGTTTATAACCCTATAAATCGAAATTAATTTCAAAAATTGAAATTCCTTGTTACTTCTTTGTTTACACCTTACAGTGATTTCAAATGTGCTCTTTTAATCTGAATTAGTGAAAAACGGTCACTAATTCGAATTAGTGGAACTTTTTACTTATTTTTTGTCAATTTTCAATAAAACTTTAGTAAAGAATTTAAAAAAATTAGTAGAAATGTATATTAATTTGAATTTCTTCAGTGACTTTTCACTGATTTATTTTTAAAGAGATGAGTATTTAAAACAATGGATTTGGTTTTATTTATTTAAATTATAAAGAGATTAATTTGGATTGAATAATCTGAACTATGTGTTTTCAAATATTAAATTTTCATTTTTTTTTCATTATAATGGTATTTATTTGGATTAAATAAAACTGAATCGTGAGTATTTAAAATGTTCATTTTATATTTTTCAATTATAAGGGTATTCATTCGGATAAATTTTAATTTTATTTTAATTGCATTTTTATTATAAAAATATTCATTCAGATTGAATAATCTGACGTGTGGGTATTTAAGAATAACTAGTTTATTTTTTCATTATAAAGGGATTCATTTGTATTCAATAACCTGAACTGCAGATATTAAAAAATATTCATTTTATTTTTTTTCCATTATAAAGGAATTCATTTGGATTGACAAATTTTTTAAACCTATATTCATAAGGATTGATTTTCGGGTAAAAGTAGGTGCTATCACCGGATACAAATGCATTGGACAGAAAACGTATTCAAAAATATTAAAATTTTTTAATATTTTTTAATTACTCTCTTCTTACTGGGTCGGTATGAATTTATGCGCCCCTTGAAGGCATTCATACAAAAACGGAATCAAAGCGCATTGAAACGTTTTAATGCGTTTTAATCAACCACTTTTTACCGGGATTGCATTTTAGATAAAATGTAATTTTGGTTAAATGGAATTACAGGTTAAATGGGTTTTAGGTTAAATGGGATTTAGGTTAAATGAAATTTAGGCTGAATACATTTTAGATGAAATGCTTTTTAGGTTAAATGAGATTTATGTTAAATACATTTTAGATTAAATGGGATTTAGGTTAAGTGGATTTTAGGCTGAATGCATTTTAGGATAAATAAGAGTTAGATTAAATGAAATTTAGGTTAAGTGGGTTTTAGGATAAATGCATTTTAGATTTATTGAGATTTAGATTAAATGAAATTTAGGCTGTATGCAGTTTAGATGAAATGCATTTGATGTTAAAGGGGAATTAGGTTAAATGGTATTTAGGTTAAGTGGGATTTAGGTTGAATGCAGTTTAGGCTAAATACATTTTAGGTTAAATGAGATTTAGGCTGAATGTGTTCATTTTTTTGACCGTATGAATGCGTTTAGACCCTGCCTGCCTACAGGCATCGAAAAGCGCCATGTTTGTGCTTATGGGATAAAAAAAACTTATGTGCTCGTGCGACCTATAATAATTCCTGTATTGTTTAACACTGTTTCTGAATTATTTTAAAACGATTTCCAACCGTTTTAGCGACTGCTCAATAACATTAGATGAGAATTAGTGGGTTGTGCCAAGTGAAAATTCAATTCTAGCTCATATCCACCTTGCTGCCCCAAAACGCCATTTAAGGGGTAAAAAGCTTATTAAATAAGAAACATTTTTGTACAATGTTAAAAAAAATCCTAAGGGGAAGGAGTGTTAAAAAATTGCATTAAAAAATAATTTCCGCATTTTTCTTGTCAAAACTAAATTTTCAAAAATTGGTAGTTATATAGGAAATTATTATTATTATCAGTTGAAAATTATGTTGCCTTAAAATTCAACCCCTGATAATGTGGCAACCACGCATTACACTGACCCAAAATCCTACTTTTTATATTTTTTTAATGTATATTATAACATTTATTATTAACGAAAAAAAATTTTTTTGGGGTGGCTTTTATTTCCAGAGAATGCATCATATAGAGACGCCTTAAAATCCAAAAGAACCCTCAGGTACCTCAGAAGAAGAAATAAAATGACTATACAAATTGAATTTGAGCGAAAGTCCCCCCTGTCTGAAACATTTTTCAAAAACTCGTGATTTTATGGTGTTTTGTTATGTTTTTTACCATGAAATTCAAATTTGCGGGTATTTTCACAAAGATTTTCATAATCAGCGCATCAAAATTCGTAAGTATACCAAAATTCATTAAAATCGTTAGGGGGGGGGGGGGGGTGGAAGTTTTCGGAAGTACACCTAGAATTTTTTGAAACGTGAAATATGTACACGCGACAGCTGAGCTGATATTTTAGAAACATCTATGGTGACAAGCGAATAGTTAAGGTTGGCAGGAGAGTTTGATTTGGATTAGTGGAGGGAGTAATTGTGTCTAAAAGTCCGATTTTCCCTCCTTTTAGAAACAAGTGCTTAAAAACCTGCGGTTTAGTCGAGTTTTGAACACAAAATGTTGTAAAAAAATATAATAATTAACTGCGATTCATTTTTGGTATAAACTTAGTCACACAAGAAAATACAAAAAAATTAAACACACATGGAATTCAGAAATATTGATAAAATTTCACCACACCATTGATGCGCTGAAATTATTCAATTCGTTTGAATTTTCGCGATTAGGGCTACATGAAATTCTTTTTAAATCATTTTTAAAGAATAAAAGACGGAAAAAGAGCGTGCAAAAGACTGTTAATTAATTTTTTTATATTACTTTTAATGTTATTTACAAGTTGTTTACAAATGTTGATAAATCTGGAAATGATGGAACATATTTATATTTGTGTTCATGTTCTATATCTTGTCTTTGGTAAGATGTTTCAGGAATCACATGCACAATACTATTTGTCAATTCCACAGGTCTAAGTGATCCAAAAAAGTCAGTAACAGGCACAGATGCGGGATCCCTTCTAAATAAATTTGTTCTTACACCAACAGTTGAGAGACAATAATGTTTAGGACAAACTTTTAGCTGAAAATAAAACATTGTTTTAGAATAGACTAATTTTTAGTTGGAACGTATTGTATTTGGGCACTTCCACAAAAACAGGAACATGAGATTAAAATTTTATATTCAATTATTTATGTTAAAAAATAACCCAGTAAAGAATAAGCTTTACATTTTATTATTCTAAAAACAGTTTTAGAAAATAGAACTTTAAAAGCATATATTAATGCTTTTTAATTGAGCATGAATAAAGGTTGAATTTTTACTTGAAAAGTACTTTAAATTTACATGGAATGCGTTTACATCACTGTTCTATTAACTCAGGCCTAAGACACTAAGCTAAGTAAAAGCGAATCTTAAAGTCGGAGAGGTGAGTCTTGCTGACGCTACGCTCTTCGTGGCTACGCTTTTACTTACAAGTAACACTACCCAATTGTAACTCACCGATTCTCGTGGTACTTGGTATAAATATTCTACATCGAACTACATTTGACGTACCATGTTTTATATCGGCTAAAAAAACTTTTCAGGGGTAAAGATTACCCTTGTAATGTTTACATTATACGTAAAGGGAAATTAGAACCTATGGTTAAATTGCTGTATATATTGTAAATTTTTTGCATGAAAGTTTTTGCGGTAAAGAAAAAACATTAGAGAAAAAGAAAAATTTTAAAAAAAACAATTATTTTATAAAAAAAATTGTTGAAACGAATAAAACAAAATTGTTTTTTCAGTAATGTTTACTGTCTATCGATTAGCGCAAAAAATCCCCGAAAAAGCCTATATTTTAAAATTATTTAAACATTTTTGTTTAATTGCTTTTTAAAATTTTTCTGAGTCAACAATATTTTTTCTTTGCCATAAAATAATTTCTTGCTGAAAATTTAAAATACATACGGTAATTTAACCATAGGTTCTAATTGGTCTTAACATATAATGTAAATATTACAAGGTAATCTCTACCCCTGAGGAGTTTTTTTAGCCTATATAAAACGTGGTACGTCAAATGTAGTTCGGTGTAGAATATTTATACACTAAAGCGTCGATTCAGTGGACTAAAATATCCTGTGGTCCACTGAATCGACGAGGTTATTGGCGGACGGTCACGTAAACAGTCAGGGCCGTATGAAACTTTAAAAGTATATTTCCCAAGTACTTATTTTTTATTTTCTTTAAATTCATACATATTTTGAAATATAATTGGAAAATAAAAGAATGGAAATTTAAAATAAATATTTAAGTATTAAACTATTGAAAAAATAGTAGGCACGACACGGTTTCGTTTGTAGTAGGGCACCACGCGCCCGCGAAAGTTAGAAGTTAGTACGCCTATGAATATGCGTGTTCGCCGAGCTCAGCGCCCCCTTCTCTCCGATCACCACTTCATCAACAAACTAGTCCACTCCACCGACGTCCACTGAATCGACGCTTTAGTGTACCAAGTACCAAGAGAATCGGCGAGTTACACTTGGGTAGTGTTAGTTATTAGCTTAGTGTCTTAGGCTAACATTCATTTAATAGACTTTTGGTAATTTCCTGGATCAATTTTCATTTAATCCTTGTAATTGAAGTTTTAGATTATTGAATAAACGTATTTTTCATGTTTTACTAGTAGTTTTGCATTTATTTGTATTAATTTAAAAATTGCATCGAACCATGTCTGTAGGTCACGAAAAAATGCATTTATCATCTTACAGTAATAGCGATGGCTATTTGAAACTTGAAATCTCGGATATAAAGTTAATTCTTTATTCTGGATCTTTTGTCTGTATCTTTTGTGTTTAAACACATATTTCGCTTGATATCATCGTGACGCACTGACATAAAAATAAAATTACTTTAAAAATATAATGAAAATACAAGTTAAGAAGTTCAATTGATTTTAATAAATAAGTTTTAAAAATTGGGTTACAACTTTTAATGAAATGTCTTTTAAAAATTGTTCACCTTTATGGCTCAAAATTTTTGAAATGATAGACACTTATTTTTTGATGACGAAATTTTTGATTAAATATATATGACCCTAAAGTTGTTTTGCAAAATATAGATTTTTTCAGAAGTTATTGTTTAAACAATGCTTAAACATTAAATTAGTAAAAAAAATGTTGACCGTTCTATTTGATGAATTTTTATAAAATTTGGTATGAGAAATACTCAGTAATCATTCTTTTAAACAAAAAAAATCAGCTTGATGTGATGCATAATTTATTTAAAATTGCAACAATTATTATAAACAAATAAAAATAAAAAAAACTTTTCTGCCAAATTTTGCATATTTTCTGAGTGGTTCGCGTTAGCTGTTTCACTACGAGTAATTAAAAAAAAAATTTAGTATATTGCATTAGATCAGAAGTTATGCCAATTTTTCTCTCGACGCTAAGCGAGCAACGGTAATACACACAGTCGCAAAAATTTTTACCTTATCGCTTCAAATTACTCTATAGGTCTCAATTCTGGACCAAAATAAACGTTTTTTATTATAACTCTTCATAATTATATTCTCTATGAAGATTGTATTTATCTATTTCTATTTATTTAAACATTTTTTATAATAACGAATTGTGAATCAATCACAAGATCATGAAAATTTTTATTTGTATGATTTTATAATGAAGAAAATGTATTAAAAAACGTATTAAAATAGTGTTGGGAGTTATGTTAATCTGCAAACAATAGTGTAAAAAATTATTAAATTATTTAAATAATTTATTATTAATAATTTCACAAAATTTGTAAAATTAATATAGATTCAATGTTCCAAAAATTCCAAAACAGTTGCGTACGGACTAGGGGGTGAACGATATTATAATATAGTGTTTGAAAAATGTATAAATTTTTATTAATTAAGCGAATTATGTTCTTACGTCGATAATTAAGTCCTTGCATCATGATGATTTAAAGCTTTTCAAATTCCACAAAATATATTAAAAATTGTTTAATTTATTAGTATTGGCTTCTACACATTCTAGTTTACATTCATATGTATTAAATATTTTGAAAATAAATATATTAATTAGCAGTATTTTCATTAATTAAGCTGATATGATAAAATACGTGTCCTAAAAACGTCGAGGCACCATATGACATTATTCAATGTCAAAAATGGGTTAATAAATCAACAAAAAAGATTTTTAACATAATCCTTTACTAGTTTTAAGGTTTTTAACAGGGACCTTCCCGGAAACGAAACGAGCTTAAATCTCAGGGTGTTTTCGACATCCACGCTCTGAGCACTCGGAGCATATGTCTATCTTTTTCTAATCAGTGGGTCTAAAAAAAGACAGACTTATGCTCAAAACTCTCAGAGTGTGAACCTCGAAAACACCCTCAGAAAGGATTGTCAGCCATACGGTATGATTCAACAATCTTCATTTAAATGTTATAAGAAACAAAAAAGCATCAGAATGATTATCTGAAATATCTTATAAAACATAACGCAAAAGCTGCCCTCCGCAACCTGTTTTTTTTACATTTTTCTTTTATTATTTCCATCTCTTATAAATGAAATAAATAATATAAGAAAATATGTTAAAATTGTAAATAATTACTTTAAAAAGCCGTATTTTCTATATGTTAATAATTATTAATAATTACTTGAAAAAAAAAACAATTTTGGAGAAACTGGTCAAGTCCATACCAAGTGATCACACTAATTTCAGTCACATTAATTAATATTTATGAAATTGATGATTTGGGTTCCTTTAGTGGTTAAAAAAAAAGAAATTTCAAGTATTTTTGAAAAATTCAAAATATTTTTGAAAATAATCAAATTCAAAATTTTGAGTATTATTTTTTTTGTTTAATCATTACTTCCGTAATTTTCAAGCAATTTAGATCAACTTTTTTTAAATTACTCGAATTTGAATGCTCTTTAAAGAAAAATTATAACAAATAAAAAATTGTTTATAATTAAATTTTTATTAACAAAAAAAAATTATTTATCTAAAAAAAAATCAAAATCATATTTTCGATTTTTTTCAAAAAATTCATAAACATAGCCTATAATGTGCTTATAAATTTAAGCCAAAGAACAGGATGGTATGTCTTATAGTTTTCGAGAAAAAAATTATTAAGTTACGCTAGCGCGGACTGGTTTCGCCGCGCCGCTACTCAGCGCGTAGCTCCGTAGTAACCTAAATGTATGTATAATATCATTTTTTAAAATAAATATAGCTCCTGTATTGTGTTTAAATTATAGGCTTGAATAAATCTTAATGATTTTTTCTTAGTACATGGATATATGTTAAGTTTAATCAACTAAAATCCATAACGATTTCAGAATTTCAATAACAATAATCGTCTTTTTATCGTACTTTTTAGATTGTACGTGTGTGCTGAATTAGAAAATAGTTTTTTTTTATTTGAGGCATGTAAAATAAAATTGCTTACTTAAATTTTAACTGTAATGAAATATATTCGTAAAGAATTTTCTGAATTGACAATTATAATAACAATTAGATTACAAATAATTTAATTTAACATTTAAATATAAATATTGCAAGTAGAACAAAAAAATTTTAGCTCATCGAAATATGATGTGTAATATATAATATTACCTATATAAAAATGAAAAAACAATATTTTTTTGTCTATTTTCCAATTTTTGTTTTTTAAAAAATAAATATTTTTTAAAATCCATTTGATTAATTGTAAGGATTCATTGAAAATAAGTGAAAAAAAATTGTCGATAAAAAATAATAAAAGTAGTCAACGGAGTTTAAAATTAAAGATGAGAAATCGAAAAAATTTAAACCATTGTTCTGGGGTGTCAATTTCTTTCCAACTTGATTTTGGATCTAGAATTAAGATGTATTATCAAAAGATGGAAAACAATTTTTTGGAGCATTTTTTACCATTTTAGAATTTTAAGCTTTTTTTTAAAAAATAATTTTTTTATTTATTTATACGATAGATTGTAGAAAATCATTTAAAAATCACACAAAAAATTGTCGATGAAAAAAAAAATAAAAATTGTGGAAGTGGTCTTTTTTTACAAAATTTACTTTCTTTCGAGAATAAATATCTCAAACTCCGCAAATTATTCATTTCTCTATTTTTGACATTATCCCATAATTTTAAGTCTAAAATTGCATAAGAAAAAAAATTGGCACTCCTGAACATAACCAATTTGAATGAGCTAAAATTTCACCAGTTCTTACTCATCATTATTTATTCTTTTTTAATTTTTTTTCCAATTATTTCTTCAGTGTTAAATTATTTTAATTATTCACTTATTTTCTTTTATTTAACCCTGGTTTTAATTGTTTTAATTATTTTTCAATTTATTTAATAAATTTTCAATCATTCTTAAATGTTAATTATTTTCACAATTTTTAGTTATTTTTATTACTTTTCTATAATTTACCAATTTTTTTTTATTTAGGGGAGAGTGGCCATCAATGTACCAGTTTTCTCAATGAACCATTTCAATTTTCTCAGAAACAATTAAATAAAAATTCTCCTAATTTTAAATATAAATGAAGTTTGCATAAACACACTACGTCCATAAATTTGAGACGTGTGGCTTTATTTTTTACAGAGAAAACTGAAAAAAAATGTTTTTGATGTACTGAAGAAAAAATTTACCTAAAATACAAACACGTTTTTTAATTGAAATAAGGACATTTAAAAATAAATGTACTTATGATTTATTTTGTTTTGGGCCTTAACTACAATATTCTAATGAGATAAAGATTTTGAAATATTGGAATAAGTTATAAAAAACCATTTTTGTTGCAAATGTCATGTTGATTCAATGTACCGGGGAACAATGAACCACCTGGAATTGCAGTGTATTTTCGATTTCCAGAGTGGTGTGCCTGATTATAAAACTAGGCACGCGTTCAGCATGTTACAGCGATAGTTATCAGTACCTTTCTCAACATAGCAAAACTAAAATGCCATTTTAGCTAGTTAACTTAAATTTGAGGTATATTTATGTTATACATTATCAATTAAAAAGTGTTAAATAATAATTTTTTATAGTATTTGATAGAAAATAAGTTTTTTTACAAAGTGAAAATTGCAATATTCTTATTGTTGAACATTTTTAGTGTTTTTATAGAGGTGGTTCATTGTGTACCCAGGTTGTTGAAAATGAAAATAGCTTGTTAGTTTAGAAAAATCCTAAATTTTATTATTTAGTCAAAATAAATCGTGTATAACATGTGTGCATTACCTAGAGAAGTGTTGTAGTTTTATATTGATGCAAAGAAGTGCTTGAAATTGGTGAAATTCAATCAGTACTTTGACCTTGAAAAAAACCCGGTACATTGATGGCCACTCTTCCCTAAATTATTTTTTTCCGATTTTTTAATTCTAACGTTTTATAGGTTTTGTTCTACTTGTATTATTAATATTTAAATATTAAATGAAATCATTTGTAAGCTAATTGTAATTATAATTGTCAATTCAGAAAATTCTTTACGAATATATTTCATTACAGTTAAAATTTAAGTAAGCAATTTTATTTTACATGCCTCAAATAAAAAAAAACTATTTTCTAATTCAGCACACACGTACAATCTAAAAAGTACGATAAAAAGACGATTATTGTTATTGAAATTCTGAAATCGTTATGGATTTTAGTTGATTAAACTTAACATATATCCATGTACTAAGAAAAAATCATTAAGATTTATTCAAGCCTATAATTTAAATACAATACAGGAGCTATACTTATTTTAAATAATGATATTAATAACTTAATAATTTTTTTCTCGAAAACTATAAGACATACCATACTGTTCTTTGGCTTAAATTTTTAAGCACATTAGAGGCTATGTTTATGAATTTTTTGAAAAAATCGAAGATATGATTTTGATTTTTTTTTTAGATAAATAATTTTTTTTTGTTAATAAAATTTAATTATAAACAATTTTTTATTTGTTATAATTTTTCTTTAAAGAGCATTCAAATTCGAGTAGTTTAAAAAAAGTTGATCTAAATTGCTTGAAAATTACGGAAGTTATGATTAAACAAAAAAAATAATACTCAAAATTTTGAATTTGATTATTTTCAAAAATATTTTGAATTTTTCAAAAATACTTGAAATTTCTTTTTTTAACCACTAAAGGAACCCAAATCATCAATTTCATAAATATTAATTAATGTGACTGAAATTAGTGTGATCACTTGGTATGGATTCGACTAACTTCGTATCACGAAGGGCTCACTGAATTCTCTAGAGTCCGATAGGGCTGATTAATACGTGTAGATTTGTTTTTTGTTATTTGCTTTTAGATGGAATTGTATCAAATTTTAAGAAGTAAGATAAGAGATATTTTAATTTAAATAAATACATATTATTTAGCAAATAGAATATATATACGTACGAATTCACTTAGCATCTTTGAACTTGAAGGTTCTACCTTCTCAAGAAAATCTAGTGCGTAATATGTATATCTGTCAATAATATACACTCCAATGGCTGGGTCCACGTGATGCTAAGGTAGAAAATATTATATAAATCATGCTGTACCTTATGCTGCACACATAAAAGAGATATTAAGATAAAAAATATTTACAGATAGTGAATCCTCGCCTACTAGACTAGAAGCGACAGCAAGAATATTTGGAGAGTAAAATTTCTCGTACATAGAACTTGCTTGACATGTATCAACAACAAACAAAATTTCATGGTATCTTCGCTTTTGCCACATTTGCTCTAAAGCATCACTTAACTCTTGACTAGTTATTTCTTCAGAGTCTTGAAACTTTAAAAAACCATTACCTCCATGACCCGTTAAATAAATAAGAATATTTGAACCTTCATCCGTAAGTAATTTCTTCGATCTAGGTGTTTCTGGTGACAAACGACCTGTCAAAAGCCGAACAAAATTTTCGACTGTTACTTCATACCCTCTGTAATCTACTTCTACATCGTCTCCATAAACGTTTATATGTTGCTTAATGTTATTAAATACAGTTGCTGGTCTTGGATTTCTTGGATTACATGCCATATCATCGGCTATCATTAAAATGATTTGTGAATCAGGGATTCCTAATCGTTTAACACTTCGATAGATAGAAAGTACATTAGCAACATGTCGATAATTAAACCAGAAGCGGGAAGTATCTACTAATACTGCCCAATTATTGGAATGTCCTGTTTTAGAAAAATTGGCCGGTATCTAAAACAGAACAAATAAATATTAACTCCTTAATTATCTTGCATTGACTTTAAATTCTAATAGGTCTCTTAAGTAAAAATAACTAAATTATTTTTTGTACTTATATTTTTTACAGAAAATTCAAGTTTTTCTTTTACAAAAGTTTTTAAAAAACATTGAGACTAATATCTAATCATCGGACCCTTTTTTCATGGAAATACCCTACACTCGAATTTGTATGTTCATTTGCATTTCGTTGTGAAGTAAATTGTCGTTGTAATGATTGTGGTCATCCTAAGAGAATAAATTTTATTTTGAATCTCTTGAAGGGATGACATTTCTTGTAATTAAATGGATGATCTCCTATGAATATTTTTTGTAAGTTCATGTCTTTGTAACTGTGTATATTATGAGGCATTTTCCATGTAAATAGGATACACAAGTTTTGTTTACACTACGGACACAAAAGGTGATGGTAACTCAGATGAGATTAGAAAACCCTTAGCTTCGGGTTAATTGTTGTAAGTGGTAGTTATCATTTTCTAACTACTTTTTTATACTTATTTTAGTAAATTTTGGTAAAATTTTGAAAATTAAGAATGTTACAAAAATTTTTGAACATTGATTTTTCCGAAAAATACTATGATTATAAAGACAAAAAATGCAATAATTTAGACATTTTTTTACCAATTTAATTTAAAAAAAGCTCTTTCGACGCAGAATTAAATACACTTTAAATAATTCTGCACAGAAAAAATATTCTAAATAAAATTGGTCCGTAAAGCATGACAAAATTGAAAAAATTCTAAAAAGTTGATAATTTTTTAACTTCTGTACTCTTTTTCTACGGTAAATTTTACTTGAAACATAAAACCTCTACTAGGTGTAGAAAGCCTTATTTTTCAGCTTTAAATTAAAAGAAAGAAATTTGAAATCGGACCAAAGATGACGAAGTAACAGTATGTTTTATACGAAAATTGCAGAAAAACAGTTTTTTAGATCTAAAATGAAATTTTGGGGGCAAGGGGGAAATTTAATACACATTATTTTCTTTAGTTTTTCATGACGAAAAAATGAGGGGCTGATAGTAAAAACGAGTTATAATAATGATGGGAGCAAAAGTGGGTTCAAAGCAGTAAGAGCAAAAACGGGTCAAAAATTTTAAACTATTTCTTTATTTATAAAATATGCTTTCGACTGTTTCGGAATTATTTTAATTTACAAATATTGTTTTAACAATTTCGAATGTTTTCAGGTAACAATAATTAAAAGACAGTGGATAGTATATTTTATAAATAAAGAAATAGTTTGGAACCTTTGACCCGTTTTTGCTCTTACTGCTTTGAACCCACTTTTGCTCACATCATTATTATAATCCATTTTTACTATTAGGCCCTCAAATTAGGCTAGGTTCGATTAAAATAATTTTTTTTCGTCTTTTTTTGTAACACAGTGTAATTTAACCTTTTAAAGTTATAATTTTAAATAAAAAAATATTTGTTTCTTCTTACTCGAACATAATTTAATAAAAACAATTTATCTTGAAACTTATTTAAATTGTTATTTAGAATAATTGATTTTTTATTTTACAAGTAAAAACGTTTTTGATTTAAAATTTTTTATTTGTATTTTAATTGTATAAGTAGGTACTTGTCTCTCACGTTTCAAATATTTAACCTCAATAGGTATATTTATTTTCCTGAAACTTAAAAATTCTCTTACGGAAAATTGTGGAATTTTCTTTGTAAAAATAGCAGTTAGTACAAATTGCAAAAAAAGAAATATTCAAATGAATTATATGGAAAAGTTAAATTTGTTATAAATAAATATTTAGGGAACTATTTTTCAACTAATATACTGAATATATAAATAAATTGTCGTATTAATTACAAAATAGTGATAATATATTTTATTACCTGCCAAGAAGTTATTGCTGTTACTTTTAATATTAATATTACAAGTGAAAAATAAAACATTTTAAAAATAATTTGTTTGTAAACACCCTGGTGTTAAACACACTTGACAGTCTTGACACTTGGCCAGAATCAGGGATGGGTGCGTATTATACGTGATGTTACTGTTACATTGAAGGTGAAGTCCCATGACGGCGTAAAAGCGTAAGGGCAAGGTTGGGTAATGACGCGTCACGCGAGTTTTTCTACGTAATGTTTTGATTTTTAAAATGCTAATAACTTTGCATTAAATTGTACTAGAGTGTTCTCTAAAGGTGCCATCCCATGTCTGCGTTTTGTATTGCGTTGTAATGAGACAGAAAAGGATAAAGTATATGTGTGTCTTTTTCTCTCTCATCACAACGCATTGCAAAACCGCAGCCATGGGACGGCGCCCTAAGGGTGCCGTCTGATGTTAGGGATTAATGGATTAGGGATTAGAATAGACCAATCAGATAATTGGTCACATTGGAATGCATTTTCTGATTGGTCTATTCTAATCCCTAATCCATTATTCCCTAGCATGAGACGGTACCCTAATAGCTCAATCGATGCGTTTTTAAAAAATAAAACGAATTAAATACTTACATAATAACTTTTTTAACAAAAAATATACAATTTTGAAAAAAACGCTTTTTTCAATGTTTTTAAATGCGAAAAAAATAGTTAGAATTGATCAAACAGGTTCAAACGGATTTCATAATTTTTCCTTCTGAGGGATCTATAATTTCGTTAAAAAAAGATAGTTCTATGTATTATAGTTTTTGAGATATTGGCCAAACGTAATGTGAACATACACACACATGGACATTTTTTAAAAATTTCATTTTCGACATTCTGAGGTGGCCCTACTAGAAGTAAAGAGATAGAAATCTTATCACTTTTTATCTTTTCTTATCCCTGTTATAGAAAGAGATGCAGAAAAGCTATCATTTTCAAACTCGACTCTATATCTGCTTATATCTTTCTATCGACCCCAATCTCGTTCACCCTAATAGCACCGACTGTGCCGGGAACGTTCCTGGAATGGTCCGCCGGTCCCTGGGGTACGTTCACATGGACCGTTCCAATATACCTGACAAATACGTTCCGGATTTCACTAGGCAAGGAACGTTCCGCGGAACGTTCCTGGAATGTTCCGAGGAACTTTAAATACACATTGAAAAATAATTAATGTTAATATCTTGCGCAGTAGTTATCTATCGCACCTAGAGCTGCGCAGTTGATTTTAGTGACCACTGTTCTATAGAAGCAATCATATTAAAAACATTAAATAATATTAATAAAAAAATTTTCAGCTTTTTCCGCATACTTTTTCCGCAACCCGTTCTGCGATTTTTTGAATGTGTATTCAAAGTTCCTTGGAACATTCCATGAACGTTCCGCGGGAACGTTCCTAGCCTAGTGAAATCCGGAACGGATTTGTCAGGTATATTGGAGCGGTCCAAGGGAACGTACCCAAGGGGCCAGCAGCCCATTCCAGGAACGTTCCCGGCCTAGTCGGTGCTATTAGGGCAATCTCTACCTTAATCACGATGACCAGTTTATCGTCATTAATCGGCTTTTCCCTATAACTTTCAATCTCTAATCTTTACCATCCTATACCTTTCTATTGCCTCCAATCTCTTTCAATCTCTACCTGAATCATAATGACCAGCTTATCACCATTAATCACCTTTTTCCTATAACTTTATACCTTTCTATTCAGTCCTATCCCTACCTTAATAGACATAGCGATTTATCGCTTTTAATCACCTTTTTCTATAACTTTCATTTAATTTCTAATACCTTCATATTATTTCCAAACCCCACCTGAATGAGCATGATGAGCTTTCCCTTTTAATCACTTTTCATCAATACTTTTCAATAACCTATAACATATCCACATATTTTTTGCTATTCCACTCTAACCAGCATCATCAGTTATCGCTTTTAATCACCTTTCTTCTATAACTTTTAATCTTTCACCTATCACCTTCTATCCCTTCCTATCCCTTTCTATCTCTTTTTATCCCTTTTTATCCCTTTCTATCCCTTCCTATTCCTTTTAATCTCTTTCTATCCCTACTTATACTTTCCCATCCCCAACTGAAAGAACATGATCACTCACTAGATAACTGAAAGTAATGAAAGGAAAGTGATTAAAAGCGAAAAATGATCATGTTAATACAGGTGGAATAAGAAAATATAAAAAGGGATAGAAAGGGATAGAAAGTGATAGGTCAAAGATAGAAAGTTATTGAAGGAAATAAGTGATTAAAAGCCATAAACCGATAATGCTGGTTAAGAGAAGAATAGCAAAAAATATGTGTATATGACATAGGTTATTGAAAATTATAGATGAAAAGTGATTAAAAGGGAAAGCACATAGTGTTCATTCAGATGGGGTTTGGAAATGATGTGAAAGGATTAGACATTAATTCAAAGTTATAGAAAAAGATGATTAAAAGCGATAACTTGCTATGTCCATTGAAGTAGGGATAGGGCGGGATAGAAAGGTATAGATTAGAGATTAAAAGTTATAAGAAAAAGGTGATTAATGGTGATAACTGATCATTATGATTAAGGTGGAGATTGAAAGAGATTGAAGGCAATAGAAAGGGAAAGGATGGTGAAGATTAAAGATTGAAAGTTATAGGGAGAAGGTGATTAATAGGGAAAACTGATCATTATGATTATGGTAGAGATTGAAAGAGGTTTGAGGTCAATAGAAAGGGTTAAGAAGGTATACAGTCGGGATTGAAAATTATACGTTTTCTGTATCTCTTTCTATAACAGAGATAAGAAAAGATAAAAAGTGATAAGATTTCTATCTCTTTATTTCCAGTATGGATCCCCAAAAATATAAATACCATGTGGGATAGAAAAGATAGAAGAGGAAGATTAAAAGAGATGGGAGTAAGAGTGATAAAAAGCAGTCAAGTAAACGAGTGATCTGTAGTGTATCGTTCGTTAGCTCAGTTGGTATAGTGTGCTTATATTAATGCGCTAGGGGATCGCTCCATCATAGCTGACGATTTTTCAGTATTACACGCCTTAAATATCAGATTAATTTCAGTATATATATATATAAATATAATTCCATATAAAATAACGAAAGCAATTGGGTATTTAAAATGGTAGATAAGCGAAAAGATAGATGGAGATTAAATTTTTAAAGAAGAGGACAGAAAGGGGATAGAAAGAGATTCACTTTTTATAGAAAAGGAAAAAAAGGGGATAGAAAAGGGATAGAAAGAGATAAAAATAATTGATGGACGAAGAGATAGAAAGAGATTTATTTATTTTAGAAGATGATAGAAAGGGAATAGAAACGGATACATATTCAAAGCGAATAGAGAAAAGATATAAAGAGGTAGAAGTTTAGAGATAGAAAGATATTGTGTTTTTGGAATGCAAAGTAGATATATGGAAGGGATAGAAAAAGTGTAATCTCTTTCTATCCTCATATTTCTTTCCCTTTTTATCTTTTTACTCTTAGCAGTGGGGTCAGGCTTTGCAAAGCGGGTTTACGCCCATTCGCCCGAATCCACGCGCCCGAACAAACTTTCCCCCGAATCCAAACGCCCGAATGGTTTTGCCCGGAGCCATTCACCCGAAAAATATTTTAATTTAAATTTGAAATGTTCAAATGAATCGAAATATGTGTATGTACTTCAGCACAGTATGCCTCAACTAGTCGCAGGTGGTCTGAAAATGTAACAACGAACGGCTAATGTGGAATTGTCCTAAATGTCTCCCAGATTCCAAATTTTCAAGATTTGAAATCCTAGCTGCTCCACTTTTTGATATTTTTACGTCAGAGTTTCATATCTACCATGAAAACGCGTAAGAGGCTATCTATTCAAGAGAATACCGAAATATAACGTGTCATTACGTATTATTACTGTAAATGTCGCTATACACGACTTTGTTAAAGGCGAAATATTCTTTAGCAATGGACTCCCCCCTTCTAAACCCTTCACCGCCAAGAATGACAGAATTGCTTATTGAAATGAAACGAAATTCTTCTTCTTCTTCTTAAATGACTTTTGGCGTAGATGAAACGAAATTGTATCCACGATAATTGAAAATGTTATTGATACTCATCGTTGTAGGATATTTGCCAAACCTTCCCCCCACCCTCATTAAACACTTTTTCCTCCTCTCTGTTATCCTCTATGTAACCACCCCGACCCCCTCCAAGGAGGACAAAATTGCTTACAGAATTGAATCGAAATTTTATCCACGATAATTGAAAATGTTATTGATACTCATCGTTGTAGGATCTTTGCCTAACCACCCTCATTGACCACCTTTTCCCCTCTCTTTAGCTCTCTATGTAACTGACCCCCCACACTCTTCCCAAGGATGACAGAATTGCTTATTGAATTGAATCGAAATTTTATCTACGATAACTATAAATGTTATTGATACCCCCACAGCACCGAAAATTTCCTGAAAATTTATTAAAGATTTATTTGCAAACTTCGGAATATTTAGATGCAAAGCTTAGTGAAAATTGTGTAAAAATTTAAATATCCCGATTAAATAAATGTTTAGCGTAAAAGTTGACTGAAGATTCAAATTAAATTTTCGTGAAATGTTTGTCGCAAAAGTTGATTCTTCATTTAAATTCAATTGTCGTGAAATGTTTGTCGCAAAAGTGAATTGCGAACATTTAAGTGAATATTTGGTAAATGTTGAGCGGAAAGTTGACCGAATAAAAAAAATTATATTAAATAGAAGGGGAACAAGTAAGTTAAACAGTAATTAAATTAATATAAACACATTTATTGAATATTATTATTTAACATTTATTTTAGTTTTAATTTTCAGTAACAAAACAAAAGAAATGCAACACACAGGAAACTGTAAGTTAAAAGATTGTATTAGATTAAGGATTTGTAAAACGTTACAGAATCTTCAAAATTTTATTCAATAAATGTGTTTATATTAATTTAATTACTGTTTAATTTACTTATCCCCCTTCTATTTAATATAATTTTTTTTATTCGGTCAACTTTCCGCTCAACATTTATCAAATATTCACTTAAATTTTCAATCCACTTTTGTGACAAACATTTCACAAAAATTCAGTTTAAATATTTAGTCAACTTTCACTACGAAAATTACACGAAAATTTAATTTAAATGTTGAATCAACTTTTGCGACAAACATTTCACGACAATTGAAATTAAATGTTAAATCAACTTTTGCGACAAACATTTCACGAAAATTTAATTTAAATCTTCAGTCAACTTTCACGACGAACATTTCACGAAAATGTAATTTAAATGTTCAGGAAACTTTCGCGACGAAAATTTCACGAAAATGTAATTTAAATGTTCAGGAAACTTTCGCGACAAAAATTTCACGAAAATTTAATTTAAATCTTTAGTCAACTTTTACGCTAAACACTTATTTAATAGGGACATTTAAATCTTTACACAATTTTCACTAAGCTTTGCACCTAAATATTCCGAAGTTTGCAAATAAATCTTTAATAAATTTTCAGCAAATTTTCGGTGATGTGGGGGTACTTATCGTTGTAGGATATTTGACAACCCTCCCCCCACGCCTTCATTGACCACCTTTCCAGTCTATGTACCCTCCAAATAGTTGTAGGATGCCTTTTTAAAAGTCTTATTTTATGGCAGAAAAGCAGTCTTAAGTTTTACTAATTAAGGGTGTTGCAAGGAGAGAATTAACATAACCTTAAAACTATTTTTGCAGTCAGCGTACAATTTTGACAGTTAGCAATTTTTTTCTGAAACAAAAATGTAATTAAAAATAATATGACAATGTACCCATAATTTAAATTTTATGCAGATTCTAAAACTACTTTAACATTTTAAAAATATGTATTATTTGAGCTTCAGTTTCTGAACAAAATATTGAAAATTTTGTAGTTTTTTTTGTAAATAATTTTCAATATTTTGTTCAGAAACTGAAGCCCAAATAATACATATTTTTAAAATGTTAACTTAGTTTTAGAATCTGCATAAAATTTAAATTATGGGTACATGGCCATATTTTTAATTACATTTTTTGTTTCTGAAAAAAGTGGCTTAGTGTCGAAATTATACGCTGCCTGGAAAAGTATTTTTAAAGTTACGTTAGCTCTCTCCTTGCAACATCCTTAATATGGCAATGTAAATTTGTGATTATTTTAAATTCCTCTTGATTAAGATACTATTTTTTACAGATGTATAAGTACATCTATGAAAAATACTATCTTAATCAAGATGAATCATAGAGGGGAATCATTGATGGTCCACGAGGGCGCAGGGGGAGGGGTAGTCAAAGATCCTTTAACAATGAGTATCAATATCATTTTCAATTATCGTGGATAAAATTTCGTTTTATTTTAATAAGCAATTCTGTAATCCTTGGGGGTGAGGGGTTGGGGTGGCTACATAGAGGGCTACAGAATGAGAAAAGGTGGTCAACAAGGGTTGGGGGGGGTGGTCAAAGATGGTACAACGTTAAGCATCAATAACATTTTCAATTATCGTGGATAAAATTTCGTTTCACTTTAATAAGCAATTCTGTAATCCTTGGGGTTGGGGGGGGGGGGGTGGGGTTGTCTATTGCTAAGAAGTATTTCGCCTTTAATAATCCTGCATAAACGCTTAAAACCTCCAAAAAATATAAAAATTGTGCGAAAAATAAACGAAAAACTAAAAATTATAGGTCTAAATAACTACGAGATTTACATAAATTATTTAATCGCATAAAAAAAAAACAAACCTGAACAAGCATTATAATGAGGAAGAATACCCTCAAAATCATCCCCTAAACATGAATTTTCAAAAATTATAAAATATTCTTAAACAAGTAGACAAAAACATTCGTTAGAGAATTCACAAACTTTAAACATTACTAAGAATAAGAGTTCTATGAAACTTGCCCTTTCAGCATCGAAAACCACCCTTAAAAATCTTCTCTTAATCTTTAATCCAAAAACTTGACAATTTTTTATTAAACATATAAACTAAAACAATTTTGAGAGTATCCTCCGACTTTAAAAATTGCTCACAATGTATTCCTATGTAAGGTAAAAAAGAATAAATTTTAAGCGATTTTTTTTTCGGTTCATTTCTTTATTTCAGATTAAGGGATGATTTTCAAGTGTGTTTTTCGATGCTGAAGGGGATAAGGTAGATAAGAATACATTCAAAGCAAGGTTTTAAGTAATTAAGGGATGATTTTAAAGGGTGGTTTTCGATGCTAATAGAGGTAAATTTTATTGGTTTTTATTCTGATTGAATTTCAAAGTTTGTGAATCCTCTTAAGATTGTTTTTTGTTTACTTGTTTACTTTGGTATTTTTTTAATTCGTGTTTACGACTACACAGCCACACAAAAAAAAGTTCCCTGGCCTGTTGGCGGAGAGGCGACCGCAAAAAATGGAGTGTATAAGGTAAATGGTGCAAATCACTATTTTAGTAAAGAATTTTGTAAGACAATTACAAATCGACTTGTGTGCCTGACCCTAGTGGGGACAATAATTAAGGGCTGGTGATTAAAGTTTTAATTTTTTTCAAGTAACTTACCTCATAAGGTAAATGTGCATCGATGGTGCCATTTAATGAATTTTGATGCGCTGAATCCAAAAATCCTTGTGTGCCACTTCTCAGGTGGGACGAACCCTAGGCACACCGCTAATGAACATGTAAATTTTTTCGAGTAACTTACCTCATAAGGTAAATGTGCATCGACGGTGCCATTTAATAAATTTTGATGTCCTGAATCCAATAATCTTTGTGTGCCACTTCTCAGGTGGGACGAACCCTAGGCAACACCGCTAATGAACATGTCAATTTTTTCGAGTAACTTACCTCATAAGGTAAATGAAATCTAAAAACGTCATATTATGAAGTTTGATGCACTGAATTCAAAAAAATTGGTGTGCCACCTCCTAGGTGGAACAAATCCTAGGCACACCACTAATTAATATACAAACCGCGGACGCGCGCAGGTTTTTCGGAGCATGGCACGCGATTTTAAACGCAGCAAACCGAGAGCAGGATCACCGTACAAACTTTTTTTTGCCCTTTTCAGGTCACTGGAGGGAAAAATTTTTTTCCACGTGCTGTCACCGAATATCTAGGATCCATAAACCTTTCGCTCCCAAGTCCCATTGCAAGGATTCACACATATTTATATTATCTCTAACGTCACTAACCTAAAGACTGCGAGTGCTGACCCGCTAACGCGAACGAAACACGAGATTTTCGTACATATGTTATAGAAAATAGCATATGCACCTCGGGAGGCCGATTTTTTGTCTCGCACAATGTTCTCCGAACTTGTTTCGCACTCGCTACGCTCGTGCTACACTCGTTCTTCGAACATTTGTGCTTGACAAAAAAACACGGACTTCCCTGTAATAAGAGGGTTATTGAGCAAGCGTTTTGGCTAGTTGAGCAAGCCCTCTGCTCAATTGTCCTAACGAAATATGGACAATTGGGCTGGTTGCTCATTCACCCAATGCATTGAGTCCAATAATCCACAAGGTATTTCGAGCTTAACACTGGAGAAAAAGCGACTTAATATTGATAAAACACTAAGAAACGTTAAATTAAGCATAAATACACAAAATTAGATAATAAAAATACGTATATTAAGAATAAATAACATTTTCGAAAAGACGTGATTTATTGACACACAGGGAGCAGAACACCTGACTAGCAAAATAGACGTAGCCAATCACAATTTAGTCTCTCGCGGTAGAAAGATTTGATTGGCTACGTCTATTCTGCTAGTCAGGTGTTCTGCTCTCTGAGTGCCAATAAATGACGTCTTTTCGGAAATGTTATTTATTCTTAATATACGTATTTTTATTATCTAATTTTGTGTATTTATGCTTAATTTAACGTTTCTTAGTGTTTTATCAATATTAAGTCGCTTTTTCTCCAGTTTTAAGCTCGAAATACCTTGTGGATTATTGGACTCAATGCATTGGGTGAATGAGCAACCAGCCCAATTGTCCATATTTCGTTAGGACAATTGAGCAGAGGGCTTGCTCAACTAGCCAAAACGCTTGGTCAATAACCCTCTTATTACAGGGTTATTAAATGTACGTAAACTGTTGAAAGTCGCGTTGAAATATTTGGGGCCGTTCAAAAAATACGTAACGCTTACAGGGGGGAGGGGGGGGGGGTCTGAAAAAATAAACTTTTGCACGTAACATCCTATTACGAAGGGGGGAGGAGAGGGGTAAAAATATATTTTAATAAGCGTCACGTATTTTTTGAACGGCCCCTTTACAGCGAGTCTTCACTCGTAAATATAAGGATTATTTACGTTAAATGATTGTTAAGTAATTACAAAAATATTTATAAAAAAAAGGTAAAATAATTTAAACATTATATAAACAAATTGTTGTAAACAAATTGTAGTAACAAAGTTTCTTTTGAAAAAATTCTTATATTTTGCCAGTATTGTACCAATTGAATGGAAGTATTGCGGGTACGGCAGTGATCGTCAGTTTGTTCAAACAAAGGCGTAAAATTGGGATTACGAAATGAAAAAAAAGTTTTAATTTTGATATTACTAGTTTCCAAATTTTGTATTAAAAATCCTGGTTTTCCTACGATATCAAAAATCTAAAAGTATCTCAAGAAATGTGAAAAGATTTCAGAGAAAACCCAATAGTTATAATATATTAATAATTAATAACATTATAATTTTTAAGATTTTCACACAGTACAACATATGACTGGATTCGTAAGAATTCAAGGAACTACAATTTTTTACTTAAAAATTGTTTGTGATAAAATTTAAAAAAAATTTATTTTTTATTGCCCTAATAAATATGTGTGAATCCTTGCAATGGGACTTGGGAGCGAAAGGTTTATGGATCCTAGATCTTCGGTGACAGCACGTGGAAAAAAATTTTTCCCTCCAGTGACCTGAAAAGGGCAAAAAAAAGTTTGTACGGTGATCCTGCTCTCGGTTTGCTGCGTTTAAAATCGCGTGCCATGCTCCGAAAAACCTGCGCGCGTCCGCGGGTTGTATATTAATTAGTGGTGTGCCTAGGGTTTGTCCCACCTAGGAGGTGGCACACCAATTTTTTTGAATTCAGTGCATCAAACTTCATAATATGACGTTTTTAGATTTCATTTACCTTATGAGGTAAGTTACTCGAAAAAATTGACATGTTCATTAGTGGTGTGCCTAGTGTTCGTCCCATCTGAGAGGTGGCACACAAGGATTTTTAGATTCAGGACATCAAGATTCATTAGATGGCACCATCGGTACACATTTACCTTATGAGGTAAGTTACTCGAAGAAATTAACATGTTCATTAGCGGTGTGCCTAGGGTTCGTCCCACCTGAGAAGTGGCACACAAAGATTTTTGGATTCAGCGCATCAAAATTTATTAAATGGCACCGTCGATGCACATTTACCTTATGAGGTAAGTTACTCGAAAAAATTTACATGTTCATTAGCGGTGTGCCTAGGGTTCGTCCCACCTGAGAAGTGGCACACAAGGATTTTTGGATTCAGCGCATCAAAATTCATTAAATGGCACCATCGATGCACATTTACCTTATGAGGTAAGTTACTTGAAAAAAATTACCACTTTAATCACCTGCCATTAATTATTGTCCCCACTAGGTTCAGGCAGACAAGTCGATTTGTAATTGTCTTACAAAATTCTTTACTAAAATAGTGATTTGCACCATTTACTTTATACACTTCATTTTATGCGGTCGCAGCTTGGACTACTGGGTATGAGACCCATATTTTCCTATGTATTTTGATGCGCTGAAACCGAATCCGCCATCACAATTGGTCCAGCGGGTCTGATTTTCGACCTAACCTAAAATTAATAAAATGACACTTTTTGTTCTCCCTACTGAAAAATCCTATATAGGATCCTACATAGGATCCTATATAGAATCCATATGGATTCCTATGAGAATCTACGTAGGATCCTATATAGTATCCTATATAGGTATTGTCCTATAGGAATCCTTGTGGATTCTCATAGGAATCTATGTGGATTCCTATAGGTCGCCTATAGGACACGTCCTATATAGGATCCTATGTGGACTCTCCTATAGGAATACATGTAGGATCTCATATAGGATCCTACATAGGCGTCCCAATAAAATTTTTGTACACCCCCCTACATAGGTTCCTACGTAGGTTCCCATATAGGATCTTTTATGGGCGCCCAAAAAAAAATTATGTACACAGAATTAATTGTTTTTTTTAACAACTTTATTCAAATATACATTAAGCACCATTTTAAGGACGAAGAATATTTACTGCGCAGGCGTAAGTATTATAGAATACGTAAAAGACGACTGCGCATGAGGAAGGCGTACAAAAAATTTTTTTGGGATACCCATGTAGGATCTTATATGGGTTCCCATATAGGATCCTATATGGGAACCTACGTAGGATCATATGTAGGAGGGTGTACAAAAATTTTTTGGGACGCCTATGCAGGATCCTATATGAGATCCTACACGTATTCTTATAGGAGAGTCCACATAGGATCCTATATACGACTTGTCCTATAGGCGACCTATAGGAATCCACATAGATTCCTATGAGAATCCACATGGATTCCTATAGGACAATACCTATATAGGATCATATATAGGATCCTACGTGGATTCTCATAGGAATCCATATGGATTCTATATAGGATCCTATGTAGGATCCTATATAGGATTTTTCAGTTATAGAATCTGAACCAGATTTAACTTTAATACATGACTAGGGCCAATAGAAAGCTTGATTTATGACCTTTAAAACGCTTTTTTAAAAATTGTTCTACGATGATTTTTAACGAAGATATGATGTTTTACTTAACATATGATTTTTTTAAATGTTAAAAATGCGCGAATATAGTAACTTATAAAAAAAATTATTTTATGTAAAACATCAAATCTTCGTTAAAAATCATCGTGGAACAATCTTTAAAGAACGTTTTAAAGGTCATAAATCAAGCTTTCCATTGGCTTTAGTCGTGTATTAAAGTTAAATCGGGTTCAGATTCTAAAGAACAAAAAGTTTCATTTTATTAATTTTGAGGTGAGGTCCAAAATCAGACCCGCTGGACCAATTCTGATGGCGGATTCGGATTCAGCGCATCAAAATACATAGGAAAATATGGGTCCCATACCCAGGCCATGGAACTTTATTTTCTTGTGTGGCTGTGTTATGAAGGGTTGTTCCTTATCATAATGCTTGGTAAGGTTCGATTATTTCTTTGAATGCGATTAAGTATTTTATTTAAATTTCCTAGTTATTTAGACTATAATTTTTTTTTTCGTTTATTTTCTGCATAATTTTTATACTTTCTGTGGGTTTTTTTTTGGACTTTATTCATGATAATTTTCAATCTTTAGGTGGAAATAAAAAACACCATCCCAAGTAGCACGTAATATTACGTAAGTATCGCAGTAATATTACATTCAATATTAGTAATATTACAGGTTGATGTACAGTAATATTACTGTGACATTAAACTGTCCGCGTCAAGGTAATATTACAAGGTAATATTGAGGTAATATTACAAAGTGATATTACAGTAATGTTACAAAGTAATATTACAGTGACATTATAGTAATATTACAATTAAATATAATGTATAAAAAATTTTGGGGGACCGAGTCTTGAACCCTTGTAAGCTGACCATGTAGGTAGATGCCTTAAACCACTCGGCTACTTAGCTCTTAGAATATATTTTAGAAAGTCTTCTACATATTGTACTACATACTTGTAATATTAATGTAATATTACAAGGAGATTTGTAATATTACTGTAATATTAACTCAATATTTCTTTGTAATATTACTACGTAATATTACCTCAACATTACCCTGTAATATTACCTTGACGCGGACATTTTAATGTCACAGTAATATTACTGTAACATTAACCCGTAATATTACCAATATTGAATGTAATATTACTGCGATACTCACGTAATATTACGTGCTACTTGGGATACGACATCAAAAAGTTGATGTTTTGGCGAAAATTTTAAGCTATCATAAAGTCTTCTATCTTGGAAATTAAAATGCACAGAGGGTTGCCGAATTGAGAAAGAATGTCCCATATTTGAAAAAATAAAGAATATAAAACGGACTTCTAATTTAAATGAACGAGGAATTTGCAATAAACAGTCCGTGAATTTATTGTTTAAATGCTTTCAGTATTTTAAGTAATTTTTATAGTTATTCAAAAGTCACGTGATAGTCGAGGGGGGGGGGGTCGCAGAGAACATCACGGTTGCTCACGTGGGGGGGGGGGGGGGGGTCTAAAATTGGCATAAAACTTATCACGTGATTTATGGACGACCCCTTAGCCGTTTGTTGTTACATTTTCAGACCACCTGCGACTGGTTGAGGCACACTGTGTCAGGTAGCAAATAAAAACAAATGTCAATCATTTGTTTGTGAAACCTAAAAATTTGTTGTCATTCCTTCTGACTCTTATCTTGATTCTATTTTTCAAAATTATCCGTATTATTGACGATGGATTTAGACGTTGCCTCGTCGCGAATTGCTGGTAACCTGCTTTTACTTGAATGGTTCATATATGTAAGATCACGACCAGGAATAAGAAACAATAAACGATACTGGGATACCTCAAAGAATCGTTTCGGATTTCGAACTAGCCATTATTAATGCATGTCGCTTGGAATATCCTGACACCCAGTTGAGTGTTTGCTTTTTTTACCTTAAACAATCCATATACCGAAAAATCCAAACCGAAGGCCTTCAAGTGGCCTACAATGATCCTGCCGATAATACATTACGGAAGCAAACTCATATGCTTATAAGTCTTTGTTTCGTTCCTGTGGCTGATGTCATTGATGTCTTCGATAAATTAATGGATGTAGCTTGCGACGATTTATTAAATATAATGAATTATTTTGACAATACTTATATATTCGAGGTAGACCGGGTCGCGGTCGACGCCGCGCTATCCCGCCGCGTTACCGAAAGGAACTTTGGAATCAATATGAAGCCACTCTTCAAGGTCTTCATCGGACTAATAATGTCAGTGTCTTTCTATCTAAACATATTTTTTTCGGGAACAATACTCTTCGGGTATTTGGCTTCGGGCAGATGGATTCGGGTATATTTTTTTCGGGCAAAAGGTTTTCGGGCGAATGTCCTTTCGGGCGCGTGGATTCGGGTTTCTGTACGGATCGGCTAAAGGTTATATTATATTATATTTATATTAATTATAAAAATTCTGTTTCTAATCAGACATCATTTTTGTTATCCTTAAACTATGTAAGATGAGAGAGATGTAAATCCTTCCATTTTGTTAAGTTGAACCAGAAATTATATATGATCCAGGAAGGTATAGAAATAACACAATTTTATATTATGTCAAGAGCAACGTTTCGCCAACAAGGGTTCGTTGGCCTCATCAGGCTGTTTTTATTATAAAAAATATACAAAAATTAATAATCAACTTCAGAATTTTTTTTTTTTTTTTTAATAAGTTAACACATAACACATAAACTACTTTGAATAGCATATAAAAAACCAAAAAATTACCTATATTCGTTAAAACTTTAAACATTCTTTAACTCGTCAGTTAAAGTTTAAAGTTTTAACGAATATAGGTAATTTTTTGGTTTTTTATACGCTATTCAAAGTAGTTCATGTGTTATGTGTTAACTTATTAAAAAAAAAAAAAATTCTGAAGTTGATTATTAATTTTTGTATATTTTTTATAATTATTTTAACAGTTATCTTAAATGACTTATAGGAAATCATAAAGGATCCCATATAGGAACCCATTATTTAGTTAACATACTCGCCGTATGGCAGTGCTACTATTATCAGTGTCTCTCACTGTTAACTCAAGGCGTAAAGATTATAAGAAGAGTAAGTCCACGTAGACCAGGAAATTAGTGAGGATACAACTCCACACATGGCAATATACGCCGCGTCATATAGATATATGATTTTAACAGTACATTTTATTCCCATTTAGGAATAATTTGCAAACAATATGTTTCTTTCTAGAATTCGCTGAAAGGAACACATGTATGTTCAAATAAGACATAGATTCCCATATAAGATCCTATTTGTCTTTTTTACATGTAGAACCCCATATGGGTTCCTAAGTGATATATGCAAACCGCTTACATGGGAACCCATGTGGGTTCCTATATGTAAAAAAAGACAAATAGGATCCTATATGGGAACCTATGTCAGATCACGTGCAAAATCATATAGGTTCCTATATGGGTTCCCATATGAAATTACATAACAAATATTAACCCATATAGGTTCCTATATGGGTTCCTATATGAAAGTAGATAACAAATAGGAACCCACATAGGTTCCTATATGGGAACCTATATGGGTACCCACTCCTTAACACTATATGGTTTCCTTCCCCCTCGCCCAGAGACGGAACGAATGGAGAACGCGGTTGGGTTTTCTCAGCGTTCTGGTTAGTTCCCGATTGGTTTTTTGTTGAATATTGGAAAAAATTAAATAAAATTGGGAAAAAGGTTAATTGTTATTGTAAAATAGAAGTTCCCTGATTAGTTTAAAATAATCAGGGAACTTCTATTTTACAAGAACAATTAAAAATTAAAAGAAAATTGTGAAAATAACATTTATCGTTATTTGGAACACTTCTAGTGACTTCTAGTTAGTCAGTACCGCGGAAAATTCAAATATGTCAATCTCTTGTTGAACAATTTAAGAACATGAAAGTCTTAAATAATATAGAAATGTACATTCAATTAAAAGGGAAAATGTTCAAACTTGAATAAAAAATTAAAAACTAATAATTTCGAGTTAGAAAGATTAAACTAGGGAGCGTTTTATTGAACTTATAGGAGAGCCGGCAACCCGACTTACAGAGGAAATCGGGAAAAGATATTGAACAGGGGCTGATCGTCAAATTTTCGAATAGAAATTGGTGAAATTAATTTGTAAAAGAATAATAAATTATAATGTTTATTGAAAAAGGAAAATATGTAGGAATTGCAAATTTCAATAATAATAACAATGTTATTCTCATAAAATAATACAAAAAATATAAAATAGTTAATATTTGACCAATTTCTCATTCAACTGATTTTTTTCAAATTCAAGTTAATAAAAGTACAATATTAATAAAATAGTCAAAATAATACTTGTCTAAATGGATAAAATGATAATCAAAGTTGGGATGATACTAATTTAAAAAAGAAATAAATAACATATATAAGATTTACTGAAACAAAGGTTAATAAAAGATTTATAGTTATAATTATTAATTTAATTAAATAATATAATTTAAATTTTATTTTAATTAAAGTTAGGTATATTAAACTTATCATTCAAATAGTTGAAATAATTAAAGGGTATGAAAATTTATCAATAAACAAATTTTATAAATATTAAATATTAAAAATAAAGGTTTATAATAATAAAATTACTTAATTATAAAAAATTAAGAATAAATAATTTTACATTTTTATTTAAAATTTCATTATCATTTAATTATTATTTAATAAATTCAAAAAAAAAAACTTATTAAATTTTAATGAGATCTATAGAAAAATTTTATTTAAAATCATTTTATTATTTAAATGATCTTACCAAATTCAATTTTTTATTAAAAAAAATAATAATAAAATAAAATATTTATCAAATACTTTAATGAAATTATTGTAGAAAATGAATTTTTTAAAAATAAGTTTTTCCAAAATAAAGTTAATTAATTATCAGTCAAATAATTATTAAACATGTAGTTAATTAGTTTATTTTATTGGAAAAAAATAAGTAATTACATCTAATATGAATTAAAAAACAAAATAAATCAAGTATTTATCAAATACGTTATTTATATTATTTTTCAGAAAAAAAAAATTCAATTTAATATGCCGTTTCAAAAATTTATTTACTAATTTATTTGTATACATTTAATATTGCTAAAAAAACGGAAAATCGACAATTTGACAAAGTTTAAAACGCAAAATATTCAAAAATTAATAAAAAAAACGTTCTCTGCGCATAGAACTTTTAATTTGGGATCTATATTTGCAAAATATTTGATAATTAAAACAAATTATCAATTATTTTACAAAATAGACCCTACCAATCGATTAGTATTTGAAAAACGGAAAATCGACAATTTGACAAAGTTGTAAACGCAAAATTCTCATAATTTAATTAAATAATCGTTCTCTGCGGATAGAACTTTTAACTTGGGATCTATATTTGTAAAATATTTGATAATTAAAACAAATTATTAATTATTTTACAAAATAGACCCTACCAATCGATTAGTATTTGAAAAACGAAAAATCGACAATTTGACAAAATTGAAAACGCAGAATATTCATAAATTAAATAAATAATCGTTCTCTGCGAATAGAACTTTTAATTTGGGATCTATATTTGCAAAATATTTGATAATTAAAACAAATTATCAATTATTTTACAAAATAGACCTTACCAATCGATTAGTATTTTAAAAACGGAAAATCGACAATTTAACAAAGTTGAAAACGCAAAATGTTCAAAAATTAATTAAATAATTGTTCTCTGCGCATAGAACTTTTAATTTGGGATCTATAATTGCAAAATATTTGAAAATTAAAACAAATTATCAATTATTTTACAAAATAGATCCCAAATTAAAAGTTCTATGCGCATAGAACGATTATATAATTAAATTATGAGAATTTTGCGTTTCCAACTTTCTCAAATTGTCGATTTTCCGTTTTTGAAATACTAATCGATTGGTAGGGTCTATTTTGTAAAATAATTGATAATTTGTTTTAATTTTCAAATATTTTGCAATTATAGATCCCAAATTAAAAGTTCTATGCGCAGAGAACAATTATTTAATTAATTTTTGAACATTTTGCGTTTTCAACTTTGTTAAATTGTCGATTTTCCGTTTTTAAAATACTAATCGATTGGTAAGGTCTATTTTGTAAAATAATTGATAATTTGTTTTAATTATCAAATATTTTGCAAATATAGATCCCAAATTAAAAGTTCTATTCGCAGAGAACGATTATTTATTTAATTTATGAATATTCTGCGTTTTCAATTTTGTCAAATTGTCGATTTTTCGTTTTTCAAATACTAATCGATTGGTAGGGTCTATTTTGTAAAATAATTAATAATTTGTTTTAATTATCAAATATTTTACAAATATAGATCCCAAGTTAAAAGTTCTATCCGCAGAGAACGATTATTTAATTAAATTATGAGAATTTTGCGTTTACAACTTTGTCAAATTGTCGATTTTCCGTTTTTCAAATACTAATCGATTGGTAGGGTCTATTTTGTAAAATAATTGATAATTTGTTTTAATTATCAAATATTTTGCAAATATAGATCCCAAATTAAAAGTTCTATGCGCAGAGAACGTTTTTTTTATTAATTTTTGAATATTTTGCGTTTTAAACTTTGTCAAATTGTCGATTTTCCGTTTTTTTAGCAATATTAAATGTATACAAATAAATTAGTAAATAAATTTTTGAAACGGCATATTAAATTGAATTTTTTTTTTCTGAAAAATAATATAAATAACGTATTTGATAAATACTTGATTTATTTTGTTTTTTAATTCATATTAGATGTAATTACTTATTTTTTTCCAATAAAATAAACTAATTAACTACATGTTTAATAATTATTTGACTGATAATTAATTAACTTTATTTTGGAAAAACTTATTTTTAAAAAATTCATTTTCTACAATAATTTCATTAAAGTATTTGATAAATATTTTATTTTATTATTATTTTTTTTTAATAAAAAATTGAATTTGGTAAGATCATTTAAATAATAAAATGATTTTAAATAAAATTTTTCTATAGATCTCATTAAAATTTAATAAGTTTTTTTTTTTGAATTTATTAAATAATAATTAAATGATAATGAAATTTTAAATAAAAATGTAAAATTATTTATTCTTAATTTTTTATAATTAAGTAATTTTATTATTATAAACCTTTATTTTTAATATTTAATATTTATAAAATTTGTTTATTGATAAATTTTCATACCCTTTAATTATTTCAACTATTTGAATGATAAGTTTAATATACCTAACTTTAATTAAAATAAAATTTAAATTATATTATTTAATTAAATTAATAATTATAACTATAAATCTTTTATTAACCTTTGTTTCAGTAAATCTTATATATGTTATTTATTTCTTTTTTAAATTAGTATCATCCCAACTTTGATTATCATTTTATCCATTTAGACAAGTATTATTTTGACTATTTTATTAATATTGTACTTTTATTAACTTGAATTTGAAAAAAATCAGTTGAATGAGAAATTGGTCAAATATTAACTATTTTATATTTTTTGTATTATTTTATGAGAATAACATTGTTATTATTATTGAAATTTGCAATTCCTACATATTTTCCTTTTTCAATAAACATTATAATTTATTATTCTTTTACAAATTAATTTCACCAATTTCTATTCGAAAATTTGACGATCAGCCCCTGTTCAATATCTTTTCCCGATTTCCTCTGTAAGTCGGGTTGCCGGCTCTCCTATAAGTTCAATAAAACGCTCCCTAGTTTAATCTTTCTAACTCGAAATTATTAGTTTTTAATTTTTTATTCAAGTTTGAACATTTTCCCTTTTAATTGAATGTACATTTCTATATTATTTAAGACTTTCATGTTCTTAAATTGTTCAACAAGAGATTGACATATTTGAATTTTCCGCGGTACTGACTAACTAGAAGTCACTAGAAGTGTTCCAAATAACGATAAATGTTATTTTCACAATTTTCTTTTAATTTTTAATTGTTCTTGTAAAATAGAAGTTCCCTGATTATTTTAAACTAATCAGGGAACTTCTATTTTACAATAACAATTAACCTTTTTCCCAATTTTATTTAATTTTTTCCAATATTCAACAAAAAACCAATCGGGAACTAACCAGAACGCTGAGAAAACCCAACCGCGTTCTCCATTCGTTCCGTCTCTGGGCGAGGGCCGGTAAAAAGAGGTTGATTAAAACGCATTAAATCGTTCCAATGCGCTTTGATTCCGTTTTTGTATGAATGCCTTCAAACGCCTAAAAACAAATCAGTAGCCATATTGCAAGGGAAAATTAAACATGTGATTGTTATGTTTTACTTTGATTATTGTCTTTGTCAATATTTTACTTTTTAAGTTCAAATATGTTAATAGGTTAACTTCAGATAAATAGTAGACCAAAATAGAATAAAATATAAGCACTAAATTTAACATTCAACGTCATTTTCGTATTTTGTCTTGCATGCAACAAAAAATGACAAAATGACTTTAAAACTTATGTTTGCGTTTACTCCTTCAGTTTGTTTAGGTAAACTATTAGTATTTAGACACAAAATCACTTTGTTTTTCACTTCAATAACGCGATTTAGTTAAAATAGATTGAACAACACAAAATAGAAAGATGCCACGACGACGCGCTGCAAAGAATGAACAAGTTAACGATAGCAGAATGGCGTCTTTTTAATCTGCTGACATAGGCATAGAATGGCATTAAACTTCTTGAGGCATTGACTGCGTTCAAAATTGTTTTCTTGAAGGTATTGAATGGCATTTAATTTGATACATTATCAGAAAGCATTTAATGGCATTTGGACCTAATTCGTGGTGTTTCGCTTGACGGTAAAGAAACGCATTCAATTTTTTTCATCAAATTTGTGAGCATTAAGGTATTAGTCGCGTAAAATGATTTTCGTCAGATTTTTTTAAAACTTTGTATCTGTATTCATGAGGTATTTATCTATGAAATGAGATCTATCCTATTAATTTTGACCACTTCTGAGCTTCAAAATATTAATTCAAAGTTTATACCTTTTACATGCAATAGCACAAAATGCATGTAAAAAATGTCTCTTATATTCAATTATAAAAAAACAAGTCGTCAGTTTTTAAAATAAAACTACTAAGTTACACATTGAGATAAAATAAATCCTTTAAAAAAATTAATTTTATTGACCACGCCGTATAAAAAATACAATAATTTAAAAATTCATAATTTTTCATTTTCACGTGGTTTCATTGAAAAATGTCGAAAACGTGTGAGCAATACATCACGATAACTTATAGTACCTGACTCAAAATCGTGAAAATTACATATATTACATTCGAAGAGGTCACAAGGAAGCAAGTGAGTTGATATAAAAGTTTATTTTTTGTTCTTTTTATTTTGCGGGAGTTTTGCGGGAGCATTTACGCGACTAATACCTTAAAAATGATTAAAATAAAACAAATATCAATCAAGAAAACGCGTTAAATGGCACTGAGGACAAAAACGGAATTAGTAGGCATCTGTCAGCATTCAAATGACTGTTTTTTTAAATGCCAATTTATGCGTTTTAATCAACCTCTTTTAACCGGGGCTATAGGATCCCATATGGGAATTCGCAATAGGGCATCCTATCTCCTCATGAATAAAATTAACATCCTATCCTTTTCAGTCGCCTCTTTTTAAATCTACACTGAAAAAAATACTGTGATGAGATTAGACATTTGAGTATGGTTGACAGGTTATGTAGAAGTTTGACAACTATACGTTAAAATTTCCCATAATGCATCGGTGCGCCACTGTCCATTTTATCTAACCTTACAATATGACTCGCGGTTCATTAAAAAAGTAATATGTAGGGATTAAAAAAATTGGTTACACTGAAAAAAATATTTCCGTGGAACTGCGATAATTATGGGCAGATTGGCAATATTTTATTGCTGTTTTGGGAACTGACATAAGTATTGGTGTAAAAAATATAAATAAAAAATTAAATTTTACGTAACAAAGTAATCAGGAAAGTATTGAATTCAAACACCCCATGAACTGACGTACATATGAACTATGGTTAATTTGACTTTAATATAATTGTAAACCTAATATTTAATCTCATAGCTGTTATTTAGTTAGAATATCTTTGAAAAATTACACTGAGAAAAAAAGTTGACTAAATATAACAAATTTTTGACTACCGTAGCGTAGAGCGTCTTCAAATTCACTGTGATCGCCGGTATCTTGTTTGTTTTGTTCCGAGAACGTTAACAAAGAAATATGCTAAAGACTTCTTTTCTCAGTGTGGTTTTCAAATTTAAGTATAACCACACGAAAAGAAATCTGGTAGAATTAAATCAGTTGATAGTTCGATCGATTTTTAGTATCAATAGACAAATAGAATTTTATTATCTAATTTGACTAATATTAATATGAAAACATGAAAATATTCTGAAGAGCTTGAGATAGGAAGAAACCAACAGCCATTTATAAAATTTCCATCTATTTGATATTAAAAATGCTCGTAGGCCTTATTACAATTCCATCACACGCCAGCTAATATTATTCTATCGGCCACCACTAATTTTCAGGCCAAGTTTGTACAACACAAACTAAGCTTTATATACATGTATGAACACACACACGCAAGCAATACATTGGCTGATGGCCTGATGGCTGATCCGTCAGCCATTGTATTGCTTGCGTTTGTGTGTTCAAACATGTATTTAAAGCTTAGTTTGTGTTGTACAAACTTGGCCTGAAAATTAGTGGTGGCCGATAGAATAATATTAGCTGGCGTGTGTTGGAATTGTAATAAGGCCTACGAGCATTTTTAATATCAAATAGATGGAAATTTTATAACTGGCTGTTGGTTTCTTCCTATCTCAAGCTCTTCAGAATATTTTCATGATTTCATATTAATATTAGTCACATTAGATTATAAAATTCTATTTGTCTATTGATACTAAAAATCTATCGAACAATCAACTGATTTAATTCTACCAGATTTCTTTCCGTGGCATAAATTTTCAAAAAATTAAATTTTTAATCATTAATAATATGTTCCTATAAAAATTCAAGAGTACCCTATTAGAAATAACAAAATGAACGCACACCCAAGCGCCAGAATCTTTTCACTGTTGTTGATTATTATTTAAAACTATAAATATTAAACTAAAATAATTTCAAATTAGAAAATTAAGGAAATCGTAGGATAAATTGTTGGAAATAATTAGATTGAAAATTGAAGAAAATAATTTGAAATTCAAGAAAATCACTATAAATTGAAAAATGTAATTGAAATTTAAAGATTTTAATTAAAAATTTTAAAAAGTTATTGATAAAAGGCGAGAATTATTGAATATAGGAGAAAATATTTGAAAACTAAAAAACCGAATTGAAGAATTGGTTAGAAAATTGTGTGAAATTATTGAACAATTGTATTTAATATTAAAGAAACTTATTGATACTCGAAAAAATAATTTAAAAATGGCGAGAATTTCCGAATACACTGCTAAAACATGGTGTCTTAAATTGTCCAAAAATGTCATAAATTAAGATACTTTTGATGTCTAAGACACGAAAAATGTCTTATTTTAAGACATTTTTGAACAATTTAAGACACCTGTGTTTGCAGTGTAGTAAAGAAAATACTTGGAATTGGAATTTAAAGAAAATAAATAAGGATTGAAGAAAGTATTTGATGTAGAATTAAACAATTGAATTACAATTTAAAAGCTACTTTTTATAATTGAATAAAATAATTGGAAAAAGCCGAGAATTAACAAATGATAATATTTATTGAATATTGTAAAAAATTCAAAAAGGCCAGAATAATCGACACAATTTAGAAGTAATTAAAAAATTAATGAATAATTATAAAATTTTAATAGAAACATAATTTAAAATAACCAAGAATTATTGAATATTGAAGAAAATAATTAAAAATTGATGCATAGAATTGAGCAATTTAATTCAAATTTAAATGAAATTGAATAAAGCCAAGAATTATTTACTATTGAAGGAAATAATTTGAAATTGAAGGAAATCACTGAAAATTGAAGAATGGATTTGAAAGTTAAAGATTATAATTTCATGTTCAAAAAAGTTATTGAAAAAAGGCAAGAATTATTAAATATAGAAGAAACTGATTGAAAACTGGAAAATAGAATTGATCTTTGTTTATTATTAGCAGATTAAATGCTACTGTTAACCTTGAAGTTTGGTTGTGATCGCCGGTATCTTGTGTGTTTTGTTCAGAGTCTCTTAACCTAGAAATTGGCTAAAGGCTCATTTTCTCAGTGTAATTAAAAATTGAAAAAAGCAATTGAAAGAAGACAATAATTATTGATTATTGAAAATTTAATTAAAAATTAAAGAAAAGAATTGAAATTTGAAAAAAAATTTAAAATTGAAGAAAATTATTTAAAATTTCATTAAAATAATCGTAAATTAAATCTGCGGCTCAAACGTAAAACAGCACAACTCCAATTTTTTCAATATAACATTAGATTTCTATACATTTAGAAAAAATCTAAGCGCTTTATTAAATTTGATGAATGTATTTTAAAAATCCATTAAATAATAAGACTTAATGCAAAACACCAAACACATTTGCTGATTTTTTAAATTCACAAAAATAAGAAAAAATTAAAACTCGTTTATCTCGAAACCATGAAAATAGAGTTGTGCTATTTTATCTTTCAGCTACAGAATTTTTCAATGAAATTTGAAGGAATTAATTGATAATTAAAAAAAAATTAGAAATATAATTAAATATTGAAATAAGTAATTGAAAAATTGAATTGTGAATTCTTGAATATAGAAGGAAATAGTTGAAAACTGAAGAATGGATTTGAAAATTGAAAAATGAAGTTGAAAATTGAAGAAAATGGTCGTAGAATTAAACAATTAAATTGAAATATTTGAACAATATTTACGATGGAAAAAAGACAGGAATTACTACATATTGAAGAATTAATTGAAAATTAAAAAGAATAATTATAAAATAACGAAAATAATTTTATATTAAAGAAAGTAATTGAGATAAGTGGGAAATATTTGACAATTAAAAAAAATCCGATAATGGTTGAGAATATTTGACAATTGAAAAAAATCGATAATTGTTGACAAATGAAAACAAATTCGAAAACTGTAGAGAATATTAGACAACGGAGCAAGGTAATTTAGAAAATTTAAGAATTATTGTACAATCAGTGAGAATTTAGCCAATGACGTCAATCAGTGAAAGTTACTGATTCACCAATGAAATTCACTAAATCAATCAGACAAATTTTACTGATTTAAATCAGTGGCTAAATTCTCACTGCAAATGAGTGAAATTTCACTAATTTAAATTTGAAGAGTATAGATAATTTTATTATGTGAACCTTTTTTTTTGCTTGTCAAAATTAGGGTTTATGAAAGGGGGGTGGTATCCCGGAAACTGGTCTGGCCCCCCGTACTAGAAATCCAATGGGCGCCACTGTCTGTTCCAGTCTGTTCCCTAACATTGAAACTGTAGCTATGTCTCATAAGCGGTTTGTACAAACCCACTATGGTAGCTGTCCTGCAATTTGAAAATAATAAGGGATACAAAGAGTTAAAATATTTTAAATTTGAGTAATAGACGTTATGATAGGAAAGATAAGATAGACATACTTAAACTTAGGTTGTAGAGTTAGGGATATGATGAGCTAAAAATAAAAGATAGTTATGCGAAAGAATAGAAAAAGATAGATATACTTTAAATCAGGTTATATATTTAGGGACAGTATGAGATAAAAATAAAGGATAGTTATGAGGAATTGAAAGAGATACATCTCTGCTGGAAGTAAACGAATTCAAATTTTGTCCGTCTAAATCCATCCTTTATCCATTGATATCCGTTTGAATACTTTTTCTATACTTCTCCATCCATTCAAATCAGCTTTCTATCCATCTATTCTTTTAAATCTTCTTTAATCCGTTCAGCTTTATACGTATATTAATCGGCTCAAATTATTTTCTAACCCTTACAATCCTTTGATCAAAAATTTGTTTGACTATCCGTCTAAATCTGCAGGTATCTATCCGCCTCAAAGTCCTTGTCTATCCGTGAACAATATCCGTAACTCATCACTTGTTACGGATAAAAGATGTATCCTCATTATAATCATTTTCTAACCGATTTCATCGTTTGATTAAAAAAAGTGTCTAACTATTTGTCTGAATCCGCAGTTTTCTATCCGCCTCATAATCCTTGTCTATCCCAGAGCAATTTTACATTTTATTATCAACTGCTATAAGGATAAAAGATGTATATCCATATGAAAATTTATAAAGTAATTATTCATAAACTTATTAAAATTATGCCAGGATAAGTAAATTTTATTTGTTTAATTTTATTTGGACACAATCACTAAAATTGTTTTAATTGTACACTTGGTTGAATCAAAAATTCAATGAAAGACAGCCAAAAGGCTTCACCATGACGCTGAGGCTTCACCATGACGCTTAATGAATACTGTTTTTTTAAACAAATTATTAGCAATTTTTAATCTCTTTTGCAATTCTGCCATTTAAATTCACTGAAATAATACAACCATAAACCATTTAATGGAAAAAATTTTTTCTTTTTGATTTATTGCGAAATATGTAAAGGCTTCACCATGACGAATCAGTGATCCCCTACACAAATTTGGCGCTTCAAACGTAAAAAAAAAACAAAAAATCAATTATAAAATTTCTTTTTGTCGTAGTGAATCTCTTGAGGGAAGTCAATTGTTGTTTGTACTAAAGTATAACTACATTCGGATTTGATTTTGATGAAATATTTCAATTTCAAAAACCGGGGACAAGATATAACATCTAAAAAGAAATAAAAAAAATAACATTTTTTACAACCAATTTTTTTTCTGAATTCTACACACTTAGACAATAAGAAAATGTTACAATTAATTAGTTTTATTATTAAAGTTTACTAAAAAAATTTATTTTTATTTCGAAACTGACCCTGGGGACAGGCTTCACCATGACGATTTGGCTCTTAAATTTGAATTTAACAAAAAATATTTAATCTTATAAATTAAAGTGACTACAGGCTTTTGTTTGTGATCACTAGAGCTATTTTTTCACGTTGGATTCATTACCATATGTGCAATATGTTTCTTAAAAAGCACAAGGGACATGGAATTGTCGGTTTCGTGGAGAATCACCCATATAGACTCAAAACTCTAGTAGAGTCTAGACTCTTGATCTTGTCTTGGTCTTCACACTGTTGGTCTCGTCTTCTCTTGAATTCACGAGACGATATAAATGAAAATGGTCCGTCTGGCACTCAGAGAAAGATCCTTTTGACACAACAAACATGATTTCGACACAAAAGGAATTTACTCTTATTTCAGAGCATAAGAGAATTTTCTTTTGTTTCAACCATAATTTCTTTTTAACAGGATCCATTTGAGGCAAGAGGATTTAATCTTGTCTCAAGAAATTTCACTTTAAATGTACTGATATATAAATATATACAGTCTGCATATATACATTTATTATATACTTAGCTTTTTGCCTCCCCCCCCAGAATAAAATTCGCTTCTACGCGCCTGCAAATAGCACGTAATATTGAGTATTGCAGTGTAATGTTGCGGCAATGTTACAGCAATATTGCAGCAATGTTTCCCCGTAGTAATGTTGCTGCGTTGAAGCAATATTGCCGTACAAAATTTAAAAAAGGTTTCATTACATTTTTAAAATGGTACTTAGTAAATTTGATTTTTACATATCACTGTTAAAAATTTCTGTATTGTGCTTCACATACATGTATATGAAATTCAATTCAACACACAATTATATTAAATTTAATATACATGTATATTAGACTTTTTTCAACACTATGAATTCTCAGATACATGAATAGCAAATTTAATATACAGTATATTAAATTTAGGATAATTTATATTAGATTTAATATAATTCTATTTTAAATTGAATTTCATATACATGTATGTGAAGCACAATACAGAAATTTTTAACAGTGTAGAACTCCGATCGAGCGGACAGCTCGGGTGTGTGTCCGCTCGATATGGAAGTAGGTCACCTTAACGTGTTAAGTGAATGGAGCTCAACTACTTCCTTCTCCCCTCGTCCCTTCCATTGCCTACTGTTTCCGCTCGATAGGAGTTCTAGTGTAAAAGGAAAATTTGAATTGTCAGTTTTACTAAGTTCCATTTTCAAAAATTAATGAATACTTTTTTAAAATTTCATGACAATATTGCTAAAACGTTTCAGAAATATTACGGGGCAACATTGCTGCAACGTTTCTGTAACATTGCAGCAACATTACATGGACACGTTGCACTGCAATATTAGCAACATTACCGTGCAATTTTGCCTCAATATTTCGTGCTACATATTTGGGAAGTGTTAAATATCTCTTTCAAAACATCTACTTTTGAATGTCCGCAGTTTTCTCAGTAATATGTTTTATAAAATTGTATACATAAACATATTAATTGTATCAAATTATTCTATCTGATTATATATATAAAATTTCGTTTAAGTTAAATACTTGTTTCCATCTTTGGAGCACTTAATTATTCTTTGAAAAATTACAACAATTTTGTATATAGCCTCGGCTTTCAAACCACATTTATCTTGTTGATGTATTTCTATATATGGTATAACCGGTAACCGGTAAATAGGAGGCTCTTGCGTCCAGGTAAAGCAGATATTGTCAGGTAACATCGTTTTAGTAGAAACAGGTGTACAGTTACATTTTGTTTTAGTTATCGCTTCGTTTCTTTCAAGTTACTTATTTAATAGTTTTCTTTTTAATTATTGCTTGAATCCAGTACCAATTAGATTGAATTATGTATTGGACTAAAAACAATAGTAGCTGATGAATAGCTTAGGCTTGCTACGTGACGGTACACAGTGCATCACGGTCGACGCAGATTGGATCCTTCACCTGCCGTTATTCCACGTTATTCGGAAGAGGCAGTTCAGTGTCAAAGCCCGCAACTAGATGCATTCCTTCGATCTCACCGATTTCCACGTATTATACAGGTGGTTCAGTTGTAAACTGTTTTTTATTTGATATGTGATCCTATCTGACAGATAAAAAGTTTTTAATCAAAGTTCATGTTTTAATAAATTCTTAAAACAATGTGCTACTCTTGTTAGAAAGATAAGTGCCAGCATTTTTCCTACTTCTTTTTCCACCTGGTGCGCCCGACCTGTGCCGAAAGCCACCGAATGGACTCGTTAAGGTGCCGGTCACCGTGGCATCAGCGCCGTAACAAAGTGTGACTTTTTTTTAGTTTTTGTCAGTTCTAGGTTCCCCATGGTCCCTTGCAATCATCACTTTAATATTATTACAATAGGATTATTGGTTCCAAAGCCACCTTTGGAATCTGCATGTACCGTAAAAGAAATCACGGGTGTGTGCCATTTTCACAGTAACGTCAAAAAGCCATGAAGAGCTGCAGATGTGAAGTGATCTTTAAAATTATTTAACGTGCAGTGAAGTGTTTTAATGGAACGAAGATACGCTTAACTAATTATCTTTCTTGCTTTTCTTTCGCTCATTTTATTTGCTCTGAGGTGAGGCTACATGCGATACAATAACACATTTATTAATAATCTTTATTAACTTATTAACTTCAAAGCTTTTTGTAGAATAATGAAGTTATTTTTTAATTTTTATCACATGAAAACAAAATACAATGTCCATCTCAAATCCGAGGAAAAAAAGTACCTGCAGGTTAATTGTTTTCCCTACATAGTAGAAATTAATTAAATATTTATTTTAATTTAATTATTTTTAATTATCAATATATAGTACAATGTAATTTTAAGAAACCTCGGAATCAAACAAAAATGTACTGTCAGTTCTAATGTTTCATTAAAATTACCTTTGTGTGCATTTAGATCAGTTTAGTGTCTGTCAGCTTTAGGTTTCATATTACATTAACGAGTCACGACGATAACAAGTAAATTGCTAAACTGCTCGTAAGCGACAGTAGCACTACTTAAAACCAGTAACATATAACAATTTTAAGTAAATTTGCATTTAGAAAAGTAGTTCAATAATAAAATTTTGAAGAAACACATAACAGTGTTAAAAATTCGGAAACGGCTTTTATGCCCTCTATATTATTACTATTTTAAAAAATGTTATTACTATTTTTCATGTTAATTCAATTAAAAATGTGTATAATGCACAAAAATAAGTCATTAGGGATTTCTTTAACAAAAGCGTAAAATATTATTATTCTTTTATTATATTATTCAATAAGCATTAGTTTCAAAAGTAATTGCTGAGTATTTAATAAAATATGATTAAAACAGTTAATAAAACATTCTTTTCAGTTTTATAAAAAATAAATAGTATACATATTATTTATTTATCTATATATATATATATATATATATATATATGTGTGACCTGGACAGTAAAAAGGGGGCTTACGTGTTAAAAAAAAATATTTTTTTAGAATACACCACGTGAAAGAGCGTCAAAAAATCTATCAGAATCGACAAAAAAATAAAAAACGATTTTTTGACACGTAAGCCTCCTTTTCACAGTCCAGGTGTCACATATATATATTTTAAGTAGTCGAAACACTCTTTCTATAGTAACTCATTTACAGAGAAATTTCAGTGATTCAAGTTTAAGGGCGTTAGAGAGAGTGAAATGTAAACATTGGGATGATGGTTTTCAATCATTTTTTTCCAAATTCCAAATAGTTTTACAAAAATTTTCGTTTTTATTTGTATTAATTATATAAATTTGTATTCGTTATATAAAGTGTATGGAATTTAAGAAAAAAATTGTTATAATTATAAACTGTTGGAAAAATATCTACCCAATGCTTACATTTTGCTCTCTCTAACACCCTTAAAGAGCAAGAGAAAACTTCCCTGTCGCAGTTTTTTTTTGACTCATTGTCTGGAAAACAAAACTTGTAATAGAAAAAGTTACATTTTCTTAAAATTGAACTTTTATAAGGAATCGTAAATTAATTTGACTTTGCAAATTTATCTATTTATTATTGATTTTTTTTCAAAGTAAATATAAAAAAATTTATATGTAATATACTTACATTGCGGTATTTACACGCTGCAAAAGAAATCGCAATAAATAGAGAAATTTACAATGTCAAATTAGGTTTAGCGATTCCTTATAAAATTTCAATTGTGGGTAAATAAACTTCTTTATTACAACTTTAATTTTCGAGAAAACAAGTGGTCTAAAACTATTATACATGGGCTTATGACATCTCTCTTTGAAATACACTTAACAAAAGTTGCTTGAGTTAAAGTTACATTTTTGGAATTAAAAATGAATTCCAAACGGTAGTGGGTCTCATATACGTTTCATTATAAAGAAGAGTAGAGAATAGAAACACCCATTGATTGTTTCGGTTAAAGCAAGTTGTTTTGTTTGTTGTTTCTTCATAATTGCACATATATGTTGTCATCTGAAACGAAAAAAAAACATACAGGAGATGATCAACTCGTACCTCAGACCAATTTGTTAGTTTTGCCATCGCTAATTTGATTATAATTTATTAAATGTTTTCATTAATAAATGATTCAAATAACTATCTCACTTTATTTTTTTTACTTCAAATTTTTTTTAGTCGAACTTACCCGACCCATCTCTAATGGTTGTTAGATGTATTAAACCAAAGAATTAGACACGAATAAATCATCTACATGCATTAAACTTGTTTTGAATATTTAATTTATTTTTCTAAATCAAACAATACATATAACTATTTGAAAAGAGGGTACAAACCTTTTGAAATGTATTATAAACATAGGTCCACAAAGCGGGAAATATATAATTGGTTTGTCCCGGAAGAGGTAGGAACATTTCTGTATAATGAATGAAAGAGAAGTACTAGTATATACTCCACTGAAAATTCACAGTATATTTTCATGCACAAGAAATTCTTTCATTCATTTTCAAGAAGCGGGTAAATCGGCTATAGCTTTGGTAAACATGAATATTAAAGTATAAATGGTTTTATCGATGAAAAATTTTAAAGTAACCGTTACCTTAAACGGTTCTTTCTACCAAGTTTGAAGAACATCCGTTTGTTATTAAAGAAAAAGAAATCAGTAATTGAGAAATAATACTTCCAAATGATATTATCATTTTAGGAAAAAATACGATTGTTGAATCATGATAACATTTTTTAAAATACAATACTTTAACATTAAGCTATCTTAAAATTATTTAAATTTATATTAAAAAATGTTTTTTGGTTTATTTATTAACTTATTCAAACATGTTATCCAACATGTTATTTACGAAAACTTGAAACAAACTAGTCAATTGTATCATTGATACTGACAAATAATAATTTAGGGGGAGACCACACAACAGTAGATAATTTGAATTTTCTAAAAAATGATTTTAAAATTGTAATTCAGCATATTATAATAAGATTTTAAGAATAAAATAAGGTAATCTTATAATGTTTTTTTGAAAGAATATAATTATTATCCAAATTCATAGCTTACAAAGTAAAGCATGCCACCACGAAGTGTTAGTTTTCTTCATTCATAATTATTTAAACACTTCTTATGAAGTAGTGTGAATTCCAACAGTTGATAATCCATTATAGAACTGTCAGAAGTTGAGGTTAAGTTTTGATAGCATTTTCTTGTTCACAAAAACATTTTAATTTAGTTTGAACACTTCTATATAAATTGTAACTAGTTCCCCCTGACTTTGTTGCTAGGTCTGGTTAAGCGTTACAAGATTTCTCGTATTTTTAATATTTTATTTATTTACTAAAGAATAAACAACTTTTATAATGATAAATTAATTTTATTTGAAGAATACTTATCAAGTAAATGTATTACGGTTAAAAAGCTGTTCCACAATATTTATATTTTTCAAATAAGAAAGGATTATCTATACTGTTGGCAGGAGGTAATTATTGAGTACATTTTTATAGTATTATAAAAATACTTATTATAAATAAGTGCGGTTAATTTTAGGCCCATTTTTCTGATTGTGTTAATTAATTGAATAAACTAGCTTCATTTTAGTGTTGAACATTTTATTAATTACTTTAGCCTGACATAATTACATCTGTTGGTAAAACTTAATCTATTTTTTAAAAATTACATTTTCGACTTTGGGCGTTGTTAGACCCGATCTCAGTGGCGGTTTTACGTGGAATCGAATGGGGCGACCGCCCCCCCCCCCCCCGATATTTTGAAAACGTATAGAAAATTTTCTTTGTGAGCCTGATTTTGTATATCCTTTTGAGTACAACCGCCCCTGCCTAATATATATTTCAGGCCCAAATGTGAACAGTTATATTATTTTTTACATAATGTCTTACATTTTAAAAGGTTTGCTGATTAGTATTGTACCAAACTACATTTTTCTTTTTAATTTTATAAGGACCAATATTTATTTCTGGATATAAAATCTTAATCAGCGACCTAAAGAACACCCTTACACTGCAAAAACATGGTGTCTTAAATTTGACAAAAAAGTCATAAATATTAAGATACTTTTGGTGTCCAAGACACGAAAAATGTCTTAATTTAGTACATTTTTGAACAATTTAAGACACTTGTTTTTGCAGTGTATACCAACTATTGAATGCAATCTATTAGATCTATTATTTTTTCATTTTTTTATCTAATAAGCCATGTTTTATACATATCTCAGACTCAAATTAATTTTTTTGAAGTCTGTCAAATGATGATTCTAAGTTACATATTAGACGTCTAACAGACTGTCATGCTTCACTTGAATATATTTGACAGAGTTGTTCTCAATTGATTCCCGTTGATGCCCATACAACATATTTCCGATAGACAGACAGATTAACAAACGTAATTTATTTTTTTGTATTTATTTAATTCATACCAAAATTATTCATGAAATTTCAACTTTTCCGCCATATGCAGACAAAACTCTGATTTTGTTTATAGAAGAGTGGGCCCCAAGATGGACAGGACCTTACGGTGGACATTTCGTTTAAAATTTTTGTTTTTTGTACAGACGAAGTTTTTGATGCACATTTGAAGAAGAAAAAACTAGTTTGTTTTACTTCTACAGATTTACCACATTTTTCAGAGAGTTTTGAGAAGGTGTCCATCTCGAAGCCACATTTTTTTAGATCGAAAATTTTAACAATTAGAAAAAAAAGCTTTAAAAAATGGTTATGTTGAAAATAAAATTTTGTCCCTGTGGTCATAAGTTACCTAATATATCATTGTACTTTCATCCTGTATAAAAAATGTTAATATATCTTATTCAGTTTGGATAATAGAGCATTAATTCGAAACTATGTCTATCTTGGGTCCCTCTCCCCCACATTGTTCACAACTTTAAATGCACCAGTTGTTTTTTAAATTCTATGGTTAAAATTTTATTTACATAAGTCTCAAAAGCCTAGTTACAAAAGAAAAATAAAATCGTTCTTTAAGTTGCAACAGTGTTAAAAAAATCTGTATTGTGTTTCATATACATGTATATGAAATTTAATTTCAAATAGAATTATATTAAATCTAATATATTATATTAGATTATATTAAATTTGCTATACATGTATCTAACAATTCATAACGTTGAATGAATTCTAATATACATGTATATTAAATTTAATATAATTGTATGTTAAATTGAATTTCATATACATGTATGTGAAGCACAATTTTTTTCTAATTTTAGTCCCTAATTTTGCGTGATTCCATTTTTAAAGTAGATATATTATTTATAAAAAGCTACTGTAAATTAGTCACAGTTCAATAACGATTTTTTGAATAAGACTTAAGTTATAGAAATTTTTTAATGTTCTTAGTTTGATTTAAAAGATAATTTTCTATGAAATAAAAAAAATTTATCATTATTAATGCACAATTTTTTCTTACATTTTGCAAAAGGTTGAACATGCAAAAAATTTCAATAAATTGAAATATTATAGGTTCAGGTGGGGTAATGAAAAACAAGGGGTAATTAGAAACAAAAGATATTTAAGCTTAATCTACAGACTTTTAAGTAAGTACGATATCAATATTTCAACTTCAGATCACCCACAAGAAGTTCTAAATATTTGCCTACTTTAGTGATAGAACGTCCAAGGCTGCGTACTGCCGGTAGGACGCGCTTTCACACAGTAAACGTCCTTCCGGAAGAACAATTCATTTTTGTGAAAAAATATTTTAATTTCATATAATCATCATCATCATCATCACCATCATCATTATCATCATAATTCATCATCTTCATCATCAAAGGAATTGAGTTTATTATTACTTTTGTAAATATTGTTATAACTAACGTAATGGCGGCCGGTGGTAAATGGCTCAGGAGCGAGTCCCTCGGAAATCGCTCTATAAAATCAATATAGAAGCAGATAAGTATAAAAATGAATATATGGTTTTTTAGGTAATGAAACAAGCTTTCAGATGACATAAATATCGATTTTTTAAATTTATGTACAAGGGCTAGGTAGTGTTTTTAAAAAAACGAAAACGTCCTGCCGGCAGTACCGCGCGTCGTCTTTTTGTGACTAAAAATTATTTGCATTTTTGGAAAATTTAACTTCTTTTAACTACCAAGCATTAGGGTTTGAATTTACAAGTTCCATGTTTACTTGCGCTGAAAGCTTGATTCTTTACCTTTCCAACGATATATACTACTTTTTGTTTATCTGAATCCATGTTAATTTTATAACGCGATTTCGTACGTACTCGCGGAAGGCTTTTTTGTCCTGCCGGAAGGACGTTGGACGTTCTATCATTAGATTGTTAATTGTCAGCAGGATATACGAACATAATTCCTAATCGGTAAAAAGTTGACAAACAAAGGAGCACTTTATTTTGTTTCGTATTTGTAAAAAAAAACAAATTCAAAAAATAAAAATAAAATTTTATTATTCGTTATTAATGCTATAACAGAAATTAACTTCAGTTTTTGTTCTTCGCAAATTTAATTAATAATAATAAGTTGTTTTTCATTAGCCGACAAATTTTAAATTTCGGGGTAATGAAGAACAGAATTTCAAATGAATTTTTTACAATATAGCTGGACAAACTTGCATCTTTTTGACCACTACTCAATTCTCGCAGTGTATAATTACAACAAAAACTGTTTATTATATACTTTTCTCGCGTTTAATTATAATATTGAGGTATTTCATAATGCACAGTAGATAGTTCTTACTATACTAATACGTAAAGGATATCTACAAAACACGCGCTACAGGTAAATACGTTTAAGTGAGATAGAGAAAAAGAGAGGGAAAGAGACCTTAAATTCATATTAGGTAAGCCTCTAAGTAGCGAGATTCAAAAAAATTTGTTCATTTTTAAAGAACTTTTTTAGGATTGTCCACCATATTGGATCCTGTATTTTGAATTTTAAAAATATGATTTCAGATTTTTATTCAGCGATCCCAAAAACCTTTCTTTACCATCAAGTTTAAGGAAAATTCCTTAAAATGTATTCAAGTTACTGAATTTGTTACATTACTACTTATGGTATGATTGATTTTGGAACTTATATGATTTTTTGTCATTCCACTTTTCCACGTATCAATGATTGACAAAATTAAAAGTTCAAACGCCTTTAATGATAGAACGTCCAAGGCTGCGTACTGCCGGTAGGACGCGCTTTCACACAGTAAGCATCCTTCCGGAAGGACAATTCATTTTTGTTAAAAAATATTTTAATTTCATATAATCATCATCATCATCATCACCATCATCATTATCATCATAATTCATCATCTTTATCATCAAAGGAATTGAGTTTATTATTACTTTTGTAAATATTGTTATAACTAACGTAATGGCGGCCGGTGGTAAATGGCTCAGGCGCGAGTCCCTTGGAAATCGCTCTATAAAATCAATATAGAAGCAGATAAGCATAAAAATGAATATATGGTTATTTAGGTAATGAAACAAGCTTTCAGATGACATAAATATCGATTTTTTAAATTTATGTACAAGGGCTAGGTAGTGTTTTTAAAAAAACGAAAACGTCCTGCCGGCAGTACCGCGCGTCGTCTTTTTGTGACTAAAAATTATGTGAATTTTTGGAAAATTAAACTTCTTTTAGCTACCAAGCTTTGGGGTTTGAATTTACAAGTTCCATGTTTACATGCGCTGAAAGCTTGATACTTTACCTTTCCAACCATATATACTACTTTTTGTTTATCTGAATCCATGTTAATTTTATAACGCGATTTCGTACGTACTCGCGGAAGGCTTTTTTGTCCTGCCGGAAGGACGTTGGACGCTCTATTATTAAGCACGGAAAAAAATTAATTGTCTGCAGTGGGTAAATAATATTTGCTGTTGAATCTAACAAAATTAGTAACCACAGCAAATTATTTGCTGTGACAATGAACAAAGTTTGCTGTGATAAGCAATATTAGAAAAAATTTTTAAATTTACTCTCACAGCAAACTTTTTTACTCTCACAGCAAATTTGTTCGCTGTCCCTATATTTGTAAACTTATTTTGACGTGGCAGCGAATACTTTACTGCCACAGTAAACTTCTTCTATGCGTGAGTAACAGCATCTTTACAGATTGTCAACATTGTCGAAATTCCGGTAGGGGTTATCCATAAAGAACGTTTAACTGTTAGAGCAGGGGGGGGGGGATAGTTTCAATTTAGAACGTTCGTATTTTAGTGTTCTTATTCTAATATTCTTTATCATATCTTTCAGCAATAGAAGCATTTCTGAAATTTAATATTATATAATATATATTTTTAAAAATCATTTGAATACTATTATAAAATATATTTTTATAATCGTGTTAATTACTACTAATGATAAATATATATGATAAATAAAAACAATTTGATTTAATTGATTTTTGAGAGGGGGTATACATAATTTTTTAACTTTTTATTTAGGGGGAAGGGGGTTGCCATTTGCAACCAAGTGCAACATATAGGGGGGGGGGGGGGGTGAGGGTAAAAAACCCCAAAAATTGGTGAAACGTTCTTGATGGATGACCCCCTATGTGTTTTCATAGTTTTAGAAATATGAATATGAAATGTTATCATCTACTTCAAGTTTAATTCTATAAAAAAAGTTCAAGTTAAAAAAAACAAAAAAATTTTAGTTAAACTTTTTGTGTATTTGAATCCCTTCGCAGTTCGCGTCCCCTACCCCGAGACCTGCGCCCGGTGCCACGGCTCCGATTCCACCAACCTAGTTATGGTACTGCACTGAAAGACTTTAGTAAATAATTTTTAGTATCAGGTTTGTAATATGAGATAATCGTGTGAAACGAAAATTTTTCATAACGAAGATAGTAAATTTTTAATGCATGACAGGAAAATTTTCTAAAAAAATGTAAATATTTCTATCCTGGATTTAAATTTTTCTAAACAAAAAGTAAATATTCTTATCCTAGATTGAATATTTACTATCTTCACTGGGAAAAATTTTCTTTTTGCACGATTATCTCAGATTAATAGCTTTTATAGTAAAAATTAGCGGATAAAGACAGGGGGGGGGGGCAAGACGGGGTACCTAAGGTTTGAAGCTCAATAAAACTAACATTATCGATTCAAAAATATTTTATTCATTATAAATAATAATCTTTGGCAATCAGTCTTCATTGAAAAAGTCTTATTTAGAACATTTGTTATTTAATTAAATATAAAATTAAGAATAAGTAAAAAACTTCAAATTTTCCATTTTACCAAACGTAGGGGTAAGATGGGTACCCCTTGGTGGCAAGATGGGGTAGTATAAAAATCAACCTATTTTTGCCTACAAATTTCGCAGGCACCTTTATTGGTTTTATAAAATAAACTAAAAAAACCAGTTTAATAGCAGACTTTTTTTCATAAAATAAAAAAATGATTTGTTTTTAGTACCTTATCCTGCCCTCACTTTCTATACTCCGTCTTGCCCCCACATACGGAATTCCATTAAAAAATTAATTTCTAAAAATTAAGTTTCGAAACGGAAATAAACAAGTGCTTATCTTCAAGTAATCATTGTTGAACATGAATAAAATTATATAGTATATAAAATGTTGTTATTAACATAACAAACACGTTCTAAATAAAATGCAAAAATGACGAGAAAATCGTCAAAAACAGTTTTTTTCATGTAACAAATAAAAATCTCGGTTTCATCAATCAGTGAATTGGCCAATCAAAAACTATTATAACGGTGCTATGTTATGCAAAAAATGATCATGATTGGTTAATTAGTTTCTTAATTAAGACAGGTACCCCGTCTTGCCCCCACCTCCCCTACTTCAGGTAACTTTTTTCATAGACCTTTCTTAGAAACGTTTCTTCTGATGATTTTAAGCCTAAAATGAAAAAAAATCTGTTGGACCCTTTTTGAAAAATCCAAATTTTTGAATGTTTTACAGAGGTAATTCAGCATATTTGCACGAAAATTAGTTAAAATAGAAGCTACATCGATTGAAGTCATTACAAATGACATCAGAAAATAGACCCTAGTTGGTAAATATCTTGCGGTAACTTTAACCCATCCAAATTCATGAAGTTTCGTGAAAAATCAGCATAAAATTTAGTTTTTTGAATATCACCCTCTTCCAGTACGCATAAGCACTTAATTATCCATAGAAGAATTAAAGCGCATTAAATTTTCAAGAAAAAAAAAATAGAGTACTTCATCTCTAAAATTGTCTGATATCTCGTCTCTTAAAAAATCTCAAACATCTTTTCAGATTTCCGGAAGTTTAAAAGTGTTTCTAAAAGTATTAATGACAATTGTTGACAATTTAGTTGTGATTATTGCATATTTTAAGAAAACATTATTAAAAATTGAAAAACCAAGATTTGGTAGATTATTTTGTGCATTCTTCAAAGTCAATTAATTTTCAAAAATGTTTTTTGTAGTTAGTAAAAAAGACTCTAGTGTTTCGTTTTGAAACATTTTTGTCTTATTTTTGTTATAAAAGACGAGAAATAAGCAATAAATTTCAACTTTACACGCGGTGCCATAAAAGCCTAAAAAAATGTAACATTAATAATTACGTGCTTTTCAAGTTAATTTTGAAACTTTTTCTCTTAAAATAACTCAAGAAGAACATTGATGCACAAAATATCCTCATCAGTGGGGCTATTTTGTGCACGACTTTGAATTTCCATAACTCAGAAAAAAATTTCTTTCTCGTCGGCTAACTCATAGGACACCTTTATAGAAAGATGTCCAAAACATAACTGATTAGTAAAATTTTTTTTTTTGAAGTTCTGAATTTTAATAAAACATAGAGAGGAAGAAGAGCGGGTTTGTGCACAAAATAGCCCCGCTCGACGGTAGCCGAATTCCATTGTATTATTCCTTAAAGTTTTTTCACGCGGACATTTGAACATTACGTCAATATCACAATAATATTACTAATATTTCATTTGCTATCCTCGTCAGATTAGTTGAAAATTAAGTACTGCTTGGGTAATAATGTAAATAATTTAAATAATTTTGATAAATTTCTTAGTAGATAGTGAGGGTGATCTTTCATTTCTTTAAAACAATGTGAGAAGTGTGCGTTAGTATACATATTTGTCTAGTGTCTGGATAAATAATCACCGTTAGATAGTAGAAGAAGCCGTATAAAACCTGTTTACAAAGTGGGTTACGTGCAGCTTATGATACTATGTACCATCCTTCAGTGTGGACGAATAACCTTAAGATATTGATATGCTCATATAAACATTAATCTTGTTTTATAAAATCCTTATCATGTATTACAATATTTTTAAGGGTTGCAGAAAATATAAAAATATGGTACTTGAACAAACTTATACAAATGTGAATCATAAAAACCACTTCCACGGTCATCGAAGGTTCCCCAGTGGGAAATTGACAAGGCTGATGATTGGCTAAATATTGGTCCAATATTGTCGCCAATATTGGGCCAAGGCTGGGAGTGTAGAAACAAATGCCAAGCCTTAGAATACAATATTGGACCAATATTTCACTTGAAACTTGTTACTCGGAGGTTTTTGGGGTCATTAATAATGAATCTAAAATCTGATTTTCAAAATTCAAAATGGCGGACCCAATATGGCAGACGAGTTTTTAAATCTTCATGGAAATCGCTTAAAACTTGTACCTCAGGGGTTTTTAGGGTCACTGATAACGAATCTAAAGTCCGATTTTCGCAATTCAAAATGGCGTACCCAATATGTCGGACGAATTTTTAAAAATTCATGGAAATCGCTTGAAACTTGTTACGCGAGGGTTATTGGGGTCACTGATTACGAATCTAAAGTCAGTTTTTAAAAATTCAGAATGGCGGATCCAATATGGCTAACAAAATTAAAAAAATCTTTGATTTGTTTGAAACTTATTATTCGAAGATTTTTGCGGTCGCTGATTACAAATCTGAAGTTAGTTTTTTAAAATTAAAAATAGCAGCACCAATATGGCGGACAAAATTTTTAAAAAAATGTTGATTTGCTTGAAACTTGTTATTCGGGGTTTTAGAGGTCACTGATTACGAATCTGAAGTCAGTTTTTCGAAATTCAAAATGACAAATCCAATATGGCAGAAAAAATTTTTAAAAAAATTTGATTTGCTTGTAACTTGTTATTCAGGGGTTTTTGGGATCTTTAAATACTAATCTGATGTTAGTTATTCAAAATTCAAAATGTCGAATCCTATATGATGAAATTTTTTTTTTAAATCTCCTTGATTGATTTGAAAATTGTTATTCGGGTTGTTGTTATTCTAAACTTTATGTTTAGAAATGCAATAAAATAAGAGCGAATGGTCTTTGTTCAGTTTTGTTTTTAAAATCTTATCGTGAATAGGAACTTCGATTTTGGTACGCTTTATAATATAAACTATATAAACACTTATGTCCTAAACTTCATAATAGCAGTTTTAAAATGGTCATCTTTGGGGCCATTCAAGTATTACGTAAGCAAGCTTGGGGGAGGGGGGGTTACTAAAATCTTACGTAAGATGATTTCTTTTATGTGTAAACTTCCATGTATGTAAATTTTTTAAAATTAAGTCATAATAACAATTTTAACAAATTTAATTTAATTTGATTATATTGAAAACAATTCTATTATAAAGCTCACATGTAAACTTGATTTTATCTAAAATCCTTGGGAACTGGATCAAACATCGTAATCCTAATTTAACGCTTTTTTTATAGTATATGGCTGTAATGTGCAAAACAACAAATTATATTTTAAAACATAATTTTTAAAAAAGTACAATTTAAAAACATATAATTATAATTAAATAAAGGTTCATAAATAACACAGGCCTTCAAAATTTTGTTCATGTCTGTTACAAAATCATGGGAGGTCGTTCTTGTAGATTTTTTGACGCAGAATCAAAATCTGACCTTAGAAATGGCCCATCACGTCAGGATTTTTTCTAACATTAGATTAAATGGACAAAAAATGTCAACTTTTGCCATTTTCATGAATTTTTTGTGTCTTATAAAATTTTTTTGTTTTGTTTACTTAAGTGGTGTCGTACAGTACTACTCTTAAGCTTCAAAAACAATTTTTGAAAATTATCGAAATTTTTAATTTTTACAGATATAGTCTCTCTAGATATTTAGGAATGAGTTTTCACTTCGCGAAAAGTGAAAATTGAGTTACTCCAATTAGAGTGAGAAAACCCTTCTAAAAGAGTGAGAGAAGAGTAACTATAGTGAATTTCCACTCCAGTTAGAGTGGAAGTTCACTCCAAAATTAGATTGTGTGTTCACTTTTTGCTTGGAGTGAATTTTCACTCGAATTGGAGTACTGATTCACTCTGTTCACTCTTCTTTCACTCTTCTAGAGTGGTTTTCTCACTCTTATGGGAGTGGTTCAATTTTTATTCTTCGTGGATTGAAAACTCAGTCCCAGAAATCTAGAGAGACTATATCAATAAATAAAAAAATTTCAAATTTGCATAATTTTTTTTTTTTAAATCGTCAAATTATTTTCAAAAATGAGTTTTGACGCTGAAGAATAGTTCCATACACCATTTATGAAATAAAGAAAAAAATTTTGTAAGCCACAAAAAATTCTTGAAAATGGCTAAAATTGCCATTTTTTGTTCATTTAAGATAATACTACAAGAAATCCTGACGTGATGGGCCATTTTTAAGGTCAGATTCTGATTCTGCGTCAAAAAATCTACAAGAATCATCTCCCTAATTTTTTTTAACAAACATGAACGAAATTTTTCAGACCTGTGTAATTTATCTTTTTTTTAATTTCTTAAAATTAACTATTTAAAAAAGGAGGGGGGGTAGAGAAAAATCTTACGTAAGATAGAGGGGGGGGGGGGGTTTACAAAAATCTTACTGTTGCTTATTTGGGGGAGGGGGGTATCAAAAATGCTCTAAAACATGCTTACGTAATATTTGAATGGCCCCTTTGTAATCATTCAATTTTGGAAAGCTGACTTCAAATTCGTAATCAGCGACCCGTAAAATCCCCGAGTAACAAGTTTCGAGAGAGTCAGAAAGTTTTTTAAAATTTTGTCCGCAATATTGGATCCGCCATTTTGATTTTTAAAAACTGATTTCAGACTCGTAATTAGCGACCACGAAAACCTCCGCTTAACAAGTTTCAAGCGAACAAAAAGTTTTTGAAAATTTTGTCCACCATATTGGATTTGCCATTTTGAATTTTAAAAATATTAAAAATCCGACTGCGTATTCATAATCAAACCCAAAAACCTCCGAGTAACAAGTTTCAAGCGAATCAAAACACTTTTTTAATTTTTTGTCCGCCATATTGGATCCGCCATTTTGAATTTTTAAAAAATGACTTCAGATTCGCAATCAGCGAACCCAAAAACCCCCAAGTAACAAGTTTCAAGCAAATTAAAATATTTTTTAAAATTTTGCCTGCCATATTGGATCCACCATTTTGAATTTTCAAAAACTGACTTCAGATTCATAATCTTCAGGTATTATACTCTCAGAAAATGCAAAAACCCAAAAATCGATTTTTTTGACCTTGGCGACCTAGGTGTAACCCCTTAAAGGTCACAAAAAATTATAATGGATCTGTCATTATGGATTTTAAAAATCGGGCTTTAGATTCGTAATCAAACCCCCGAGTAACAAGTTTCAAGCCTTTTAAATGATTTTTTTTAAATTCCGTCTGACATATTGGATCCGCCATTTTGCATTTTAAAAAACCAACATCAGATTCGTAATCAGGGACACTACAAAACCCCCAAGTAACAAGTTTCAAGCAAATCAGAACAATTTTTTTATAAATCGACCATTTTCGATCCGCCATTTTTAATTGTTTTTATATATCTAATTTTTATGTTATAAAAGTCACTGAATCCAAATCAACATTCAGAAGAAGCGAAAATTCAGTTTTAGATATAGAAATTAAGTAAATTCCCATAGAAATCAATTTTTCAAACTTTATCCACCCACTACGTATGAAAAAAGAGAACACGAACTAACATTTAGGTCGGACTATATTTTTCTCTTTAGATACATCTTAAGGAAGAGAACCTCCACATGGCAGTTCTGGCATTCAATTTCTTTGTTTTTTTTGTGTAACGGTGATAATTTAAAATTAGTAGTTTTCTACTAAACATTAGTGAAATATATTCACTATTTAATAGTAACAGATTTTTCTCTAATTCGTTACTGAAAAACCACTAATTCAGATTACGAGAGTACGCTATAGCAATCGCTAGTAAAATGGTTTAAATACAATTCCCCAATTTATATTTATTGTATTGCTGAATTGTGAATTGTTTGCACTTAATAAATTGAACTTTATTTATTTCAGATAGCAGGCTGGTTATAATCAGTTTCGAGAAATGGTGATCGTTACTCGGGTAAGAAACATTTAATTTAAAGAATATAATCTATTAAATTCTTTAATCTAATATAATTTTTATGACATTTTTTATGAAATTTAATAAACAACACACAAAAAACTTTAAGAAGTAAGAAGCACGAGCGTATAGAAAGAACGCTCGCAAAGTTGTTCTTGATGACTACACGTAAAAAATAAGTTGATTAAAATTTAGTGAACTAAACAGAAATTTTTTTTTTCAAATTTTACAAAACTTTTCTGTACTCTTGGAAAAAGCCTTTACAAAACTCATTGTCAGACACTTGTTATCGTGCCAGATTTTAGTCTTTTCTTTTTATAAATTATATTCATATTCTAATTGTGATTTTAATTCTTTATTGACCTCTTCTGAAGTTCCTGACTAGTATATAACTTTGATTGATAAAATACATTGCAATTGCTGCAAAAAAAAATCGATTGATATATATAAAATTTATATTTTGTCAGAATTTTATAAAATAAAATGCAATTTTTAAATTTTTGAAAAATTGAATTTATCAATTTTTATATTAAAATTAACTTATTTCTTCCTCCAAGAGAAATTAAAATTTTCATGAAATGAACATAGTTTTTAGTTTCTTTCTAGGAATTGTCCTTTTACTTCTTATTCCTTCTTACATTGGGCCAATGTTTCTGCCACTGTTGGACTGTCATTTTGGTCCGTATCTCAAAATTAATCTACGCCCAAGATTGATACTTTGAAATAAGCCCTAGTTACCGCTGATATGGCTAAGGTGGCGATGCGCCTGGCTTCGCAATCATGGAAGTTAAGCAACCCCTGTAGGTTAGTATAAGGTTAGTAGTAGTAGTCTTCAGTAACTGTAAATGTCTTTGCGGATTTTAAATCTACAAGTTTTCAGATTTATTTTACAACAAAAACGAAAATGATCAGCAGAGGGCTTTTTGAGAAAAAACGAATTACATATTATTTCAGAAAAAAATGTAGTTAGTGCGATTTTTACGTTTCTTCTGATTGTATTTTGTTATGTAGGTATTTCTGTGCCCTATTGAAAAAAGGCTACATTTGAAGTCTTATTTGTGCCCACATTTGGGCCCACATTTGAGGCCACATTTGTGCCCTCATTTGAAGCCGCATTTGCGCCCACATTTGTGGGCGCATATGCTGTTTCAAATCCGCTATCACATTTGACACTGCTAATATGGCCTCAAATAATGGCACAAATGCGGCCTTTAATTTTCAAAAGGGGAAACATATGTAAACGATTTTAAATTACAAATAGTAGGGGAGACCGAGGAGGAAAGTAACAGAGGTGGAAAGTAACAACGCTTATATCTTCTAAACCAATGAGCGGACAGGCATAGTCCTTAAATAATTTTTAGATAGTTTTGCCCCCTCTACATCCCCCAAATTATATTAGGGGTCTACCGAAGGCTATAGATCTGATACTAACATTTTGTGTAAAAATTACGACAAAAGTAAGTTTTTGCCTAAATTTTCAAAATATCATATTTTTTTGATTTTATAGATATTTTAAATATGCTTTTCGTTTTTTTGAAGCTTTTTCATTTATCTTTAAGTCGTGCTAGTACATAATTAAAAAATGCGAAATACTTTTGTGTAATTTAAACCTGTTTTTTGAATTCCAAGGAAAAGAGGGGTGAGGTGGAAAGTAACACGTTGTTATTTTCCTCCTCATCTAATGCTTTATTTTTATAAACCTCCTCCTTTTTTATAACTATGTGATTTTATATGTTTATTTTTTATTTTAAACATTAAATATTGGACTTTTGATTTGAATTTTTAAGTAACGATGCTTTTTTAATGTCATTGCTATTCAACGAATATTAAATAGATAAAAAAAACTTGATTTCAAAAAAGTCCAAAAATATCTGCCAATTATGTACAAAATGTTGTTAATATCACTTTGTCTTTTTATATGTTCATAATAAAAATAATTTAAATTAATAGCAGTTTTATATTTGAAATGCTAGCCTTAATTTTAAAGTGTTGCTTTCCTTCTTCGTGCTGTTACTTTCCACCTCAGGGGTGAGGAGGAAAGTAACAAATAAAGAGCTGATTAAAAAGTCCTGCAGTGAACTATCAAATTATTATTAATGTTTAATTCCAATTATATTTAATAGGTGAAAGTCCAAGCTTTCGATTAATACGTTTACAGAACTTATCAGACAAATAGTTTTAATGCTAGCATCAAAAAACTGATTTTTGTTACTTTCCTCCTCGGTCTCCCCTATTTAAAAAAACACCACCTTTAGAAAAAAAATGGACATTTTTTAGTTATGTTTCCGGAACAAAAAAATCGACTAAAAAGGGAAAGAAAAACTACCCCTATTTCTTTATTTTTCGATCCGACAATATTAAGGTGTGCCGCTCGCACGCCCTATTTTAAATGGATTTGTTTAAAAAATTTAAAAAAAATAATGAAAATATTAGTCAAAAAGGCTCAGAAGTTTATGAGCCCTTGCAAAATGTTCAAAGTAGAAGATACCTTAAGTATTATTATATTTTTACAAATATATCTCTTTGGGGGCTCCTAAATAAACAATCACCAAACGTAAATTTAGCATTTAAGCTTAAATAGATCTAAAATATTATAGGGGAGAGTGGCCATCAATGTACCGGGTTTTTTTTAAGGTCATAGTACCTATACAATTTCACCAATTTCAAGCACTTCTTTGCATCAATATAAAACTACAACACTTCTCTAGATAATGCACACATATTATACACGATTTATTTTGATTAAATAATAAAATTTAGGATCTTTCTAAACTAACAAGCTATTTTAATTTTCAACAACCTGGGTACACAATGAACCACCTCCATAAAAACACTAAAAATGTTTAACAATAATAATATTGCAATTTTCACTTTGTAAAAAAACTTATTTTCTATCAAATACTATAAAAAAATATTACTTAACATTTTTTAATTGATAATGTATAACATAAATATACCTCAAATTTAAGTTAACAAGCTAAAATGGCATTTTAGTTTTGCTATGTTGAGAAAAGTACTGATAACAATCGCTGTAACATGCTGTACGCATGCCTAGTTTTATAATCAGGCATACCACTCTAGAAATCGAAAATACACTGAAATTCCAGGTGGTTCATTGTTCCCCGGTACATTGAATCAACATGCCATTTGCAACAAAAATGGTTTTTTATAACTTAATCCAATATTTCAAAATCTTTATCTCATTAGAATATTGTAGTTAAGGCCCAAAACAAAATAAATCGTAAGTACATTTATTTTTAAATTGCCTTATTTCAATTAAAAAACGTGTTTGTATTTTAGGTAAATTTTTTCTTCAGTGCATCAAAAACAGTTTTTTTCAGTTTTCTCTGTAAAGAATAAATCCACACGTCTCAAATTTATGGACGTAGTGTGATTACGCAAACTTCATTTATATTTAATATTAGGAGAATTTTTATTTAATTGTTTCTGAGAAAATTGGAATGGTTCATTAAAAAAACTGGTGCATTGATGGCCACTCTCCCCTACTTATTTTTACGCCGTTTTTTACAGGCTTTATAAAATTATTAAATTACAGCACTCAATTGATTGTTAGTTCATTTTTAATTGTTTTAACAATTTTACATTGTTTAAACAAATTAATTTGTTTAAAATCTTTATTTATTCTGTTTTAATAAAATATATTAATAGCCAACTGTATGTTTAGTAACTGAAGGATCAAAAAAAGTTTTTGACATACTCCTCATTTGTTTAAACAATTAAAATTGTTTAAAGTCAATTTTTCATAAAATTTACCTAGAAACTTGTCGTGTTTTGCATAATTTATTAAAGAATTATAACTGGTTTATTCATCTGCAGTTGGAAACAAATTTTTAATTGTTTAAATATTTTGATTTTTTTAAATGATTTTAATTTGTTTAAACAAATTTTTTTTTTATTTAATCGTTTATCAAAAAAAAAAAAAATTATTACGGCTATTGGAAGTTTTCATGAGAAGCTGATTTTAAACAGTTTTAATTGTTTAAACAAATAAACAATCAATCATTAATTTTTTGTATCTCTTAAGTTACTAAAAAAAGCGTAAAGTGATAAAATATTTTATGGAAAACGAAAAAAATGCAAAAAATTATTTGTTCAAACAAATTAAAATTATTTAAACAAATTAAAAATATTTAAACAATTGAAAATATTTAAACAATTGAAAATTCGTTTCCAAGTGGAGATGAATAAACCAGTTATAATTCTTTAATAAATTATGTAAAACACTACAAGTTTGTAGGTAAATTTAATGAAAAATTGATTTTAAACAATTTTAATTATTTAAACAAATGAGGAGTATGTTAATAACTTTTTTCGATCCTTCAGTTATTAAACATACAGTTGGCTATTAATATATTTTATTGAAACAGAATAAATAAATATTTTAAACAAATTAATTTGTTTAAACAATGTAAAATTGTTAAAACAATTAAAAATGAACTAACAATCAATTGAGTGCTGTAATTTAATAATTTAATAAAGCCTGTAAAAAACGGCGTAAAAATAAGTAATATTTTAGATCTATTTAAGCTTAAATGCTAAATTTACGTTTGGTGATTGTTTATTTAGGAGCCCCCAAAGAGATATATTTGTAAAAATATAATAATACTTACGGTATCTTCTACTTTGAACATTTTGCAAGGGCTATTAAACTTCTGAGCCTTTTTGACTAATATTTTCATTATTTTTTTAAAATTTTGTAAAAAAATCTATTTTTCCCATGCATTTTTAATAGGAAAATAGGGGGTGCGAGCGGCACCCCTTAATATTGTCGGATCGAAAAATAAAAAAAATAGGGGTAATTTTTTTTCCATTTTTAGTCGATTTTTTTTGTTCCGGAAACAAAACTGAAAAATGTCAATTTTTTGAACCACCCTAGTGTGAACTATTATAATTATTATATATTATATTGCCCACACAGCACCAGAAATTCCCTGAATTTCCCCTGAATATTGGTCCACATTTCCCGAATATTCGAACCTAATATTCAGGGAAGTTTCGTGGAAGCATCAAAATGTCCGCCATAAAGAATATTGGACGCTAAATTTCCCTGAAAATGTATTTCTAATTTTTAGGGAATTTCTGCATCTAATATCCCTTCAATATTCACAGTATTCGTAAATCTTCTGTACATGATGCGCAATGGTCGAACTTGGTTTCTGTGACACTTACGGCTGCGCAGTAGTTTTTAATGTTCTAGAATCCTACGGGTGCCAAATATGACATACAATTTTTATCAATTACCAGATCAAAAAAATTTTGGGAATTTTTCTTAACTTCCCCTGAATATTCTAGGAATATTAGATGCGGAAATTCCCTGAAAATTAGAAATACATTTTCAGGGAAATTTAGCATCCAATATTCTTTATGGCGGACATTTTGATGCTTCCACGAAACTTCCCTGAATATTAGGTTCGAATATTCGGGAAATGTGGACCAATATTCAGGGGAAATTCAGGGAATTTCTGGTGCTGTGTGGGTGACACAGAGCACATAACAGTTTTTTTTTTGGATAATCCGGATTATCAGTAGAAACCTTATTGATTCCTGAAGTCCAGGCCCGTGCGCAGTATTTGCTTCTGGGGGGGGTTTTCAAAAAATAAATTGTGTAAACATTGTTATTTATTAAAAATAATTTTTTAATCAAAAAAGTTGAAAATTTTTAAAGCAAGTTCAGACCTCTCTGGGGGGGGTTTAAACCCCCAAAACCCCCCCCTTGCGCACGGGCCTGCCTGAAGTAGATTTGAAATAAAAAAGAACAGATTCCATTGCTTGTTTGCTAAAAACTCTCAAGCCCCGACCGTTTTTCTCGCAAAAATCTTTAACGTGGAACAAAACTGCATGCAATTTTGGATTGACTTCAATTTCTAATTCCATGTAACTTCTTTTGAATGCTTCTCGTTGCTCTCGTCAAGATTATTCCTAAAACCTGAAGAAACAACATTTTTGAATTCGTCGAAAACTGTTACATACTTCATCACACCTATATTTTCCATGCTGCCTAAAATATATACATTGTTCGAAAGCTTTTTGCACGAATTACCCTAATATGCTGATGCACCATAGATAATTTCACGTTCAGCATAACAATTTTTGCCCTAGCAAGGGATTCTGTGCCATTATCTTTTAACATGTGCGGGAAAATAGCGTATTGACATAAGGTGTAATTCCGGTGACGGAAAAATATCCAAGTAAAGCTTGCCTTTCTCAGTCATACAGAGTGGTGTATTTACACAGCTAAAAAAGTTCTTTGCTTTCTCTTTCACTGGTCCACTTGCACACCATTTTTCGTAATTTTTTAGTGTATTTTGAGAAGATCTAAGAGTGCCACACGTGTTAACTTCGCCCCTTTTTTGCGTAGCACCAAATGCATGAGTGTTTACTACTATGCGGCATAATGCCAGCCAAACTATTTGCTATTTTAAGGTCTGTTGCAATTGTGCCTTTGAATGAATTTAAACGTAAGTCTGACCAAAGTTGATCAACGTTTTCGTACCTTTCCTGGGAGTTTGAAGCAATTGCTAATAAAAATAGTTTTTGAAAATAGTTTTGTCCTTAAACCTCTTCGCAGAGATACCCTCACTATAGGTAGAACGTTAAGATTGGCTGATTACGCTGGTCTTAGTTTGTACTGAAAGACATATTTTTAAGAATCCGCCTCCTCCATCTATGCCTATTTTCAAGATAGAAATTGAAACACCTCTCTGATTTTTTACGTAATCGAGATAGCCCTGTAAGTTGCTACAATATACAACGACTTTAGAATCATCGGAAATTTGTTCTCATTTTACTTCTACGAACACAAAATCTTTATATGCAAAAAAGTCATCAAGAGAGTGAGATTTAGTCTCAAGCTTATTTTTTAAACCAGACTCAATCACTTTCCTATTACAAGATTCTAGTCGCAAAGCAGATGCAATCGAAAGAACCTTACGTTTACTTAAATTCAGATTAGTTTGAATATTTGACATATCATTTACAGACAATTATGGCCGCTTCAAAGAAGCATTGTCTATAGTACTTTTAACATGAATATGAAGAGGTCTACCTTGCAAATGTGACAAAGATATATCAGAGGACATATTTTCTTTGCTTTCGTTAATTTTTTGCTACAGCACTGTTGAAATTACTTGACTTTGAATCTTTGATGGCAATTCTAATAGGTAGGAGGAAAGATTGTTCACTTGGGAGCTTGAATTACACTGATGAACTTTTCCTTTTCTAATTACAGAAAAACAGGATATACATCGTTTCTCAGCATTGGGTTCTTGTCTCGATTGTTCTAAGATAAATATAAACGTATTTTTAAAAAATAATATAAATTATAAATATTTTAGTCAATGCAAATAATATATTGTTTACTTGAAATTCGATCTTCTTCTGTTATTTTTAAAAAATTGATTGGCTGGCTTCGTGCTATTTCACAAACTTTACAAATACACTTCAAGTTGGCTTTCGATCTTGTTACTATTAAATTTTTATCCATAAATATGGAAAAATCAGGCAGATCTACATTTTTGTCCTTAGTTTTTGCGTCAAAAAGTTTTATTTTACAAGAAACGCACAAAGCTGTCGACAGTCTATCATCCTCAAGATGTATCGAAAGGTTAATAAGGTTAGCAATATACGTGTTCAATGTGTTTTTAATAATAAACATTTTTTTATGTTTTCGGAAGCACCATAAACACAGTTTACTCCGATTTTCATCATGAGTTAAAGCCTTATGTGTCATTTTTAGCGTAAAATTACTTTATACAATAACATTTAAAAGTAAAAAATACCTGACTTTATTACGTGTGAAGTAAGTAAAATATTTACATAACAAAATACAATCAGAAGAAACGTAAAAATCGCCCTAACTACAATTTTTTGTGAAATATTATGTAATTCGTTTTTTCTCAAAAAGCCCTCCCCCGATCATTTTTTTTTTTTGTTGTAAAATAAATCTGAAAACTTGTAGATTTAAAATCCGCAGAGACATTTACAGTTACTGAAGACTACTACTACTACTACTACTACTACTACTACTACTATACTACACTGCAAAAACAGGTGTCTTAAATTGTTCAAAAATGTCTTCAAATAAGACATTTTTCGTGTCTTAGACACCAAAAGTATCTGATTGGAAGCCAGGCGCATCGTCACCTTAGCCATATCAGCGGTAACTATAGGGTTTATATTAAAGTATCAATATTGGGCGTAGATTAATTTTGAGACGCGGGCCAAAGTGACAGTCCAACATTGGCAGAAACATTGGCCCAATGTAAATCCCCAATATCGAAGCTCGGGGTAAACCCTGTTTGAAGAGTGAGTAGCATGACGAAGATGGAATAAAGAGAAGAAGTAAAGGACAATTCCTAGAAAGAAACCAAAAATTATGTTCATTTCATGAAAATTTTGATTTCTTATGGAGGAAGCAATAAGTTAATTTTAAAATAAAAATTAAAAAATTCAATTTTTCAAAAATTTGAAAATTGCATTTTATTTTATAAAATTCTTACAAAATATAAATTTTATATATACCAATCGATTTTTGTTGTAGCTAGGGGGTCGTTCATATACCACGTGGACAACTTTTCTCCGATTTTTGACCCCCCCTTCCCCCATCGTGGACATTTGTCTAACCCCCCCTCCCCCCCCTAAATGTCCACGTGGACAATTTTAGTGAAAAATAGTTTTTGGATGTTAAAATCAAAGAACTATTCAAAGGAAATATGAATATTCGAGTAAACTTCACAATGTTTTATGACAAATTCTTTGAAACAGAATGCTTTTTTACGTGAAATTAGGTAAATAAATAGATCTTCAATTGTTCTTAAAAAATTTAATCACAGCTTTTTATTAATACAAAAATACTTTATAAGTTCTACCAGTAAATAATAAAAAGTTTAAGAAGTTCTACAAGTAATAGGTAAATTGCCATCTTTGGTAGAATACTTTGGAAGGAACATTTTCAATTAGGGTCAAACCATTTTATTTCGCCTAATGTATTTTTCACCTTTTTAAAAAACCTTAATACTTTGCGAAAATATTATTGCATGTTTTGAGATGACGAAATGAACGATGATTTTAAAAAAAGAATTCATTTTCATATAAAAAAAGATTTTTTAAATTGGGAGAACACGAAAAAATGACACATTGACAGACAATAGAAAATAATTTAAAATACCGGTAATTAGGTACTTCTAAAAAGATAAAATTCCAACTGCTATTTATTTTTAAAGGCTTAATTTATGTTTAGCACTTAATTAAAGTATTTAATAATATAAAATAACATGTAAAATATGGTATTTAAATTTGCATGTGACATGTCAAAAATCAATCATATTTAACAATTATTTTCTGCAAAGTAATTTAATTTTAGCAAATCGAAATTATTCAAATAAAAGTTCATAACTTGCTTGCATGAAAACCGATCCAATCCAAATTTTTGGAATATGAAGATTGAAGCAATATCTTCTTGATATTAAAACCTTGCGTTGGTTTTTGCACTACTTTATGAAATAAATTGATTCAAAATAAGTGTTTATTTTGAAGGTTAATGGCAAGTTTTAAATATCAACTTGAAGTTGGTTTGCGACTTCCTATAAAAATCAAAGTCAAAACGAATCGATTTTTTTTAATGCCAGTTCAAAATCGGTTTTATATGAGTTTTAAATATATTTATTTGAATTAAATTTTTAAAATTTTGTATATAGTTTAATAAAGCAAATTTTTTTTTAAATTTAGATTACGACATTAATAGTAACTTAGACTTCGATTTGTTGATATATTTATACAAAATGTAATCTAAACATAAAAAAATTTAAAAAAAAGAAGATCAAATTCATATGTCATTTTTTAATAAATATCAAAAATAAATAAGTTCTGTGTCCCTTTACAATTTTACGTAAGCCAAAGAATTATTTTGAAAATGATATTTGATTTATCAAACTCTATAAAAAATTTAAAAAATTTAATTCAGATAAATATATTTAAAACTTATTTAAAACCGATTTTGAACTGACATTTTAAAAAAAAATCAATTTGTTTTGACTTTGAATTTTATCGCAAGTCGCAAACAACTTCAAGTTGATATTTAAAACTTGTCATTAACCTTCAAAATAAACACTTATTTTGAAGCAATTTATTTCAAAATGTGCAAAAACCAACGTGCAATTTTAATAGCAAGAAGATATTGCTTTAATCTGCATATTCCCAAAATTTGGGTTTGATCGGTTTTCATGCAAGCAAGTTAGGAACTTTCAAAATCACGATAAAATAAAGAATTCTCAACTTTTAAGGTAAAAGTTTTTATGTTTCTAAGCTAATTATCAAAAAAGTATTCAGATAATATTAAAGTGTTATAAAAGTACTTACTATTTGAATAATTTCGATATGCTGAAATCAAATTACTTTGCAGAAAAAAATTGTTAAATATGATCGATTTTTGACATGTCACATACAAACTTAAATGCCATATTTTACATGTTATTTTATAAAATTAAATACTTTAATTAAGTGCAAAACATAAATTAAACCTTCAAAAATAAAGGTCAATTGGATTTTTATCGTTTTAGAAATAATTATCGGTATTTTAAATTATTTTTTATTGTCTGTTAATATGTCATTTTTTTGTGTTCTCCCAATTTAAAAAATCTTTTTTTATATGAAAATTAATTTTTTTTTTAAATCTTCATTCATTTCGTCATCTTAGAACATGCAATAATATTTTCGCAAAGTATTAAAGTTTTTTAAAAAGGTGAAAAATACATTATGCGAAATAAAATGGTTTGACCCATTATAAAAAATAAAAATAATTTTTTGTCACAAATCTAATATTCGTTATTAGATATTTCAGGATTATCTTTGGCAATCCACGGGGGCACTAACCACTCTGAAATATTGTCAATGTTAGCAAAACAATCGTCATTTTGCACCGTTGTGGAATCTATTAAATTGTTTTCCACTGTGTCTACCTCTAAGCAGGACATCTCAAGAAGTTCCACTTTCTCAGTTTCAACCAAAATATTGTTTCGTTTACGTTCCCGTTTATGTAATGCTCGGTGGGTAACCAGATGTGATTTAATGGAGACATTTTGCGAATCACGCATAATTGTCCACGTGGACATTTGACGAAACCCCCCCTCCCCCCCTTCAGAAGAGGTCAATATAGAATTAAAATCACAATTAGAACATGAATATAATTTATTAAAAGAAAAAACCAAAATCTGTCACGATAACAAGTGTCTGAGCTTTGACGATCAGTTGCTCACTGACAATTAATTACTCCAATTATGAATTGATGAGCCAAACCTTTTACTCGGGGATTTTCGTAAACCCTCTTTCTTCTTATATCATTTTCAATACATATTCACAATTTAAAATAAAATTACTCTCCAACTACTTAACACAAGAAATAAGATTCACGTTACATATATTAAGTTAGAGTTATGTAGGTTAAAAAAATTTCTAATAAATCAAAATTCAAGCAAACATTTTTTAATGGTTATTTTATTGAAAACTTTTGTGCCTGATTCCAGATTTGAGTAGTGAAATTAACCGTGCCAAATTTGATTTAAATCCGTTAAACAGTTTTTGAGTTGTCGTATTTACAATAAGAAAAAGTACATCCATACATATACACACACATACGTACATATGGACGTTTGATCACGAACTTATATAACACATTTCTAGATAGAGGACAGTTAATTTAAAGCATTTTTAAAAAATTGTAAATTTGGAGGAATACAAAGCTTCCTTTACGACGAAGTAAAACAAATGCATAGCGAAGCTGTATCCAATTTGGTTTTAAAATTGGACAAGTTGCACCCCACACAGCACAAAATCTTTCCTGAAACGACTTGCCTGACCCTAACACTTTAAGTTTTGGAATATTCAAATGAATGTTCAGGCAACATTGGTGCAAGTACGAAAATGTCCGCTTTTGAGGCAATATTCATCCTGAAAATTACACAAAAAGATTCCTGCAATATTCAGGCAATATTTCAGAAAAAGATTAAAAAGAATTTTATTTACAATCAATCAACATTTTATGTTATGCTTCACACCCGAAGGACTCTAAGAATTAAAAACTACTGCACAGACCTACTGTCTATAGGAGCCAAGATCGATCATTGCACATCATTTAACGTTGAAAATTGCCTGAATATTACAATGAAATATTTTCTCAAGTTTTGTGTCAATATTGCCTAACAATCGAACATTTTAGTACTTGCACCAATGTTGCCTGAACATTCATTAAAATATTTCGAAACTTGGAGTGTTAGGGTCAGGCAAGTTTCAGGAAATATCTTGTGCTGTGTGGAACTGTACTGCTGCCCTACATAAGTTTTGTGGATAAGATGGCACATAGTGTTTCCGAACGGGTTCTTCGTGCTGAATACGAATTTGGGTTCAAAAATTTCCCATCACGTCACGTTTACGAGAATAAAGGGATTTCAACCCCTATTTTCTCCAATTTTTGAACCTAGATTCGTATTCAGCACGAAAAATTAATTTGGAAACACTAGGTGTCATCTCATTCGCATCAAAAACATTAAAATTTGCAGTGCAATTTAATTATGTGAACGTTAATAGAAATCAAGGTGAAAATTTAATAGTGTATTTAAATTTTTGTTTCAGGGCGATTATATATGGATTGAACCCATCTCAGGAAGGGAATTTGATGTAGCTATTGGTGCTCGCGTTGTATCGGCAGAAGGAAGACGCATTCAAGTAAAGGACGACGACAATAAGGTACTTAATAAATTAAAATCAGGTTCTAAACTTCGTGTAGATTAAGAGCCAGACATATATTAATTATATTACTAAGGATATTAATAGTTATAATTAATAATTCATAAGATAACGGTGTGATGTAATAATTCCTTTTGGTTGACTACAAAGGCGGATTCAGAGACTAAGTAGAGGAGGGGGGTATTGTACTCTAATACAATAAATAATGTCAAAAAATCATAATTGAAAATCGCGAAATGTACAGGAATCAATGGTGCGTGTCAACAGTTTTCTTGCTCTCCTGAAAAGTTGCGTCAAATGGAGTTACGAGGTTTGCATGTTAAGGTGACGATATGTACAAAATATATTTATACCAGCTTTAGAGAGCTATCGTCCCCCAATATTACTGGGTGATATTGTGGTGCTATTCACGTGATATTGAAATGTCCGCATTAAGGTGATATTGCCGGTTGATATTGAAGTAATATCACCGTGACCCAGGCCCGGCGAATCATATTCAATCCAGGTGGGTAGTTGTCTTGGAGGAGGATAAGGGGGGGATTTAAAAACATTCATATAAGTAAAGAAATTTTAGGGATATAGAAAACAGGCTATGTTAATAAGAAGTGATGTCTGATTCCGGGTGGGTAGTAGTACCCACCGTATCCACCTTATTCGCCGGGTCTGCCGTGACCTTACAGTGATATTGTGATATTAAATTAAACACCAATTTGAAAGAATTTTGGGGATCTGGGCGGGCTTTCGCCAGACTGTCCTGATATGGAGCTGGCCAGAAGTGTTACGGTGTTTCTACCTAAACGGTCTGATTAGTCGCTAACTAGACCGTCTAAACAGCGCCTGATTAGATCTTCTCGTCTAGTCGAAATCGTGGATAAATCGTAATACTTATAGCTTTTCGTAAATGTTTGTGACAATTTAGAGAAAGAGTAACTTTTAAGGTCAAAGCAAAAAGTACTTATCTTTGTGAAATGGCTTGGAAACAATGCATCTACGTAGGTTTTGTACAGTACATGTAGTTTCTAGAAACACCACGAAAGATACGTGCTTTCTAACTTGCTCTTAAAATTTACGTGACTTCAAAATGTTTCAAAAACCCTTACGTATGTTCGACTTGCGGTGAACAACAGTAATCCTTGAAATTTCGACCGGCATTTTAGAGCCCCGTTTAAGGCACCTTCATCTGTAGTCACCCGGGAGACTCCCCAATTAAAAATTCCTTTAAAGGGACTTTTAAGGATCATGTCATGAACCTTTAAGAACATTAAATGTTCCTTTAAGGATCCGGACAGGTCCTTTAAGGTTCTGCAATAATTCCTTAGAAGGTCCTCTGACACGATCCCTTGACGGAATTTGGAACAACGATCCTTTACAGGTTCCGGCGAAGGAACGCATAATGTACATGTTCTCATACAGGTTACCGCGCAAGATCCTTTTTAAATTTATAACTTAATCCACTTTTTAATAAGCAAGAGTAGTTAGCGCGAATAGTCAACTATATGGTTGAAGAAAGTTTTGGAAAATGTGTGATGTTTGCAAGAAGATGCTTTAAAAATAACGCACAGCTCTAGCTCTCATGGTGAACTTTTGAGCAAGAAATTAACTTTAAATTTGTCACATAAATTTTCTGCAAATTGGCTATAAGGTGGACAGTTTTGTACATATATAAAGTTTGCTACAAACTTGCTGTGCAAATTTGCCTCAAACTTAATGAAAAACATTATGTTAGGGTTACCAAAACCAGTAAAAGAACATGTAAGGAAAAGAATACTTCTATCACTAATTACTATTTCTTAATGCAAGTATTGAAAATTCTTTTTCAAATATATTTTCAATAGTTTCATAAGTATAGAATGAAGGTCAAATTTACATTATATAAATGTTAAACATAACACAGACTCACAAAAAAAATAAAGTTACCTGGCCTGGGTATGAGACCAATATTTCCCTATGTATTTTGATGCGCTGAATCCAAATTCGCTATCAGAATTGGTCCAGCGGGTCTTATTTTGGACCTAACCTCAAAATCAATAAAATATACTTTCTCTTAGATAGAATCAGAACCCAACCAAAAATTTATATATGCCTAGGATTAATAGAAAGCTTGATTTATGACATTTAAAACGCTTTTTTAAAAATTGTTCTACGATGATTTTTAACGAAGATATGATGTTTTACTTAAAATAGTTTTTTTCATAAGTTACTATATTCACGCATTTTTAACATTTTAAAAAATCGTATGTTAAGTATAACATCATATCTTCGTTAAAAGTCATCGTAGAACAATTTTTAAAAAAGCGTTTTAAAGGTCATAAATCAAGCTTTCTATTGGCCCTAGGCATGCATTAAAGTTTAATCGGGTTCAGATTCTAATGAACAAAAAGTGTCATTTTATTAATTTTTAGGTTAGGTCGAAAATCAGACCCGCTGGACAAATTCTGATGGCGGATTCGGAATCAGCGCATCAAAATACATAGGAAAATATGGGTCTCATACCCAGGCCAGGGAACTTTATTTTTTTTGTGTGACAGTGTAATTAAAAATTGTAATTAATAATTAGTAAAACATATACCTATTTCATCAGTAAAAGAACAAGTAGAATAGTGAAAGAACAAATATTATATATATACCTTACCTATATATTAAATGAATGCATAAAAATACAAATTCTGTTAGAAAAAAATATCACAAATGTTGTAAAACAAAGTTCAAAACTTACTATTATAAACATTTTATAGATTAAGTACCCAAAACTAATTTTTTTGTAATGTATAATCATACTTATAACCAACTTGTTTGTTTATGTTTTGATTATTTGTCACGTCAAATATCATAACACTTTTTCAAACTGTTCTTTTGTATGCAATTAAATAAAATTCTTTTACTGAAAATTGATCAAATATTGCAAACTCAATAAAGGATTTTGCGTTTTCAAATATTTGGTAAAAAATTCAGTTCTTTACCAAAGACAATAATCAAGAGACATATACTTAACTTAATTAAAAAAAGGCACCAATTAAAGCAATTTTTACAGAAAAATGTAAAAATTATAACGACGTGCCTTGCACTGAGAAAATAAGCCTCTAACCAATTTCTAGGTTAAGGGACTTTGAATAAAACAAACAAGATACCGGCGATCACAACCAAACTTAAAGGTTAACAGTAGCATTTAATCGGCTAATAATAAACAAAGTGCTTTGCTGGTGCTGTATCAACAACCTCTCTCGGCTAAATTTAATCAAAAAATGGTTATATTTAATCAACTTATTTTCTCAAAACCATGATTTTCTTAAATCATGATTTAGCACGCGAGTAGCATATTACTAGGGTACTGCAGTACGCTTCCGTTTAATTGAACTCCTTTTTAATGTAACTTCAATTTTATTTGAACATTCCATACATTTTAATTGTACAAAACTATCCCTAATACACCGTATGTGAAGTGATTTATAGAAATAATTAAAATCGTTATTTTGGTTTTTTTTCTTTTAGGAACAATGGCTAACTCCCGAAAGACGTATAAAAGCCATGCATGCTACATCAGTTCAGGGTGTAGAAGATATGATCAGTTTGGGCGACCTCCATGAAGCAGGAATTTTGAGGAATCTTCTCATTCGTTACAACGAAAATCTCATTTATGTAAGAATTCAATTTAATGTAAAAATATTTAATCGCTTTTTTTTAATGTGTTGTTTAACTGCAAAATTAACTGCAAATTAACATAACATTAACAAACATATTTTAAGATTAGAGTTTATATTGATCTGTTTTTTAGACATATACAGGTTCTATACTGGTGGCTGTGAATCCATATCAAATATTGCCAATTTACACTGCTGAACAAATAAAACTTTACAAGGACCGAAAAATTGGAGAATTACCACCACACATATTTGCTATAGGAGACAACAGTTATGCTCACATGAATCGTTATTGTCAGGACCAATGTATAGTAATAAGGTAAGAATGGTAATTGTTTAACGTACGAGGACAGAAAAGTCCACAAAAAGTCTTTTGTCTGTTCTATTTGAAATAAATATGAAATATATTTGGGAGAGACTGAATCAGCTCTTTATTTGTTACTTTCCTCTACACCCCTGAGGTGAGGAGCTATTAAAAAAGCATTGTTTTTAAAAAAATTCAATCCAAAGTTCAATATCTAATCTTTAAAATATAAAATAAGCATATAAAATCACATAATAATAAAAAAGGAGATTTATAAAAATAAAGCATTAGGTAAAGAGGAAAGTAACACCGTTTTACTTTCCACCTCATCCCTCTTTTCTTGGATTTCAAAAAACAAGTTTAAATTACACAAAAGCATTTCATATTTTTTAATTATACACGAGCCCAAGTTAAAGATGGATAATGAAGCTTCAAAATAACGAAAAGTATATTTGAAATATCTATAACATCAAAGAAATAATTATGATATTTTGAAAATTTAGGCAAAAACTTACTTTTGTCATAATTTTTGCACAACATGTCAATATCAGACATACCGTTTCCGGACTAGCTTGCATATGATATTGGGGAGGTAGAGTGGGTAAAACTGACTAAAAAATACTTGAGGGCCATGTCTGTCCGCTGATTGGTTTAGACGTTATAAGCGTTGTTACTTTCATCCTCGGCCTCCCCTATACTATTTATTAAATTTTTTAAATTAACGAAAAAACGTAACCAGCTTGGCTTCTCTTATACTATATAGAATTAAATATAATTATCTACTATTATCTGCAAATTTACTCAAATATATCTTTCATAATTAGAGTTACAAATATTAAAAATAGAATTTATTTGATAGTAAACGCTGTATGGAGCACGTGGAACTTGTAACGATTTAATTTTAAGAAGAAATAATTAAGAATTGACAAATTTGCAATTTAATCAGAAATCAAGACAAATTAAATATAAACACCAAATAATCCCACCAGTAATGATCTGGTTATCTTCAAATAACAAAAACTCACTCAAATTATCAATCTAAATAAAATAATATAAATAACTGCAAAATGAGATATAGGAAATTTAAGTAAATTAACTGAAATAAAATGTATAAAAATATATTATAAAATTGATCAAGTATACAGGATAACCATTGAAAATTCGGGATACATGAGAAATATAACCGTTCAATCAATATTCAATGAATAAATAAAACAATTCACAAATACGTCAAATCAATCCAATCACCTTTAAATCACGCAAGTGAGAGAAATTTCGCATAAACAATTAAATAAAAGCTTTTCCACAACAGTTCAAATTCATACACTAAATACAATATAATTTCCAAAAATTTTTAAATAAACAATAAGTACTTGGGGCCCCACTAATAGAAATAATTCATCCAATCATAAATATGAATTTAAATACAGTTAAAATCGGAAAATATTTAATTCTCACTCAGATCGTCTATTTATCATATACTAAATCACAGAATCAATTAAATATAAATACTTTCTTAAATATAAAACGAAATTCCAAATGAATAAAAAAAATACCAATTTCAACAAATTGAGTCTTTTACAGTATAGCATAAAATTGAATTAATTATCATTAAACATAAAGCTATTAATTTTTTTAATTGTCACTTGGCGACTTATTAACAATTCTGATAAAGTTGGATTCCTAAGACAAATGAAAATTAGCCTCAGCGATTCGACCAAGAATATTCGCTGAGGATCTTTCTGTGATTGAATTTTAGAAAGAATGGATTGATAAATAAAATTAGAAAAAACTTATCAATTTTGCTCGGCGTGGTCGTGAGTGGGATGAAACGATGCTGGCACGGAGAATCACCGGTATGAAGTCAAAATTAGATCCAAAATTGGCGGATTCAAATAAAAAATGCGTCAATTTTCTTTTGGTCCTTCCCAACGTCAAATTAAACTGTAATTTTGAATCCGTAGCCAAAAGGTTCTCTATTTCAGTGTACTTCCGGTGAAAATGGCCTCACGTGCTCGAATTGCATTAATAAAAAATCGCTCCACTCGGTTTGGAATCCAATAGTAAAAAAGGCACCACACTTTCAAATTAAACGAATAAAAATTATTGATTTGAATAAAAACAAAATTATAGCAAAGAATAAAACAACAAAATCGCGAAATTTACCTTTCTGGCTGCCGGCGACACACAGAAAATATGGTTCCAACCGGACCACGCCGTTATGAAATTGATAAAGAGCTCTTTTCACGTGAAAGTACACTTTTATAGAATTCTCAGAAATCACTCCACTTTTCCGCGAACTTACTCCCTTTTTCCGGCAATTCTCCGCCCAGCCGATCGTCAGCAAGCTTGGTACCACTGATTGAGTCGAAACTTTACGAAATTAAATTATTAAATCTTCTTTTCAAGTTAAGCGCTTAAATTAAAATCATTTATTCCCTTTCAAACTTTCGGTACCGCTCCACGCTACGCGCAGCCTTATATTGTTTTCATCGCTGAACGTTAAAAGAAAAAATAGTCAAACTTTTGACCTAATGCAATTTTTCTAATTTTTTTTGTAATTACTGAAAATGAAATAAGAAATCTTAGTTGTCCAGAAACAACGATAACACAAAGCGGCAAACGTAAACAGATTATTTTTAACTAATTTTGATCCTGTAAATTAAATATTTGCAAAACAACTTTAGGATCATTTTTAGAAAACAAAATACTATAAAATTATGTAAGATGTTTGCTATTAAACAATAGTGTCCAACTTCAGAAATTTTGTCTCTATACATATTGTTCTATTAATCTTTATTAATATTTCAGTGGGGAAAGTGGAGCAGGAAAAACTGAAAGCACAAAATTGATATTACAATACTTAGCAGCTATAAGCGGGAAACATTCATGGATAGAACAACAAATTTTGGAAGCTAATCCAATTTTAGAAGGTAAAAGACACTTAATATTACAAATTAATAAAGCTGGGAATAATGCTTTCTACTTTAAAATAGTCTTGCGAAAATGTAGAGAAACCTATTCTATACTATAGCCATATACTATTATAGTTTGCAGTAGCTACACAATTTTCAGGTAAAGCATATTATCTCTGTATGAGGTATACGGAAGATAGTTTATGTTGTAGGTATAATATATATGTGATGCTTGGCGACAAAAAAGACCTTATCTCCAAAAAATAAATTTTGATTTTTTAATGACATTAGACAAATTTTTAGTTGATTTGTCATTTCCAGAAACCAGAAATTTTAGTTTTTAAGTACTTTTTCTTTCTCTTAGAGGAAAAGCTCAAATATCTAACGATATTTGTGATCGTTAAAATTTTCGATTTTCTAAAAATATCTGAATTTAGACACAGGTATTTTTAATACAAAGGACAAAGTTAAGGTGGTATGATGATATCTGAGGTTAGAAGAGGTATAAAGAAAAAAAGAAGAAGGAGGATAAAGATTGTGTAGGTGTATGATAAAGAAAATTGATAAAGTGAAGGAGAATCTCACGATAGTGGAAATGTATAGAAGTAGAGTAGAGAGTTAGAGTTGGAAAGTTTCAGAGAAGTGGATGGAAAGAGGGATAGAAAGTAAGATAGTTATAGGAGGAGATTTTAATGCCTGGACGGGAGATTTGGGAGGCAGAGAGTGGAATAAAGAAGAGGAAATGTTTGTAAGGGCATTAAAACATAAGAACGTAGATAATAAAGGTAGGAAGATGGTGGGGTTACTAAGTGAAAGAGGCTGGATGATCTGTGAGAAGAATTGACTTTTGTAGAAAAAGGAAACACACCGATAAATTACGTGTTAGTGAATAAAATACGAGATTGCTATTTAGAACGGTAGAGGTAGGGAGCAAAGCAGACTCCAGACATTTTCCAATAATAGTTGAATTGAAACAGAGAAGTGGAGTAGTTATGGTACAGGAGGGAAAGAGAAGAGAAGGTAGGATGGTGAAAATGGGGGAAATAGGAAGAAGCTTGATTAACGAAATTTGAGAGTAGGTTGAAAGAGAGGGAGGCGTAAACATTCGAGTGGAAAAGTTGAAAGTATTAATGAAAAAAGTAGAAGAGGGAAAGAACGTAAGGGGAGAGGACGGAAAAAGAGGTTAGGGGGAAGGAGAATACGAGGAAAGCAGGAAAGTAGAATGTAATAGGTAATGGTGAAAAGGTGGAATGGAGAAGAATTACAACAGGGGGTATAGAGAGCACGTAAAGTTGGTAAGAAGGAAAAGAAAGGAAATATATCTTAGAGAGATAGAAAGGATGATAAAGGAAAGCAAAGAATGAGAAATGATTAATAAGGAAAGGAATAAATATGGAAATAAAGATAGAGGAATGAACAGAGTATTTCTAAAGTCTGAGCGGAGGAATGGAAAAGAGGATAAAAGAAGAGAGCAGACAAAGGGGAATAAAAATGGATAAAACAGAAATTAGTAGAGAAGAAATAAATGATATGATAGATAAGATAAGGAGATATAAGGCGGCTGTTGATGATGGGATAGAAGGAGAATGTTTAAAGTTTTAAGGAGAGGGAATGAGAGAAGAAATGTAGAGGATAGTAAAGAGGCCACCTATAAATTATGTAACACGTTTTCCGACAATTTTGAACCCAAAGCCCTTATCTAACAAGTTGTAACAAACTCATTTACACCCTATATAGGATCCTAAGTAGGATTCTATATGGAATCAAACATATCATTCTATATAGGATCAAATAAAGGTTCCTACATAGGACATAATGCATGTACCGTCCCTCTGTATCTCCGTACCTTTGAAGCTTAATTGGTTTAGAGCAGTCAACCGGCAATAGGAATAGAATTAATTTCATATGCAATACATTGTTTTACAAATACGAGGGAAATGGAATTATGCCCTATGTAGTGAATCATCCATATAACCTGTTTTCATCTAAAATATTTAATTATTTATATTCTAATTGCATTTTTATTTTTTCAGCATTTGGTAATGCCAAAACTGTTAGGAATGATAATTCATCGCGTTTTGGAAAATACATAGACATTCATTTCAATAATCAAGGTGTAATAGAAGGAGCGAAAATAGAACAGTATCTTCTAGAAAAATCTCGAATAGTATCCCAAAGTATGGATGAAAGAAACTACCATATATTTTACTGTATGCTAGCTGGACTTTCAAAAGAGGAAAAGCAAAAACTAGAACTAGAAGATGCTTCATCTTATAAATATTTAATCGGGGTAAGTCAGTTATTTTAAATACTATGTTTCCTCAGGAAAATAAGTAGACTAATATACTAACAATATTTAAAGTATCTTCTAAATTACAAAGATAACACTGCTGATGTTACTTTTCTTATTCTTTATAGGGTGGAAGCATCACCTGTGAAGGTCGTGATGATACTGCGGAGTTTGCAGACATTAGGTCAGCAATGAAAGTTTTATTATTTACTGATTCTGAAATTTGGGAAATTTTAAAATTGTTAGCAGCTCTACTACACATAGGAAATGTTAAATATAGAGCTACTGTCGTAGGTAAGTTTAATGTTTTCAAACAAAAATTCGTTTATTAAATATCTTAAATAAACGAGTTTATCTAGATATTGTAATAATTTTGTAAACTCTTATTTTTAAATGTGTTTTTTTATATTTTAATGTATATAAGAATAATATTTTTCAATTGTACGTAAATTATTATTTCAGATAATTTGGATGCAACTGAAATTCCTGAACAAACAAATGTAAAAAGGGTAGCCCAACTATTAGGTGTACCTATTCAATCTTTGATAGATGCCCTAACGAGGCGGACTATCTTCGCGCACGGTGAGACAGTGGTAAATGTTATATGTGTATTATGATAAAAACTATAATATATTCATATTACTTTCCCTGAAGGACTCGTAAATTTCTAAATTTAGAATCAGTTTGGAATTTATCTAGAGTGTTTAGCAGGGATGACATGTTGTTCATATCCTAATTAGTATATTCATTATATTTTTAGAAAGCCTCTGATTATCCCACTTGTGAACTGATAATAAAAAAAAACTTTAATTTGTATAACTTTCTAAATATTGTTTTATTAAAATTTCACTTTTTTCGAATTGTCATTTATTTAACGCTTACAAATTGATTTAAAAAATATAATAAAGAAATTCAATTAAGTCATTAATAACATAAGGATTTGTTTACATTCACGAAAATAATGTTTAAGATAATATTGAATTTTATCGTAATTAGTAAAACTGTAACTTAAAGTCAGTAATCTAAAAAAAATTTCAATTTTTTTTCAACCAAAAAAAAGGTTTTATTTATAATATTTAAAACGTTATTTATAAAGTACAATAATAATGTTTTATTTATTATTTTTAAATTTCAATTCACAACATACAATTAATAAAGGAGAAACCTTTCAAAAATAAAAGTATATTTAACTTGTTCCTATTGTAAATATTATTTATTTGACAAGTCCAGATGGACAGGTGTCAATTTTCTTTTCAAATATAATCTGGTAAGATTTTTAAAATGTTGTTTGAGTCATGGAATGAACAGAAAACTTCAAATTTTTTTACATTTTTTAAAAGTAATATATTTTACATACATTTATTTAAAATTGAATGATTTTAATTTTAGATTTTCTATTTTAGATATCGACGCTGTCAAGAGAGCAATCCGTTGATATTCGAGATGCATTTGTGAAAGGAATTTATGGACGACTCTTTATTCACATAGTGAAAAAAATTAATGAAGCCATTTTTAAACCAAAACATACGTCTCGCAGTGCTATTGGTGTATTAGACATCTTTGGTTTTGAGAATTTCAATTGCAATAGTTTTGAACAATTTTGTATAAACTATGCTAATGAGAATCTTCAACAATTTTTCGTTCAACATATCTTTAAGTTGGAACAAGAAGAATACAATCATGAAGGAATAAATTGGCAGCATATTGAATTTGTAGATAATCAAGATGCTTTAGATCTTATTGCAATCAAGCAATTAAATATAATGGCCTTAATAGATGAAGAATCAAAATTCCCGAAGGTAATAATAATAAAAATACTTCTTATCTACACTGACTATTTTTTTTGTTAAAACGCTTTTACAGTGACTGCTTTACTTGTTATTAAAATTTAACATACAAAATTTTATCAGATTCATCAAACCTCTTACTATTTTAAAGATTTAAAAAAATAGCATTTTTTATTTGGAAATTTGTAGTAGGGTAATACTTTTTATTTCTGTTTTCCGATTTATGTTTCAACGATATAAACTAAATTAAATATAAATAGGAAATTTAATGTTTATAATTGACAACGTTTCAGGGAACAGACCAAACAATGTTGGCAAAAATTCACAAGACTCACGGAACCCATCGAAACTATTTAAAGCCAAAATCTGATATTAATACGTCTTTTGGTTTAAATCACTTTGCTGGTGTCGTTTTTTACGATACGCGTTGTTTTCTTGAAAAAAATAGGGACACCTTTAGTGCAGATTTGCTACAATTAATTCACATTTCTTCAAATAAGTTTCTTCAAGTCTGTTTTGTTGACGATATTGGCATGGGTTCTGAAACTCGAAAAAGAACTCCTACACTATCTACACAATTTAAAAAGTCTTTGGATTGCTTAATGAAAACACTATCAAACTGTCAGCCATTCTTTATTAGATGCATTAAACCAAATGAATTTAAAAAGCCAATGGTAGGTCGATTTTAATTAAATAAAAATTGTAGAATATATTGCGGATTGAATAATAAATTTATTTACTTATGTGTTTAAACATTTTTTCATTAATTTAATGGGTTTTAGATGTTTGATCGAGGTCTTTGTTGTCGTCAATTAAGATACTCAGGAATGATGGAAACTATTAGGATACGTAGAGCAGGATATCCTATTCGGCATGCTTTTCCCGAGTTTGTTGAAAGATATAGATTCCTTATTCCAGGCATACCTCCTTCGCATAAGGTCAGTTCTAATTAATTATTAATTTTTTTATTATATTACTTACAGTTAGTAAAAATACGAACTTCTATAATTACAAACTTAACCCCACTAAATCACGTAAACCATAGATACTACATTTTTAATATAACGGTTATTTTTTACCACAATTATCTCACTTCACCTTTTATATTTACTATTAATATACCTACATTTATAAATAATTATTATTATGATTTTAATTGTATCTATTTATAAATTATGTATAAATAAATGATAAAATAATGAAAGAAAAAACTTTTCTTTAAGACTGAATGCCGCATCGCAACTTCTAAAATTTGTCATGCTGTACTGGGCAGATCTGATTACCAGCTGGGACACACCAAAGTATTTTTAAAGGATGCTCATGACCTTTTTCTAGAACAGGAACGAGATCGAGTGCTCACTCGTAAAATATTAATTTTACAACGCAATATTCGCAGTTGGGTTTACAGAAGAAGATTTTTGCGTATGCGAGCAGCTGCCATAATCATCCAAAAATTGTGGAGAGGTTACGCTCAAGGACAGAGATATAAGCGTATGCGTATTGGATATATGCGTCTTCAAGCTCTCATTAGATCGAGAGTGCTCTCACATAGATTTAGGCATCTGCGTGGACACATTGTTGCTTTACAAGCGCAAGCGAGAGGTCATTTAGTACGCAGAATGTACAGAAAAAAAATGTGGGCAATTGTAAAAATCCAAGCACATGTTAGAAGACTCATAGCACAAAGAAGGTACAGAAAAATTATGTACGAGTATCGTCTTCATGTAGAAGCTTTAAGAATTAGAAAAAAAGAAGAAAGAGAATTGAAAGATCAAGGAAATAAAAGAGCAAAAGAAATCGCTGAACAACACTTTAGGGTATAACTTTGTTGTCAAAGATGCTATTTTTTCACATATAATTTTAAATATCATGCTTTAATGTAAGATATTTATTATACTTTAGGAACGACTGCAAGAGTTAGAAAGAAAAGAAATGGAGTTGGAAATAGAAGATAGGCGCAGAATGGAAATTAAGAAAAACTTAATTAATGACGCTGCAAAAAAACAAGACGAGCCTGTTGATGACAGTAAGTTAGTAGAAGCCATGTTTGATTTCTTACCAGATTCAAGCAGTGAAGCTCCAACACCAGGAAGAGAAACATCTGTCTTTAATGTAAGTAATTAAGTTGTAATAGCTTTTAATAATAACTTCTTCATAAAACTTGTAATTGAAAAGCAAATAACATATATTACTGGTAAGTTTAAAATTAAAATTTAAAATAAATTATTCCTTCATATAAACAATGTTACAGGATCTACCAGCACCTAAAGTAGATCAACAAGAAATTATCAGTCCCATGCAAACTGCTTCTGAGGATGAAGAGGACCTTTCAGAATTTAAATTTCAGAAATTTGCTGCAACATACTTTCAAGGAAACATTAATCATCAATATTCCAGGAAGCCTCTTAAGCATCCTCTTCTTCCATTACACACCCAAGGGGATCAACTAGTATGTACTCATGTTTCATTCGTTAAATTAATTTAAAGTGACTAAACGGAATATTGATTTTTTATTACAGGCAGCGCAAGCATTATGGATAACTATTCTAAGATTCAGCGGAGATTTACCAGAACCTAGATATCATACTATGGACAGGGATAACACTTCTGTTATGTCTAAAGTAACTGCTACTTTAGGAAGAAATTTCATCAGGAGCAAAGAATTTCAAGAAGCGCAGTTGATGGGCGTTGATCCGGTAAGAGCACAATAATTTTATTTATAAAATGTGTTACTTTATGAGCCCTCTTAGTTGTAATTTTATTACTGGTGAACTATCCTAAGAATACATATTATTCTGATCATAACATCAACATTCAAAATATCAAACTTTAAGTTGTAAGTGTTATTTAGTTTTGGTATTTTAATATGTAATTAATGTTTTAAATTCTTCTCTTAGAATCAGTATTTATTTGCAATGGCAGATTGATTAAATAAAAAAAAAAAAATTCTGTACACCCAATAAAAGAGTGAATTCGTGAGCCCTTAGTTTTAAATTGCAAGTCGCATATGGCGGCTCTTATGAGTAGTAAGAACATTTAAGGGGGGGGGGGGGGAAGGTCTGACGAATTTCAAGAAATCAATGTTTGTTTTCTCTTTATTTTCTTATTGTAGAATAGCTCAGAAATTTTCAATGTTTTGGAGTTTCAAGACTTCGCCTCTCTTAGCAGAGCGCAATAGACATTTTCAAAGTTCCTCTCAAAAACTATTACACCGAACCTAATAAAATTTGATAAATTTCTTTAGCACATAAAATACCCACCCCTAATGGTTTTCTTATTTTTAAGAAGGAAATTCCATTCAAATAAGGTTTTCTTATTTGTTTTTTTTTCCCCGAGATACAACCTCAAAATGTCAGAATTTTTAGGTGCAAAATCTTGGAAAATCTAGTATTTTGCCTTATTTAGACGCCAAAAATTAAAACAAAAAAAAAAAGATCATTGTGGACGAGAAAATGTATTCTTCTAACCAAATCCACTTCATTTTTTGATTCCCAATAATCCATTCATGGTGAACACCGCAAATTATTTTTTTTAGTAGGCGCCTTCCAAAATTCTCGGTTATTGGCACATAAAGGATTATTTTTACACAAAAATTTTACAAAATGTTCTCGAATTACTAATTAACAATGTGCAAAAGAATTTAGCATTTCAATTTTTACCATCTCTTAAAAAAAATTACAAAAATGCTCTTTTTTTCACTCGTAAAACCTTACCCCCACCCCCGTAAATTAAGCGTTTAAAAGCGAAATAGTGCAAAATACCCGTGGTAGAATGAAATTGTATAGTTCACCCCAAATTGAATATACATAACTGTTTTCGAACATCTACAAGTCGTTTAACTTGTAAAAGCAGGTTTGAAAGTACGTATCCTTCGTTGTTTCTATAGAAACTATTCTTGTACTATAAAAAATCTGCATATATTATGCTTAATTTCCAACCCTACTAGAAGTAAAGAGATAGAAATCTTATCACTTTTTATCTTTTCTTATCCCTGTTATAGAAAGAGATGCAGAAAAGCTATGATTTTTAAACTCGACTCTATATCTCGTTATATCTTTCTATCGACCCCAATCTCTTTCAATCTCTACCTTAATCACGATGACCAGCTTATCGCCATTAATCGGCTTTTCCCTATAACTTTCAATCTCTAATCTTTGCCATCCTATACCTTTCTATTACCTTCAATCTCTTTCAATCTCTACCTTAATCATAATGAACAGCTTATCGCCATTATTCACCTTTTTCCTATAACTTTCAATCTCTAATCTATACCTTTCTATCCAGTCCTATCCCTACCTTAATAGGCATAGCGAGTTATCGCTTTTAATCACCTTTTTCTATAACTTTCAATTAATTTCTAATACCTTCATATTATTTCCAAACCCCACCTGAATGAACATGATGAGCTTTCCCTTTTAATCACTTTTCATCAAAACTTTTCAATAACCTATAACATATCCACAAATTTTTTGCTATTCCACTCTAACCAGCATCATCAGTTATCGCTTTTAATCACCTTTCTTCTATAACTTTATATCTTTCACCTATCACCTTCTATCCCTTCCTATCCCTTTCTTTCTCTTTCTATCTTTTTTTATCCCTTTCTATCCCTTCCTATCCCTTTTAATCCCTTTCTATCCCTACTTATACTTTCCCATCCCCAACTGAAAGAACATGATCACTCACTAGATTACTGAAAGTAATGAAAGGAAAGTGATTAAAAGCGAAAATTGATCATGTTAATACAGGTGGGATAAGAAAATATAAAAAGGGATAGAAAAGGATAGAAAGAGATAGAAAGGGATAGAAAGTGATAGGTCAAAGATAGAAAGTTATTGAAGGAAAGTGATTAAAAGCCATAAACCGATAACCCCTTGTTGCTTAATATACTATTTTATCCCGCAGGCACAAACATGGAGCTTTATGATACCTAAAGATAGGGTTGAAAGCCATTCATTTGTTCGACTGCATAAGAATGACTTCCATTTTTACCCTTGCACAAAAAAAGATGCTTAACACGTTTTTTTTGTCTATTTTTTTAAATAGACGACATTTTTATGCAGTCGAACAAATGAATGACTTTCAGATACTATCATCGGGTTCTCAAAAATCGCATCGTTTGTGCCTTCGGAATAAAAAATATCGTAAGTAACATGGGCAAAAAGGCAGACTAATTTGTTTATAATATTGATGTTTGTAGCACGAGTGGAAATCGAGGCTACAAACATCAACGTAAACAAATGGCTGTCTTTCTACACTTGTTGCTTAATATACTATTTCTTCCTTATCTCATTTTGATGTGTTTATTTCGTATGATATGTAGCTTCATTCATTTAACATTATACTGTCACGTTTCTGTCAATCTCTTGTCCGAAACTACTTCCATTACCACTATTTTCGACTGTTACATGGTAGACATATATGACTTGCAATTTAAAATGAAGTTTAACAGATTCTCATTGTTTACTGTATGAATATGAATAGTCTATCCGCAACTTTAGTGCTTATAACTAAAATTTTATATTCTGATTTTAGGAGGCATTTATGAAGCAGAAACCTCGTTCGATTAGGCATAAACTTGTATCTCTTACATTAAAGCGTAAAAATAAATTAGGAGAGGATGTAAGAAGAAAGTTACAGGAAGATGAATATACAGCAGACAGTTATCAATCATGGTTAGAGACTAGACCAACTTCTAATTTAGAGAAACTACATTTTATAATAGGTCATGGAATTCTGCGAGCAGAATTAAGAGATGAAATCTACTGTCAAATCTGTAAGCAACTAACAAACAATCCATCTAAATCTTCACACGCACGCGGATGGATTCTTCTTTCCTTATGTGTTGGTTGCTTTGCACCTTCGGAGAAATTCGTTAATTACCTTCGGGCATTTATAAGAGAAGGACCACCTGGTTATGCACCGTATTGCGAAGACAGATTGAAAAGAACCTTTAATAATGGAACTAGAAATCAACCCCCCAGTTGGTTAGAGCTTCAAGCTACGAAATCTAAAAAACCAATTATGCTTCCAATTACATTTATGGACGGAAACACTAAAACACTTTTAGCTGATTCAGCAACCACTGCCAGAGAGTTGTGCAATCAACTTTCGGATAAAATATCGTTAAGAGATCAATTTGGATTTTCTCTTTATATTGCTCTATTTGATAAGGTTTCATCATTAGGAAGTGGAGGTGATCATGTAATGGATGCTATATCTCAGTGTGAACAGTATGCCAAAGAACAAGGAGCTCAAGAAAGGAATGCACCTTGGAGGTTATTTTTTAGAAAAGAAATATTTGCACCTTGGCACGAACCAACGGAAGACCAAGTAGCAACAAATTTGATTTATCAGCAAGTTGTAAGAGGAGTTAAATTTGGAGAATATAGGTGTGATAAAGAAGAAGATTTGGCAATGATTGCAGCTCAACAATACTATATAGAGTATCATACTGACATGAATGTAGATAGGTTATTTACACTCTTACCAAACTATATTCCAGATTATTGCCTAACCGGCATTGATAAAGCTATTGATAGGTGGGGCCACCTAGTTTTACAGGCTTATAAGAAAGTAAGTTGCAATATTCTTCTTGTAATTTAACAATAGTTCTATGTTAAATAACAATACATTTATTTGGTAAAAAAAATTGATAGAGACATTACTTGGCGGATTATTTACAATTAAAATTCGTCGCTATAGAGCAGGGGAGGGGTTTAAGACATTATTTATAGCAGCCACCTATAACACAAACTGAAATTGTTTTTATCAATTGTTAATTACTAGATGAAAAGAAAAACAATATTAGGAAATTTTTAAATATTTATATTTTCCAACAATTATGTATTTTTTTTATATATATTCAGAGAACCAGCGCCAAGATGGAAATTTTGCATAAAATTTTTGAGTAAAGAGACAGACCCTTTTTGTTATTTATATAAATACAGTTTTTATGCATATTTAAGGAGAAATGATCAGTTCGTCTCATAGTGCCTCATAGTGCTTAAAATTTAGCATTTTTTATGTGCAAACGAATTCCGAAAGGATGATTTTGACATTTTGTAAAATGGCGGCCACCATAGCCACATATGTGACATAATTTAGATTTTGAAAAACAGACATCTAATTCGTAATCAGCGGAGTTTCGGATCCAGAAATTTCTCCGGGGGGAAGGCATTCTTAGGCGCGGTAATTTTCTTTCTGAAATTTCTTGACATTTAGGGGCAACTTTCAAAATTTTGGTCCTGGCAGCGAAATGGTTGACTAGATAACTACTGTCATGTTTACTCTATATATTATGAGAAATTTATTCTGCTCATATTCGCACTTTAATTGTTGCATTTATTTTCAGAGTTATTATTTAAAAGAAAAAGTACCTGCTTTACGAGTGAAAGAAGATATAGTTGGATACGCAAAATTTAAGTGGCCCTTACTCTTTTCTCGATTTTATGAAGCTTACAGAAATTCAGGACCGAATTTACCAAAAAACGACGTTATTATTGCTGTTAACTGGACTGGAGTATATGTTGTCGATGATCAAGAACAAGTTCTTTTAGAATTATCTTTTCCTGAAATAACCAGTGTTTCTAGTCAAAAGTAAGTTTTTCTTAAATTTATAAAGAATATTTATACATATTATATCATAACGGATATTTTCTTACAAAAATTTTTAAAAAATCCATTACTCTATACTCTGAAGTAGCTAACTACGAACTTCAAATGAGTTTTCCATTTTTATTTGTCTATAGAGCAAAATTTTTTGTTCAAATTCCAGAACAGTGAAAAAGCTTAAATTCTCAACATCCAAAACTATTTGACGCAATAAGCCTTTCTTCTAACTGTGTTTTCTTCATAGCATTTTTCGGTATTAGGACGCCTGACAATTTGTGTGACTCCGATACTGTTAACTAAAATCTGAATTTTTAGAAAACATAAACTTAACTATCACCATATAAAAAAATTAGGCATATTAGAAGCCAAAAATCGGGACAATATTAATAAATAAATAATAAAACAATTCGAATTTTATAAACGTGCAGGGGGACTTTCACTGTTCAATTTAGGAATAAATTTCATTATCACAGAATTTTCAGTTTGAAAGCATCTAAACTTAAAAACGACAAACTATAATTTTTATTTCTTTTCTGTATTTGCTTTATTATTAAATTTAGGGGTTGTATGTGTACAAAGTGAACTGAGATCAATCTAAATCATTAACTGATTTAGATTTAGAGAGTGGGTTTCCATGTAGAAACCGGGATGAAATCCAGCAAGAAATCCCATATCAGATTTTTGTGTATCTCCTACCGTTTTCAAGATATCCAAAAAATTGTATTTTTCAAAGATTTTCAAATTTTGATCCCACCAAGGATCCAATCAAGGATTTTATAACGGATTCTATAAGTAGAAACCCATAACGGAATCCATATGGATTGTCACATCAAAATTATTATTAAAATAAACCTTGATGTTTCATTTTACTTAACAATTTGTTTATATAATTTGCTAACAAGATTTGTTTTACAAAAGTTTAGACAAATGGATTCATTTAGTTTGAAGTCGTTCACATACCATGTTGTAAGTTTTGGAGTAAGAGGGGCTCAAGAAAAAGTCCACGAGGGGAGCCGGTCAAAAATCAGTAAAAAATTGTTTTCGTGGTATATGAACGACAGCTTTCTGATTTTATTTTTGTACCAGATATTTTTCGGATATAACCAGATTTGTATCTGACAATTTTTGTGCTTTTTTCGAAGAAATTTTTCATACTTATTTTTATCTGATATTTGTCAGCTTTTTTTTAAGCAAGGAAGTGCTCTATTTTAAGGCTGTTGAATATATTGCCATAATGTAATATTAAGTCAAGTAAAAGATATGCTAAGAAATAATATTTATAACATTATTTCAGAACCAACAAAATGTTTACGCAAACATTTAGTTTGTCTACTGTACGAGGCGAAGAATTTATGTTTCAAAGTCCTAACGCTGAAGATATTCGTGATTTAGTGGTCTACTTTCTAGAGGGATTAAAGAAACGAAGTAAATTTGTTATCGCTCTACAAGACTACAAAGCACCAGGAGAGGGCTCTTCGTTTTTAAGTTTCCAAAAGGGAGATTTAATTCTTTTGGAAGATGACAGTACTGGAGAAACTGTACTTAACTCCGGTTGGTGCATTGGCGCGTGCGATAGAACTGGAGAAAAAGGAGATTTTCCAGCAGAAACAGTTTATGTTTTACCTTCTTTGAGTAAACCGCCCAACGATATTTTGGTATAGAGTATATTTTATGCTATACTTTGTAATAAATTAATTTAAGTTTATTTTATTCAATATTGTGTTCTATAGAATAATATGATAGTTTAAAAAAAACATTGTTCCTTCTAAAACTTAGCAAGTTATTTCACATTTTAGGGACTTTTTAGTATAGACGGTTCTGAAAATGGACGCAGATTATATCCGCAACAAATAAATGGATTGGAACCCCGTGACAAACCTCACACTTTAGTCGAATATTCAATAGATCACTTCCGGTAAATACTTTTCCCATATTATTCTAAGTAATAATACTTGGATGGAAGGTAATATTAATAAACTTTTAAAAATATAAATATTAATTTTTTCTTAGAACTCCACCGAAAAAGTCTATTTCAAAAGCATTAACTTTAACAACTGCGAGACGAGGTCATGCAGATGAATTATGGAAACACTCCAGAGACCAGATAAAACAGCCATTGCTGAAAAAATTAGTGTCAAAAGAAGAGCTTTCAGAAGAAGCTTGTTATGCTTTCACTGCGATTTTAAAATATATGGGAGATTTACCAACCAAAAGGCCGAGAATCGGTAACGAATACACAGATCAAATCTTTGATGGACCTTTAAAGAATGAAATATTAAGAGATGAAATTTATTGTCAAGTTATGAAGCAATTAACGGACAATCGAAATAGGATGAGTGAAGAACGAGGTTGGGAACTAATGTGGTTAGCTACAGGTTTATTTACTTGCAGTCAAAGTTTATTAAAGGTAATGGGCTTAATTATTTAACATTTTTCAAATCGAATTTATTAGTAGATTTCAATAATTTAATTTTTTAAAATTTTGCACCTTCTTTAAAAAGATTTTTGAGATCAAATTCTCTTTATTTGACTTTGGGAACAAACGATTGTCCCTAGCCTTAATTTTTCCCCAATGAACATCAATTGCATACAGCCAAACAAATAAATGTGTTTAATCTAAAACCCTGTCCACCACCTAAAAGAGACATTTTTGTGCCAATAAAATGAAAAATAAGCTTTCTCAAAATGATAAAGTGCAATAAAAAGTGTTTTGTTAATGTACTGTTTATTGTTTTCTACTTCTCAAACATTGTAAAGAATTTATTCTACACTTTCTTCCGTTTATATAATTGAATTAAGACTTTATGTATTTTTTTAGGAACTAACTCTTTTTTTAAGAACAAGGAGGCATCCTATATCACAAGATTCACTACAAAGACTTCAGAAAACTTTACGTAATGGTCAAAGGAAATATCCTCCTCATCAAGTAGAAGTTGAAGCTATTCAGCACAAAACAACACAAATTTTCCACAAAGTATATTTTCCCGACGACACAGATGAGGTACTTAGGAATATGTTTAGTTCTTTTGAAGTTGCTGTTACTGTTTTAATGGTTCTGAACTGCTCTAAAAGGGAAGAAATTCTATAACAGATTTTTTGTATTATGTTATGAGAATACTGACCTAAGCAATAATGTAATTTATCACTGTTCTTCCTTGGGGTTGTTCATTAACAACGTATCTCTATTTTTGGCACCTATTTCACCCCTCCCCCACGTGAACCATCGTAGACTTTGGCTGAGACCCCTCTTACCTCCTGACAGAAAACACAGATAAATAAAAAATATATGATAAAATTTTTACTTTAGGCGTTTGAGGTGGATTCATCAACGAGAGCTAAAGACTTTTGTCAAAATATCGCTCAAAGATTAAGTCTCAGAACATCTGAAGGCTTCAGTCTATTTGTAAAAATAGCTGACAAAGTAATTTCCGTCCCTGAAGGTGATTTCTTCTTCGATTTTGTTCGACATTTAACTGATTGGATTAGAAAAGCTCGTCCAGTTAGAGATGGTAAGATTTTATTATAAAAATTATTAAAATTATAATGAATTTTATTTCTTTCGAAGAAAATAATGAAATATTATTTTTTTTATTTAGGTGCATCACCTCAATTCACATATCAAGTATTCTTTATGAAAAAGCTTTGGACAAACACTGTTCCTGGTAAAGACAGAAATGCTGATTTAATATTCCATTTTCACCAAGAACTACCAAAGCTACTCAGAGGTTCGATATTAAAGTTTAATTTTGCAATTCTTTATTTTGATATCATCCCGGAAACAACAATTCCTTTTTTTGACAAAATGCATTAAACAGTATTAACTTATTTAATATTTTGATAGATCAATGACATTATTTAGTAATGGACTATCGAATTATGAGAATAGCATTAAATGGCATTAATTTAAAAGTGCAAGACGCATGAAAAAAATCAGTTTAATTTCACTCGATGGATTTAAAAATATAAGCGCATTCTTTAGAATCGTACAATATATTTCTCTTACTGTAGAGCGCATTAGCTGTCATTTAAGATAAAAACGGAATTGTTTAGTATTTAGAGGCGTTGAAATGTCAAATTTTCTTAATGTCATTCTATGCTTTTTAATCATAATCTTTTTACCAGGATGTATTATATCCATGTAAAAAAGAAAATAAAAACTTTCTCTGCTTGAGAATGAAATCATAATAATATAAGAGCTTTCTACGCGGTTCCAATTATAATAAAAAGGTACAAATTGTAAAAATTCATGTGATTTTTTAGAGAATTAAATACATAATTTAGAATTTTTAACAGTACAATCAAAATCTCAGCATAAAACATTTTAAAAATCGCTGTCAAGTTAATTATTCATTTTATGGGTGTTTCCCAACTCTGGAGCACCCTATAAACATATTACTCCTTCATTTATATTATAATAAGGAAAATTGTATGAAAAATAATATAACAACTCTAAAGATTAGACTTTAAAGAAAAACTTTAATTTTTATTGAACATTGATTGAAACTTTAATTTCTTAATAGTCACTAACTTTTCACAAATAGGTCTTTGAAAATCTGTAATAGGTCATAGCCTGAAGTGCTTCCCCCTCTTTATTGTAAGACTCTACTCTTACCTTTATAGCAAGAAATCATACTGCAAAAGCAAGCCGTCATGCTTTTTGGTGCTGAAGCGCTTACTTTTAAAGTGTGATTTCTTGCTTTAAAGGTAAGAGTGGGGTCTTACTATAAAGATAGGGAAACACTTCATGCTATAAAGGTTATATTTTTTTCTCCGTGTACAAATTGGTAGAAAAATATTAATGCTTATAAGAAAATATAAAAATAAAATTGTTAGAAAATATGATTTTCAAAACTAATATTGGTTGGAGACCAATGCTGGTTTCCTTAAGGGGTTAAACCACTCTAGAACATCAAAAAGAGTCCTAATTTTAATAATTTTTTTAAAGAAAAGTTTAAAAATAATAAAAAATATGTTCATATATATTGATTGCGTACACTTTAAAGAGAAAAAAAATATACTTAAAATTTTTTTTTTTTCAAATATCAGATATACAGGTACATGATGTAACCCCTTTTTGAGGGGAATGACCTCGAGGCCGGAAAGGTTTTTGCTACAATTTTCATTCTAAAACAAAATACAAATTTTTTTCTATTTTTACATCTCAAAAGCTAGAGAAAGACGTAGGGGATTTTTTTAAAGCGATTTTTGCAAAAATGGTGAACATTTTAAAAAAGCAATGAGTTTTTTCCTTCAAAAATAGGCATTAAACTGTTTATAACTAAAAAAATATGCAATATAAAACAAAATCCCTAAATCTTTCTCTAAATAATGTTGTTAAGAAGCTATAGTTAAATTTTTGAGTAAATCGGTTTAGATTTGTGAAAGTTATGTTTCCGGCCAGCTCAAAAAAGTAGTTTTGAGAAAAACGCGTTTAAAGTTTTGCAATATGTCATGAACACAGCCTAGAAGCCCGAAACGTTCGGTAAAAAAATTTGAAGTTTTTATCAAATCGATTTCAGATATGTATAAAACCTATTGTTTCTTATTCTAGAAGGTTCAGAGAAATTTTTGAGACAATAAAAAATAATTCAATTTTTTGAAAATTCTACAGAGGTGTAACCCCTTAATGGAATCTATGATTGTTCTCATATGAAACCCGCAAAATCCACAAAAGACCTCTAATTTCGTAAAGAAACATGGTTCCAAGCATTATGATTTTTGAGGTATTAGGCTAAGCATAATGTTACACACACACATACACATTACGGTGGCCGTTAAAAATGACATTTTGGAATTTTGTCCATTTCCGGGTCTCATTTTGTCACAAATTGAAAAAAAATAGATACGTATTTTTTCTTTTTTTTTAAATTAATATTTAGTGGTGCCTGTAGGCTATTGAAATTTCGCATGTATGTATTTTGCATGAGGAAAAAACTTTTTTTCGTGAATTTCCTGTAAAATCGTTGAAAATTAATATTTTTTGACCGGACTAATCTGTTTCTCTTCATAAATGTTCAAAGAATAATATACAATTTTTAACATATCGTCGGGGCTAGTGCAATACCGCGAATCTACATATTTCCATAAGGACTTTGTTGCATGGCAAATTGCACTAAAAATAACTCTTATGGAAATATGTAGATTCGCGGTATTGCACTAGCCCCGACGATATGGAATTTGTTAAGTTAACTATTTTTTACAGGACCCAAAAGTTGACCAAAAAAAAAATCCAAAATATTATCCAAAATATGATTACAAATCTGAAGTCAGATTTCAAAAATTCAATATGGCGGATCCAATATGGTGGCCATGAAAATTTTAAAATTAATCTATTTTTATGAAACTTTACTGAGCAAAATGGATGTTAACACTTAACATATTTATCATTTAACATAGGGACAGCTATCTAGATGTTCAAGGTTAACATCTAGATGTTAAGCTTTAATATCCACATGTTAAAATTTAATATCTTAGATGTTAAACTTTAATATTTATATATTAAGGGTTACGATATTTTCTTAAGCATCTAATTTTGAACATCTAGTTTTCTCAGTGTTGGTATCAAGGGGTTTTTGGGGTCCCTAGTTACAAACCTGAATTAAGATTTCAAAAATTCAAAGTCCCGGATCCAATATGGCGGGCATAATGTTTAAAAAATTAATAATTTTTTATGAAACTTAATTATGTAATATCTTATCCCAGTAGCCAACAAAATTTGTGCTTCAGAGACACAATGTGTCATTTAATTTGTGATCAGGGGCGTACCCAGAAAAGTTTATTGGTGGGTTTTTTTTGTCGGAGTGAGAGAGACAACGATATATTGCTATCTCTTTCTCTCTCATATAAACTGGCTTTCTAGGGGGGGGGGGGGGGGCAGCGTCCCCCTGACCTGATTTTGTGATCGAAATTTATCTAGCTAATAAATACTAAACTTCCCATTTCTAATTAGCAGCGAGGTCCCGTTTGAATTTTTAATTTCAGATTTGTAACTAAGGACCCCAAAAACCCCTTGATATCAAGTTTCATAAAAAATTATTAATTTTGTAAACATTATGCCCGCAATATTGGATACGGCACTTTGAATTTTTTAAATCTAACTTAAGGTTTGTAACTAGGGACCCAGAAACCCCTTGATATTAAGTTTCATAAAAACTAATTAATTTTAAAATTTTCATGGCCGCCATATTGGATCCGACATTTTTAATTTTTGAAATATAACTTCAGATTTGTAATCAGCGACCTCAAAAACATTAGAAACTATGATTAGCAGTTTAAATTTCTCGCTTTTTTCAGAATTAATATTTTTTGACAATAATAACCTATTTTGGTTTTTTTTTATCAAGTTTGGGGTCCTGTAAAAATAGTTAACTTAACAAATATCATTTGTTAAAAATTGTTTATTATTCTTTGAACATTTATGAAGAGAAACAGAGTAGTCCGGTCAAAAAATATTAATTTTCAACGATTTTACAGGAAATCTACGAAAAAAAGGTTTTTTCTCATGCAAAATACATCCAAAATTTCAATAGCCTGCAGGCATCACTAAATATCAATTTAAAAAAAGATAAAAAAATACGTATCTATTTTTTTCAATTTGTGACAAAATGAGACCCGGAAATGGACAAAATTCCAAAATGTGATTTTTAACGGCCACCCTAATACACATACGCATGTTTTTTTCAACGACATAATTTTTAGTATTGTTATGTCCTGAAGGGACAACGACAATTTGATTATTTTATTTTTTAAACCCCTCTTTTATTTATGAAGCTAAAGGCTTTGAGCTAAGGGAACAGGGCAAGGAAAGTCACTGAATGGTATATCTCGGAACTTAAGTCATTTGAGCTTTAATTATAGTAATAATAATATTAATAATAATAAGTACTTGTAATTTTTATTTATTTGTGGAAGAGTGTAGTCAGAGTTGGACAATGGTCAGAGTAGGGACAATGCGTTTATTTTGTTTTATCACACAAGCATAATCTGTATTTGCATGCAAATACTTGTTTACAATCACAGCAAACTTTTCACGTCTCTATGTTAGAGTCGAGTACCTGCGCAGTGTGGACACGTCGCGTACCTATCTGTTTTGAAGCAGTAAAAGAAACTTTTTATCAGGGTCCAAAAAAGAGCTTTAAGAAGCAAAGGAGAAAAGGCCAAAATGAGTTGGCTAAAATTTTTCATTAAAGTGTAATTTGAAAATTTCAAATGTTATATCGTGATTGTAACTCGCCTTTTAGGTTTTCCTGATAACGACACCAAACGAGGCGCGAATCAGTGTTGAGCCACTGGGGATAGTTATAAATGGACACCCGAAATTTTGCAATTTATTATGATGCGTTCTCACATTGAAAATTCTGTTTTGTCATTCATATTAATGTTTGGCTTATTTTCATTTTGTTACATTATCGATAAAATATAAAATTAAATTTTACTTTAAAATTAACACTGATGGCTTTTAATTTTAATTTCAGGATTCTTTTTCTTACTCTCAAGTATAATTCAGTCTTTTCTTGTATTACTTACAAGTAATTTTATATCATTTTACTTTATATCTTATTGAAACATGGCCCAACTCTGACTGCACTACTATCCTATTTAATCATTATATTAATGTTTCAAATCAACTCTGTACTCGTTATGTTTTTTAATGGCATTAATAGGATTAATCTATGTTTAGGATACCATAAATGTACTAAAGAAGAGGCTTCTAGATTAGCAGCCCTCGTTTACAGAGTACGATTTGGTGAAAGCAAACAAGAACTACAAGCTATTCCGTGAGTATTTTTTAAATACTAGAATTACAAAAAAGGCAAGATATCTACTTTACTTATTATTTGCTTGTTCTCTTCTTGGTATTAAAGTTCTATCATATAACCACGAATAATATCACTTTTAAATACATTTTAGATCAAAAGTGAAATAATTTTAAGACAGTGCCTCATAATTGGTTTAAGAGGTTCGGCAAATGCATTTACGCACCACAAAAATGAATTTCTCGAAGAACGATGTGAACATCATTCCATAAGAGATACGTCCTCTTTCCGTGTTATACAGCCTGTCTTGTGGGCAGACAGAGGATTCTATTCGAATTTCTTCCTTAATACCTTCCTGTATTAATACAATCTCTTCATGTGTTTTTTCCAGCCACGTAGCGAGATGGAGAATAAGTCGATTCGTCTACTTTCCGGTAGATTATCCGTTTCATCTCACCTACTATAACACCTCAATTAATTTCCTCCTGGCAATCCTACGGATTGTGGCTTTTATGCTACCGTCCTGTAAGCTAGGACTATTCTGAGCAATTTGGTTCTATGTGCTGAAAGTATAGCCTCCTAGAAATGGCGTCTTTTTCTCCCGGTTTAAAAAACATGTGCATAAAAAACGTGCGTGTTCACGCAAGTGATATTGGAGCAATAAACAGTTACATGTTCATGGACACTATATGGTTTAATAAATTCATGTACATGAACATGTTGATGTCCATGCGCAAAATGTATACGAAAATAAATTTTTTTTTCATCCCCTATCCGAAAGTACGCTCTTTCCGGCAAAATTTCGCTTCAGGAACAGCGATTTTTGCGGCCTGCTCGTGCTCTCATGCGCTCTGATTCGCTACGAGGTTTTGTGGCTCGGTATCATTTCAAAGTTCATCATGGCGCCTGTGTTGCGATTTTGGATAGGAACTATGTGTAACTTAATAACCGAACAATATTCACAAAAAAAGGATAAAAATATTGTTCATTTTTAATCATAAAATTATAAAATCATAAAAATAAATAAAAAATCTATATGACTAACATGATACTTACCTTATTACTAGCAAAAACCTCTGCTTCGCCTCGGTTTTGCAAATTCGGGCAGGCAAAAACTCGACTTTCCATACAACTGTTCATTTCAGCTTTTCATTTCAGCTGTTCAAGAAACCTTTTGCGAGACGCTTGCAAGGTGGCCATAAAGCGCGCTGACGCAGGCCGTAAAAGTAAGAAGAGCACTGAGAGAAATAGATGGTAAGAACTTTACTATCTTTGATGGTAGAGAGGTTATGTTACACTCTACCATTAGAGATGCTACACCGTACCATCTAGATGCTACATCGTACCATCCAGATGCTATCAGATGCTAACCCGTACCATCCAGATGCTATTCCGTACCATCTAGATTCTTGTCCGTATATTTAAGATCAGATATGGTATCTGGTACTATCTAGATGGTACCCCATAGCATCTATTTCTCTCAGTGAGTAAACAAATATATGTCTGACAGCAAATTTGCAACCGTCAACCACTGTCAACGCCCTTTTAAATATTTTCTGTATCTTTTCAACGTACTTTCGGCTGGGGTCAAAGAAAAATCGTATACAACAAATGGTAGGAAAGTAACTTCGCCTCGACCTTTCTATCACGCACGCCAAGAAATCCAACTTCCTAGCCTTGGGTCATAATATACTATTTGTGGTCCTTGTGGCATCGTACTTTTCCATTCGACTTCAAATCCGCATGTTTTAACAGATATAGCTAAAAAGCATTTCTGCTTCTTAACGAGAAGCGCTTCGGTCTTCTCTAAAGCCTTTTCCAGGCCACTGGTATCCATCCAGTGCTTTATTCGTCTTAGATTTTTATTGACCTTTGTGCCAAGGATTTCTACTCTTTACACACGATAATCTCATCGACTGCGAATCCGAGGATTTTTGGGTCTTTGGGTAGTTTTATTCACATGAAATCGTCATACATGACATTCCTTACGAATGGCCCCATCTTAGACTCACGGGACGCGCGCTCTACAAATCAGCTTCTCCCCGATTCGGGATCCAACAATTGCCAAGACAGTAATTTCCTTATAATTGTTCTACTTCTAAATTCAAATATACAGACAGTCTACTATGGAAAATTCTTCAGCAGATTGCTAGTACGTATTTTTTTTACATATTCGCAAAAGAAATTCTCTAATCAGAACCTAAATAAACTAGAAGTTCTATTAATCAAATTCCTTCAAAACAACCAAGAATATGTGTGAAGGAAGTGCAATTTCAACAATTTGTGTCATTATTTAGTATACTCTGTTTTGATTGGAACAGTTGAAATTACACTTCTCCCACTCATATTCTTGGTAATTTTTAAGAAATTTAATTAGAACTTCTGGTTCAATTAGCTTTTGATTAGATAATTTCTTTTCCGAATATCTAAAAATTGTCTATTTAAACACCTGGTGGGGACTAATGGCAGTGGCGGATCCAGACTTCCTGTGGGGGGGGGGGGGGATCTCATCCTTAGGCGCGTCATTTTTTGACCAAACCCACACAGCACCAGAAATTCCCTGAATTTCCCCTGAATATTGGTCCACATTTCCCGAATATTCGAACCTAATATTCAGGGAAGTTTCGTGGAAGCATCAAAATGTCCGCCATGGGGAATATTGGCGGCGAAATTTCCCTAAAAAAGTATTTCTAATTTTCAGGGAATTTCCTCATCTAATATTCCTAGAATATTCATGGAAAGTTGAAAAAAATTTCCAAATTTTTTTTTGATCTGGTAATTGATGAAAATTGTATGTTATGTTTGACACCCGTAGGATTCTAGAACATTAGAAACTACTGCGCAGCCGTAAGTGTCACAGAAACCAAGTTTGACCAGTGCGCATCATATACAGTTAATTTATGAATACTATATGAATATTCTAGGAATATTAAATGTGGAAATTCCCTGAAAATTAGAAATACATTTTCAGGGAAATTTCGCCACCAATGTTCCACATGGCGGACATTTTGATGCTTCCACGAAACTTCCCTGAATATTAGGTTCGAATATTCGGGAAATGTGGACCAATATTCAGGGGAAATTCAGGAAATTTCTGGTGCTGTGTGGGAAATGATGTGACCTTTTTTATCGTTATGATTTTTAGCCTCAGAGGGAGGGTCATCGAGGTCATGACCCCCCCCCCCCCGTGGATCCGCAACTGCCTGAAGGAAACTCGTTGTGAAGCGCTAGAGAAGGGAAAAGTTAGCGTAGGCAGAGGATTAAATGCGGCCTCAATAGATGTTAAGTTTTTCTGACGTGGAATTTAAGTGCTACCAGAAAGGTGATAAAAAGTAACGTCTAGTGATGGTCAATACTGTGCTTGACATGTGCTGCATCAATTATTTCAAGTAAAAAATTCAACTTCAGAAAAAAACAGCAAGCTTTCTTCAAGTGCTTGATTATATTTTGCAAAGTAAAAATAAATTTCTTTAAGTTTTAATGCAATACATTTTTTTATTTTTGTGTAACACCTATAAGAAAAGTATCACTTGTCATGCCTGCAGAGTAGGCGCAAAATAAGTTATTGCTGCACTAGAACAGTGAGAAACTCTAAAAGAGTGATAGCTCACTCTTATAGAGTGAATTTTTTACTCCAAGCAAAAAGTGAACTCTCACTCTAATTTCGGAGTGAATCTCCACTCAATTAGAGTGAAAGTTCACTCTTTTAGAGTAAGTCTTGTACTTTGATTGGAGTAGCTCAATTTCCACTCTTAGTGGAATGACAACTCACTCCAAGAAATTTAGAGAGTCTTCTGTCTTGTGCAAATTGCTGCACTCGCCGGAAAACAGCTGTGCGAGTCCATGAGTCTTTTAAAATATTTCGGAGCAAGTCGGGGATTCAAATGAAACTTCGTATTTTTATTCTTAGTGTTAAAATGTTCCAAAAACGCGAGGTTTTAAGTAAAAACAATTATTAGTTTAAAAAATAAAAAGTTTGTTTACATTTTTGAAAATGTCCATATCTTCTGAACGGTTAAAGATAATTAAGCTTTCTTGGTGGCAAATAATCCAGTAAATTTTTAAGTGAGACTAAAGCGGCGCGCGCAGATTCTAACGGCCGACTTGCAAACAACAAAGTTCTGTCAAACAGAAAACAAAGTCTTAATTATTAGCAAAGTTTATAGAATGCCCTCCCAAGCAGCACGTAATATTACATGAATATCACAGTGATATCATATTGTAATATTGGTCCCGGTTGAAAAAACGCGTACATGAAATGATCTTATGTACAGTGTTCCCTCAAGGTTTTGTGCCAAAGTTCCTTGGTACATAGAATCCCATATGGGAACCCATATAGGAACCCATGTAGGAACCTTTAAGGGATCCCATACGGGAACCAACACAGGAACCTTTAAGGGATCCCATACGGGAACCAATACAGGAACATATACGAAATTTTTAACCGGATTGCCACCAAGAGAACTTAATTATCTTTAACCGTTCAGAAGATATGGCCATTTTAAAAAATGTAAACAAACTTTTTATTTTTAAAACTAATAATTGTTTTTACTTAAAACCTCGCGTTTTTGGAACATTTAAACACTAAGAATAAAAATACGAAGTTTCATTTCAATCCCCGACTTGCTCCGAAATGTTTTAAATGACTCATGGACTCGCACAGCTACTTTCGGTACTTAGTGCACAATGTACTATTAACTTAATTTTTAATTGTTCACATTCTAACACCAATAAATGTATAATAAAAACAAATTTTTAATTTTTAAAAACTGTAGCATTGAGCAGTGTAGATATTTAGAATTTCTACACTAATAATACAATCTCGTCTAATCAGAAAACTGCTAGTACAAGAAGTATGAATAGTCCACCCTCTATGTGGTCTGGCTATTTCACCAAACTTTCTGTATATATATCCACGGCTTTTATTTATTTTTTATTACTGTTATTATATTTGTTAAAAATGTTTTATATAATTTGAATACTTTATAACAAAATTAAACTTTTGCATTATAGTCAAATGCTTCGAGAATTGATACCAAGCGATTTAGTAAAAGTGCAAGGTGCTAATGAGTGGAAACGATCAATAATAGCAGCTTACAATCAAGATGCTGGTGAGTTTATCAAACATTTACTAACAAAAACTTTATTTTTTAATCACATAGATTATTGTCTCATTATCTTTGTTTATGTTTACAAATTATTACTATCCAAATTCTCAATTAATAGTAAATGAAGCACTATGCTTATAATGATTTTTCAAACATTATTTTCTATTTTTCTCTACCTAGAATGCGTCATTGAAACAATTGCTTATTTGCATAGAAATGTAGTTTTTGAATTTAGTAATCATAAAAATAAGCCACGTGGTTGGTGATATTTTGGATATCAAAATTTGTTTATCCATAAAATTGAAGAAATGTTGTATTGGCTTTAGGACCCATGAAAAAAGACAAGTGAAATCTTTATTTCAGACGTTTTGGCATCAAATGTGTGCTCTCTTCAGTTAAATCTTTATTAAATCTGTAAAGAATGAATACAACACTTATTCAATTATTACACTAAGAGTCAAATAAAAAAACCTATTATATCTATAAAATATCCTAAAAATTTTTTTTGGTCTTTTTTACCCTATTTTAATCGAAAAAGGTTCAAATTAACTTAAAAAAAATAAATATAATGACTCTAAGATTAAAGTATATAAACACCATTTACCTTGACGGAAACAAAACCAAATTCTGAATCACAATTTGCCGGCAATTTATTCCTGTTTGCCTGCTCGGTGACAAAAATTCATTCCGGGCCTTCCCCCACTCTGTATCCCAGTCTACCCCATCGTCTAACTACGCTGCCTGGCTCCATTACTTATGCCAGGGTTGTTATGTGAAAATAACATTCTGTGTCTTTTAAAAAAAGACACAGAACTTTATATACTTCTTCTTTTATACAATATATTTTTTACATAAAATGCATAAACAGAGTCGTCAATTCCAGAAAACGTGATTTGATGCACTTTTTTCGAAAAATTTAACCGAGTTCCCGGTCGCAACGCCTGCCGAAAACTTAGAGTCTTTAATCGTATGCCAAAATAAAGGATTAAAGCAAAAAACATTTACCTTTAGAGTTATTACTGTATAATATGATTGTTTTTTCCGACATATTGACAGGACTACAAGTCGAGGCGGAGTCGACGCGCCCGTCCCGACGGGCGCTAGCCAAGTAACCTCGTTGTCATTTATTTCTTATTTTTTATTATATTTCCTACGAATATTTTTAAACACATAATGCAAAAAAAATTTATACTGATTCAGAGACGGATCCAATACTTCATCCAGAGGGATGGCTATCCTTATAGGCGTGGTATTTTTTGACCCAAATGTGACTTTTTTTATTCTTTTAGTTATGATTTTGAGTCCTAAGGGGAAAAGGTAGTTCAAATTTTTCTAAGTGTCAGGGAGTTTCTTGTTGTTTTAAAATATAGTTAATTTGATCCTACAGATAATTACGCTGACAATTTACCTAATTTCTCTATTTCTTATGCTGTATTTTCTTTATATGAAGAAAGAGATCTAATTTTGGTGTAAACAATAGCCCTATTTAGAAATCTCAATTATCGAAATTTGCGACCCAAGCTCGCGCATAATTTATAGTCCGAATCAACATGCAATATGTTTCTTGTAATCACAAAAAATGCAAACAATAGTTAAGTAATTGGTACCCTTGCGGAGTCACGAAGAAACTTATCGATTTTTTTAGGTTCTAATTAGGTTTCTCCTTAAGTCTTTCGAATCAGCTAATACAGTAAATTATCACATTTACAAATTATATATAAAACCAATTTATTACCTTACAGGCATGAGTCCAGAAGATGCAAAAATAACATTTTTGAAAATTGTATATCGGTGGCCAACTTTTGGATCAGCCTTTTTTGAAGTTAAGCAAAGCACAGAATCTCATTATCCAGAACTCCTGCTAATTGCCATCAATAAGCATGGAGTCAGTCTTATTCACCCACAATCAAAGGTTTGTGTATGATAAAATTTTATTAATGTTTAATAATTTTTTCCTCTATTCCCTGTTTTTTATCCAATCTTCTTCCAATCCATACTAAATTTAATTTTCATTGATTTTCTTAAAATTTCTACTTTTAATTGAGGGCCCGGATGCAATAACTACGTTTTCGCTCGAAGGCCTAGACTGTCTCCTTTTTCACAAGATAATTTGACGGGAAAATTATCTGGAAAAAAAGTTGAAGGAAATTGAAATTTAAAAATTGATGTCAATAGAGGAGATAAAGACGCACATTTTTTCTTAATAAAGTTTTTTTGTCAGACTATTATTTAGTGGAATAAAAATTAAAAACTAATTTTTTTTAGACATTGAAAATAATTATATTTTTACAATCAACTCGTGATATCTCAGAGTCATATGGATAAAAAAAGTTGCAGCTTCACCTGCATATTAAATAAACATTGCAGATCCTAATAAAATGGTTGTAAATATGAAAAAATTGTAATTTGTTATTGATTTTTAATAATAATGTAGTCGCTATCATTACTGTGCTTTACTAACTTTGAGCAAAAAATCTCTGTTACAAAGTTTCGAATTTTGAAGGTTTGAATCACACAAGTTGTTTAGTAAGGTATTAAAAAGTTTTACCAAAAAGAAATTTTTCGATTCATTAAATATTTCAGCTTTTATAAACAATTTTGTTGGAAGCTACTGCGCGTCAGGCGTTAACATTTGGTCAGCTGACTGGCTAAGCTCTAAGCCGTGAGCGGAACAAGGATGGATGCATTCCGGAGTGGCTATGGCGAGAAAGAGAAAGCGACAATAAAGTGTTTTTACTATGTAGAAATCAACTTTTTTATTTTCTATTTACATAACTGTTAATAAATTAACAAACTTTTAAAGAATAAATAATGTAATAAAACCATAAATTATGGGAAATTAAATATTTTAAAAAATAACTTGTAAAAAACAGACCTATATTTTATGTTCTTAAAATAAGTTGATTTTTTTAAAACATTTACAATCTTGTACTCTTAATATTTTCAGTCCAGTTTATTTGTTTTCAAAAGTGTTTAAATAATAAAATTTGTACTCGAAAATTGTCTTTACAAAAATTGAAAACAAAATGTTTTGTTCTTAAAAGTCCTTGCCGCACTCGAAGAAAGATTTTGATTTAGTTGTTATAGTTTTATTACATTATTTATTCTTTAAAAGTTTGTTAATTTATTAACAGTTATGTAAATAGAAAATAAAAAAGTTGATTTCTACATAGTAAAAACACTTTATTGTCGCTTTCTCTTTCTCGCCATAGCCACTCCGGAATGCATCCATCCTTGTTCCGCTCACGGCTTAGAGCTTAGCCAGTCAGCTGACCAAATGTTAACGCCTGACGCGCAGTAGCTTCCAACAAAATTGTTTATAAAAGCTGAAATATTTAATGAATCGAAAAATTTCTTTTTGGTAAAACTTTTTAATACCTTACTAAACAACTTGTGTGATTCAAACCTTCAAAATTCGAAACTTTGTAACAGAGATTTTTTGCTCAAAGTTAGTAAAGCACAGTAATGATAGCGACTACATTATTATTAAAAATCAATAACAAATTACAATTTTTTCATATTTACAACCATTTTATTAGGATCTGCAATGTTTATTTAATATGCAGGTGAAGCTGCAACTTTTTTTATCCATATGACTCTGAGATATCACGAGTTGATTGTAAAAATATAATTATTTTCAATGTCTAAAAAAAATTAGTTTTTAATTTTTATTCCACTAAATAATAGTCTGACAAAAAAACTTTATTAAGAAAAAATGTGCGTCTTTATCTCCTCTATTGACATCAATTTTTAAATTTCAATTTCCTTCAACTTTTTTTCCAGATAATTTTCCCGTCAAATTATCTTGTGAAAAAGGAGACAGTCTAGGCCTTCGAGCGAAAACGTAGTTATTGCATCCGGGCCCTCAATTTTATGTCTTTATTATTGTTAGTCAAGTTTATAATGTTGTAAAATTATTCATTGTTATATTTATAATAATTTAAAGGATACAACACAAAATTTAGAGGAGATTCTATGTCAATAAATCAATTTTGTTATAACACTATGACTTCAATAGACCTGTTAGTACTACAATATATACATTGAACCCCATAGCTGACAGATAAAAAAAGCTATAAAATATAATTGCGCAACTTGCAAGGTTTTACTAGAATTTTCTGTCAACTATGACAGAAAATTTTTGCATTGCTTATGTAATGCGCATGTATGTAGTTGATACCACGCATGTCACCGCGCGGGTTAAAAATTATTTTCTGTATCGTTATTTAGAAAAATGTCTTACAATTGTAACCTAAAAGTTTCGTGAACATCAAAATAATTTCAACAGTTGTATACGTTTTCTTACTAGTTATTCTCCTTGGATTATGAATTGTATTATGGGATAATGTGAAGGTTTAAAAAATATATTAATCACAAATTTTTGTTAGATCCCGGTGATCTTTTTAAGGGGGGAACACCAGTTGTAAGTAAAAAAAAAGTGTTTTTCAACCAAAACTTTTGAAGATATGAGTTATTGAAGCGACGCCTTCCAAAAAAAGGTGATTTGCGGTGATCAGGATTCCGCAAGTATGCTTCGTCTGAAATGCAAAAATGAAATTGATTTACATTTATTATAAGATTATCCTGTTAGTGATCGAAGGATTTAAAGCAAAAAAATTTTTGACAAAATGGCGACCTGTCAAAGTCAAAAGTCTGATTTTCGTAAAGAAAAACGGTCGATTTTCAGCTATATAAAAAAAATTTTTGCACAAAAAAAAAATCCTTCGATCACTAACTCGGCTTAGATGTGTAAATTAAGCATACCAAATTTTAAGTAAATCGGTTTAATGGTTTTCGAGTAATCGTGATCACCGACTTTGAAAATGTCATTTTGAGAAAAACGCACTTAAAGTTTCAATGTACTTTTTTGTCAAATACTTGAAATGACCTTTGCTTATCATATTACTCTATCTTTCATCAAAATTATGAAGGGTATGTACAAAAACTGTAAATTTAAGCGTGAAACAAAAGAGGAATAGCCATTGAGCACCAGGTGTAAGTGTTGCCAGATCTGGAGCGACCTGACGCGCGGCCACATTGTGCTGTATATCTCATTTATTTTTCACCGGATCAATTTACAAATTTACAGACACATTTCTGGCACCTGGGATTTTCTTCTTGATTTCGATTCTGGATCATTAATACATCATTTTTCAACAAAAACGAAAATCTTCTGTGGAGCTGTTTTTGAAACATGTCGATTTCATCATGTGTAAGAGCTCGGCTTTTAAAAATTTTCACTATTTAACTCACAATAACAGATTTAACCCTACAACCCCACACTAGGGTGCAACACACCCTAGACAAATTTTTTAAACTTTGACCTTCAAAGAACTCAAAAGATCATATATCTCTAGAAACCCTCGTAGGGTTTGACACACCCCTGAAAATTATTTCCAATTTTGATCTTTAAAAAATTTAAATAATTATTTTAGAAACTCGCTAAATTATCTGGGGGTATAAAACATAGTGTCGGGTTCTAGGTTTAATATAATATTGCGGTTTTAATGATAGTTTTTATTTAGAAACTATTGGGGCTACCAAAAAATTATTTAAATTATTATTTATGTTAATTAGTTAAAATTAAGGCTACCAATGCATAATTTTTATCAAAATATAAAGCATACCAACCTTTGTTATAATATGAAGTAAATTATATTGTTACACAGAGTAAATTGTAATCACTTTCATTTAAATTAATTTTCATTTATTTAGATTAAATTATTTATATAAACAAAAAGCAATTCCAACAGGGAAAAAATAATTAAAACAGAATTATTTGAGTTTAGCTAGTCAGAAGTGTAAAAAAAACTTAAAATACTGTATAAAATTGGTTTTTTCTCGCTTTCCTTGTTAACTGTTAATTGTAGAGAAAATTAATAAAGCAGAAAAAATTCCTTGTTTTAATATCTACAAATTTTATCTATAATGAGATTTTTTCTAAAATGAATATTTCTTGCACAGAAATGTTTTGGGTTAAATTAATCTGCAACGCTCTTTTTTTTAGACCAAATAGAATTTAAATAATCTGAAATTGGCTTAAAACAATCGCGCTGCAGATTATTTTAATACATCAAAGTTTTCAGTGTGAAGATAGCTTGGGTTTTCGTCATTTTAAATTTTTAAATCGACATTATGAAAAACGGCTCCACAGAAGATTTTCGTTTTTGTTGAAAAGTGATGTATTAATGATCTAGAATCGAAATCAAGAAGAAATACCCAGGTATCAGAACCTTTAGGTTAAATCGGTTTAAAAAGCACATCGTGAGATGTGTTATTAAGAAAAATAGTGTAAAAGTTATATACCTCGTTGTAAAAAAATAATTAGAATGCTAAAAATGATTCATGTATTGGTATTCACTTATATTTTTTATATATTCCACTCAAAGAGATTTGAAACCAAAATTTCTAGCAAAAAATTCTAAGAAATATACATTCTATTTTCATTACGAGACCTGGAAATTCGCAGTCCTTCAACTCTTTATTGTCTTTTGCAGTTCTCAACTGCTACTTTCTAGGCCTTCCTCGTAAAGAAGAAAGTGCTACTTATTCTGATGAGGATATCTATGCTGAAATGTTTTATGTTTTGTTTCATTTGCTTTATCATTTGACTGGGAAAGATTGGCAAAGTTTACAAACTATGGTGTTTTTATTAACTTTTTGCTAAAAATAATGAAACTCATACAAAGTAAAAAATAAATAAACGCAGAATGTCCATATTTAAGGATCATTGGAAGACCTCCCTATTAGAAATTTCCATATAGGAGTCGATTCGAAACCTCTATAGGTTCCTACATCCATCGTTGACGTCATATGTGGTCCAATAAGAATCCATGTGGGTACACTAAAAAAATTTTTAGTAGATATGACTACTTTTAACTACCCGCAGTAATTCTATAGGTCCTCAACTAAAATTTATAAAGTTGTACATATTGACCTTAAAAAAGTAGTTAAAAGAACTACCTACGAAATCAGTTAGTAAAATAAGATTTCGTAGTTGTTTTTGAAATTTACACTCTAAATTTGAAACAGCGCAATATATACACTGATCAAAAAGCGATTTTTCACTGATTAGCAGCAAAATTCACTAATTCACCAGCGTATATACGCTGTTTTGAAACAGCTGTATACTTTGGGCTGGTTAAACAGCGAATTTTCGCTGTTTCAAATTTAGAGAGTAGCTACTTAAAATGGCCAATTCAACTACTAATGTTTAACTGTATGGAAAATAGTAAAATTAACAACACGAACACGGTTAGATTAATTAATAAAGTAAATAATTAAACTACTTTTCACTCTATTACCCAATGGTAGTTGGGTCTCTCGGACAAATTGTTTTCAGTGTACAAAATCGGATTCCATGTAAAAAATTGCAATAGTGATGGTATTGATAAAATTTAATAAAAGCTGCTAATGTTAATAAAACTTTATAAGCAATTCCAAATAAAATTTATATGTTTATTGTAACAAAAAGAAAACACAACACATAAGTTCGCTAACAACTATAATGTATACTTACAGGACATATTGATAACGCATCCTTTTACAAGAATCTCCAATTGGTCTTCTGGCAACACATATTTTCACATGACAATAGGAAATTTAGTGCGAGGTACTAAGCTTCTATGCGAGACTTCACTGGGTTACAAAATGGATGATCTTTTAACTTCGTACATATCACTAATGCTTACAAACATGAACAAACAACGTACAATAAGAATTAAATAGCAAGATGTGACATAAGTAAACAATGGTCATCGTATTTTTATTACTTGTTGGTAAAGTTAAATTGTTATTTCTTGAATATATCTTAATTAAATTTTAGAGACTTACATACAAATAGTTTTTTATCAACTATAGCATTACTTGGTAATTATAACATAAGTGGAATTTTTATGTGTAAAATGTTATGAAGTCAGAGATGAGCAACTGATTGTTTATTCTAATTAATTATATATTTTTAATAATAATACAATTTTTATAAGGTTTGACAATTATTTATCTAGTAAAGTAATGGAAAAGGTATGAATGATTCTATCCTTGTACTACAGAAGCATATATGTCTATTTTCATAGTCAGTGACAAGCAAAGATAGAATAATATATAAACAAAGTCACTGATAAAAATTATCAGCACGTTTACTTTTTATTAGTTGTTTGAATTCTTTTGTGTGTAATATTTAAAAATTATTATTTATAATAAAAAATATTAACTATTCGTAAAAACTATCCAAAAATAATAAATGTTATTATTATTATTTAATTGAGATAATTAATATTATTATTTTTCGGCGCAACGTGTGGCCTATATTAATTAAATGAAAATCAAAAGCAGTTTTAACACTAAAAAAAATCATGAAATTAAATAAAAATTAAATTTAGCTAAATTTATTCTGCATGAATCAAATAATAGATTCAAGTAATATATTTAGCACAATAAAAAATTATATATTTTTTAGCTAATGTGCTATTAATTTATTCTATTATTTAGTGCTATTTAAATCTAAATAGAATTTTAAATCAAAAAGTAAATTTTCTTATATTCTTATATTTCTGTTCAGTAAAGTGCATTTATTTATTTTCCTTCTTACAATTACCATCTATAATTATATTTAATACGTAGAGAAACAATTAGGTTCATACATTAACAAATATGAAAAATTTTGTACTTAAAGAACATTGACATTGGTAAATTTCAGAAATTTCTCTATTCTTTAATGTAACTTACATAGACTAGTTGCCCCGATGGTGGATCATATACTACAAGTGCAACAAGTGCGGAGCATACATATATAAGAACAAATAGATTTTCAAAGTTAAAGTAAGAAAGTTAAGAAATTTAATTGATCCACCACAGGAACGTCTATCCTATATTATATTATTAGAAATTTGATCTATACATGTTTTAGTACATGCTCTACTATTTCTATTTGTTACAAAAACACAAATAAGTCACTAATTTGCTCAAAAATGGAACTTTTTCTTTAAACAAATTAATTTCTTCTTCCTGTTTTTGATATTTAAACAGTTTTTAATGAATTAAGTAATTTTTTACGTTTATAAAATTTAAATATCAGATCGTATTAATAGATTAGATTCGATTGGAATTGGCATAAATGAATGGTTTGCCCCATAAATTTCTGAACATTGACCAAAAAAAATTACAGGACGGGAAATAAATAAATTTAATTGACTTAATCGTCTCGAACATGTTAACTGGTGAAGCCCTGTACATTTTTGGGTGCTGGGCCCTTTAAAGTTCATGCACAAGTTTACAGCTGTACAGTTAATGTACAGAAATAGAGTGACTTAATAAGTTCAAGTAGGACACAAAAATTTCAATAACATTGAAATAAATATAGTTTATTCTTTTTAAGAATCAGTTTACATGACTAAGAAGATAAATTTGTGTGTACGCTATTGAAAGAAGGCGGAAATCCACGATGAACCCTTTAAATGTTCGTTAAATCGAGAACTTCTAAATAAGATTTTTAGTATAAATACATTATTTAATGTCTTTAACTATTATTTAAAAAAGTTTGAACATGTAAACACAGTCATGTAAAAAAATGAATTATTAAAAAAAAAACACAAAAAATTTGGTCCGATGTTGTGAATCTGTTACATTTTAAGAAATATTAATTAATTAAGGAATTAGTTTTTCCAAGGTTGTGATATTTTGAACTTTATAGTATACTGAGGTGATAGAAAATCATCTTCTTTTAGAAAATTTATGAAAATGATTTGCTGGACCCTACATTCAGGGTCCGATTGTTTATTTAAATTAAATAATATTTAATGAACTGGTTCACTGCTGGTATTTAAATTAAAAATGTATGAAGAAGTAAATTATAATCATGTAGATCCAAAAAGTGCAATTTGATAATTGTTATTATTTGTATAATAAAAACTACAAGAAATATTTTTACAAAATCGGTTTAAAAATTAACATAAAGAAATACTTTGTTGGGATTTAAAAACAACTACTGAAAAGTAAACGTGCCAATAATCTACAATTATATCGTTCATAAGTTGTTAATGATTCAATATTAATGATTAAGACTGCTTTCATACATACTTGTGAATTAATATGGTTCGTGTTCACATGCACTTCTTTAAAAATAATTAACTTTGGAAAGTTATTCTAGTTTTTATATATGAAGCATTATGTAATTTCCAATTTTATACTATCCAAACTGCGAGTCCGTCCAATGATATGTAAAAGTGTAATTATTGTTATTAATTCTGAATTACTGTTGTGCATAATAAAGGTAACCATGTTCATTGTCCATACAATATGAATGTTAATTGTGGGTAAATTCCCATGATCCATTCCCCAACATTCCTGTGTAACAATAGATCTCTTCAGGAAGGCATTCTTAAGTTGATGTTATCTCACTTCCTTTTGAAGATTTTTGTATTTGATTACGTTTTCTGAAGACAACTTAGCACTTACACGTACCATTAAACCAATTCAGAGCAAGTCTGGATTATTTTACAGTTATTTGTCTTATATGGATAAAGTTAAGTTAATTTATATTGTATCATGATCTGGCAATTTAGTTACTGACAAATTAGTTTTTTGATTTGTTATATTCATAGTATTTTATTTTAAACCAATTCAAAATGACTTTAAGGTGAATCGAGCCTATTAACACAAATGTTGAAGCAGAGATGTTGATGTTTCTTTCTTTTAAAAGACAGGATAAATTAGCAAATGCCGTTTTCTTATGAATGATAGGGTAATACAAGTAGGGCTATCATAATAATTTTCAAGGAGAGTTAAATATTATTTATGAATAATTTCTCCAAATTTCGGAAAGTTTTTTATAAATAATATTTAACACTTTTAAAACAAAAATATAATGACATCCCCACTTGTGCTACTCTATTACCACTAATAAATTGGCATTTGCTAATTTATCTTGTCTTTGAAGAGACAACATAAACGTCAACATCCAAATCAGATGAGACAACAGATAAGGAGAGTCCTTCATTTAAAAATCTTATTTGAATCTCTGAAGCTTACTTGTTGTCCTGGTCTTATTTTTTACACCTGTTTAGAATATATGTATTGTATTATTACATTTATTTAATTAACAAAGTTTCTTTCGGGGCGCATGATTATACAATGAAAATTCTTAATCCAAATTTTCAGTTTTTTAAAATCACAGTATTTGGGCTGTTATTTGAGCAGCCGGGAAGAAGAACTCGCTTTACGCTCTGTCTCTTTTTTCACGAAATTTTTCTTGAAACAAAAATGTAAGAAAACACAAAATTAAATTAGGGGCTATCCATAAATTACGTAACACGTTTTTTTTTAATTTCAGACCCCCCCCCACCCCCCATGTAACACGTCGTTACATACATTAGCGCCATTTTTTCTGCTGGTCGTAACAAACTGCTTGACCCCCCCCCCCCTAAGAAACGTTACGTAATTTATGGATGGCCCCTTACATATAATCAATATAATCAATAACAAAAATTACATTACATGTATCCTTTGAAATGTTATTTTTCCTGTGTCATTTTTCTTGCGTGGTCGCAAAAAAATGACACATTGTATGTGACCAATGGCGTAAACTTCATTCATAAAAAGAGCCAAAAACGTATCTATACAGAAGTCAACCTTTTTTAACCTTTTTGTCAAATTTTAAATGTTCAGCATCAATACTTCAAATCATTAACCTTTGTCCGATTAAAATAGCATACGTATAAAATAGTATATTTCGTAACATGCGTGACAAGCAGTCGTTTCTGAAACGAGAGCAATGTTTTTGCAACGAGTGAAACGAGTTGCAAAAATTGCGCGAGTTTTAAAACGACTGCTTTGTTCACGCAGTTACGAACGATACTTTTCATAACAAAGTCATAAAAGACGTGATTCGGTTCTCTGTATTGATAACTAGAAAGTTGTAGAATGAAGAACGATTCACTATGTCACGTCAGAGTGTACACAAATACAATACAAATTGAATGTCTCACACTTTTTTACTTGTCAACACGCCGCGCTAGTGATACGGTCAGGTTAGATTTTGAAGCTGTACTACTCACGCTAAAGACATCGACTTTGTTCTGTTGGTCAAACAGTGCGTGCAAGAAAAGTAGAAAAGAGGGAGACATGCAATTTGGACTGTACTTGTTTGCACTCTGACGTCACATAGTGAATCGTTCTTAAATCTGCAACTTTCTGGTTATCTACAGAGAACCGAATCACGCCATTTTTAGGACTGCGTTATGAAAAAGCTATATGTACTATTGTATTTACTTCAAAATTTGTTCTTCATGTGTTACCTTAAAATCTTTTTTGTAGAATATTATATCTGAAAAATATTTCAAGAGCTGGATGGCCGAGTGACTTTTGGTTCACTTAGATAGGTTTAACCTCCGAAGGCCCAACTTTTTTTTAATACTATATTTAATTGTAGTATTACCACAAGGTCACTGTAATATTAACTCAGTATTATTTTGCAATATTGCTGTAATATTACCTTGGCGCGGATATTTTAATGTCAGGTCAATATCACTGTAACATCATCCCTTAATATTAGTAATATTAAATTGTCGGCTTAGCGCAACATTGTGTTTATTCAAACAACAAAGCAAGAACGCACCTACTCAAAAAACGAAGCAAGAACGTACCTACCCATAAAAAGAGGCAAGAACGTAATAATTCAGAAATTATCATTTTTTATCAAATTTTAAATGTCAACAGTATCAATATTTCAAATTATTAACTTTTGTCTAATAAGAATAACATGCGTATAGAAAAGCTATGCAAAATGACATAAAATTAAAATAATTATTAATTGAATTTAATATTATAAACACAACTTGAAATTTGACAGCAAAGGTTAATTACTGAGTTGTTACGTTCTTGCCTCTTTTTATGGATAGGTACGTTCTTGCTTCGTTTTCTGAGTAGGTGCGTTCCTTCTTTGTTTTTTGAATAAACACGATGTTGCGCTAAGCCGACGACATGTAATATTACTATGATATTCGCGTAATAATACGTGCTACTTTGGGAGAGGTGCTTGTGAAGAACTAAAGAGATCCGTCAAGGGACTTGATTAAATATTTAAATTAAGGAACTTTATCTCATCGAGGGCACCACACATGGGCGTTTGTTAGAAGCTACTCGTCAAATCTGTAAAACGAGCTCTAGAAGCAACACTGAATGAGCAGGCTCCGAAAGAAGAGGTATTATAAACGGTGAAATGCTGAAAAAGTAATGGCGTGTCATTCAATCACTCGCCGATAAATTTTGGCGTCGTTAAATAAAATTGTACCTGCCTTCGATCAACCGGAGAACCGAGTGGCGTGGTGAATCCAAGCCACTCATCATCAGGAACCTAGCGTTAATGATTGGAGAAAAGGACTAGTAGTCGCAACCTAACCCGGAAAGAACGGAAGAGTGCAGGCACCTTTTGACAATGTACTATCCAGTGTGCAAGGTTAAAGAACAATTCTGTAATTGTTATAAAACGTAAGTAACAAGTTCTAGTTAGTTAGTTTTTCCGACCCTACTTAACTGGAGATTTAAGAGTAGGTACTTAGAAAAGGGTTAGAGTTACAGGAAAATTAGGGGAAATGGCATTTATGGTGATAGAAGAGTTACCTACGGATAAGAGTAAAGGAAGATTATGTCGAATTTTGCTCTTACTGAGAACTTTACTAATTAAAATAATTTATTATTAATTTTTGACGCAAAATTTGTGAATTTTATTCTACTGCCCTTTCCTGGATCATTTACTTTGGCTTTTAACACATAAAAATGGAAGGAAAAAACCTATATGAATCTAAAATAATAATTTATATTGTATTCAATTTATATCAAGTCTCTTTTGTAATTATATTTATGTATCAATGTCGTTTTTAATTGGAGTTTTGTATTAAATTTGTTCACGCATAAACAGTGCTTTTTTTATTAAAATATTTCAGTGGAGTGAGGAAGAAACGAAATAGGATTAGACGACAGGAAGGACAATTGGAACCCCTGGTTGGGACATTTGTTGAAACCTTGAAGCACGATGTTTTTTGCGAATGGTGGAGTTTTTTTGTGTACAGAGAGTTAGCGTTTCCAGTAAAATTAACAGGTCCTTTTTTGAGAAAATTTTAAATGAAGTTTAGGGACTGATAGTATGTGAAGTTTTAGCAATTTTTAGGATTTTATTTTGTTTTTACCTTGTTGTTTGTTTTTTCCTTTTTGCTAAGTAGTGAGTAGTACTTTGAGTCCACGAGTGGGGCAATTTCACAAGTACCTGACTGTGGCATGATAGACGAGTCGAGAGAGGAGTCGGTCAGTGATAACGTGAATTTACCTCTTATTCAATGAGTGTTTTGGGAAGTAATCCCAAAATGTGGGCGAGGTGAGATACCTGTTCAGAATCTCAAACCATAGTGATCCGACGTCAAGTTAAACGAGGGTTCATAATTGTGTTATGGAGAGATAGAAAGAAAACAGGTGAAATACTGGAGTGTGAGTGATATTGAGGAGGGGGGGGGGGGCAGAGATCATGTTTTAGTGATTTGGGATTTAAGATATACGAGATTGAAAATGAAGAGAAAACCAAGTTTAGTGATCGGGGGATGAGAGCGACAAATAGTATTATAGCGTTCTGGTTATTGTAAATCGCATAAGTATATGGTCGAATGTGCAGCTCCACTTGACCGGAAAGAAGAGTCTATCCGAACACCAATTATGTTTCCGTAAACGCCTGTCCACTGCACACGTCATTCAGGAGACAGTGGACCTAGCCAGGGAAGGAAAGGACAAAGTGGGTCCGGGGAAGAAAAAGAGCTTCTACGAGTTGGTAGGTGGTTGGTTCCTACCGTGAGGTAGGAAGATCTTGTCAACTCGATGAGAAACAAAGGAATACCGCCCTATCTGTTGCGAATAATGGGTAACTATCTTATGGTTGGTAATATATGAGGAAGACACCTACACTCTGAAGGAGGAGATCCAACAAGGTGCCCCTGAAGGCTATGCAATAGGATCATTCGTATAGGACGTATCTTATGATGACTTCTTGCGAAAAGCTCGCGTTGATCATGTGCACTGCCGAAACTGCAGAAGTTCTTGAAATATTGGTAAACGAATGTCTGAGACTAGTAAAGAGCTGGCTGGATAACAAAGATCTCCAAATGGGCCTGGAAAAAACCAAAGCCCCAAAGGATGACGCAGAGCATATTCTTTTTACACGCAACCGATGGAGCGATGAAAGATAGGTCATGTTCGCTGGTGTAAACTGTAAAGTTTGTTAATGGCTCGCTCCAACAAGAATTGATGGCACATCGAGACCTTCATACAACATGTTATGAGGGTTAGAGATCTTGATGGCCGCAAACAGAAGGGTACCTGTAAGCAGGTTTTCACATCACACGCAAAAAAGTATGGTCGAATGTGAGCAGGATTCCGAAGTTACGCGTAACTTGGAGGTTTTCGAAGTAATATACATATGTAATATTCTGTAATATACGTTTTCTACAGTAATTTACATGTAGAAAATCTTGTGTATTACGTGAAATAGTTTACGTCCCGAACCCTAAATGCGAGTCAAAGATTTTATTGTGTTTCAGCAAAGCGATTCGATAATTCATGGAATTGCTGGGGATTAGATTCGCCTCACACAGGGATGATGATTGTTTATTATATCTGAATTTTTGTTACAAAGAAGAAAAGTTTCGCCGAAATTTGAAATCCATTATGTTTATGTATCATGTTACATACATTGGTTCGCAGCTTCTTTCCAAACGAGGTACACATTTTTTCTATGCTCTTCTACTTTTTGAGTTTCCCCTCACAACGCAATATCTTACAGCAAGCTCTCCTGAAGCTTACATGAATGATTCGGAAGCTTCTTCAGGTAATACAGGATCTCTTATATGAATACATATAGGTTCCGATGTCGGATCTTATATAGGTCTTCCCAACCAAATTTTGTGTATGCTCTCCCACATGGGATCCTATATAGGTTCCGACGTAGGATTTCTAAAAATTGTTTCTATTAATTTCATATTCCTTCGCTATTAGACTGCCGAGGTATATTAGGTCAATCTCAGAGTTGAAACCTCTCTAATTCAAGCTGATGGCAACTCTTTCTTTTTATATACCTTATTTACCTCGAGTCACTATGTAACCTACAGGATTTCTATGTAGATTCCCATATAGAAACGTATAGGAATCTTGTAGGAAAATAGGTAGTTTCTTATAAGAACCTATGTAGAAATCCTACAGAATAACATAAGTTTTTTCTATACATATAGGAATCTATTTAAAGGATCTTATAAAGAATTCTACAAGAATTTACGTGGAATCCTTAAATGATTTCGAATAGAAACATATGTAGGATTTTCCAGAAATATACTATTATTGTACATAAAAAAATATATTATGCGAAAAAAGTACTGGAATTCTAGTACTTATGCCAGTACTTCTTTTTTATAAGGGCCGACTGTAATGTGAAATCTACAACCATTCCTTATTGACTTTGTCCCTTCAAATGGAAACTTTATAAGAGGCGATATCACTGCTGCTTTTTAACGACTGATTTAATCTTAAAATCTGTTGAAAAGTATTGGGCGTTACAACAAATATACTCAAGCAACTAAAAATTTATATTAAAAATGATGATTTAAATATTAGCTTAGATGAAACTTATTTGAATTCAAATAGTGAAAAAGAGCCAAAAGAAATGAATAATAGTGATTTTCAAAATTTCGAATTAGAATTAAGATTTATGACGACAGACAGCGGTATTCAAAGTCTTGTTAAAAAACATTACAAACCTTTCTTCTTTTAAAAAGATCAGAGCCAGGAGGGATAAGTTGAAAAACTGCTGCAATTAATTAAATATTAAAATGTTGTCTTTAAATCTTGATTGTGAGACAAGATAGCATTCTCACTATACGAGATGATTCAAACAGCATTAAAAATGGAAAGAGCTTTAGATTTAATTAGTCTTAATAATAATCCTTTAAGTCCTTTATATCAAACGTTGTCGTAATGTTTAGTTTTGCGAGAAATTTGTAAATATTTGCGGAATTTTAATACAATTTCAGATCTTTTAAGTGGGAACTCTACGTAGTGAAAATTCGAATTAATTCACGTAAAAAGCAAACAATACTAAGTCCAGGTTCTCATGTCGATTACTATATCATCACTTGGGAGGAGAACAGGTTTATAGGTTGACAAAAATGTAAGTTTAAGTTTAATTTAAAAAAAATTACTATCATTAAAAAACTTCTTGTCGTAATTCTTTTAACCTAAAGTGAGGGGAAAATGTGGTTTCTGATATTACATTGGCTGCAATTTCAAACATTTGCCACGTAAAATTCACGTTTGAAGGCCAAGGTCCCTTTCGTCGCGTAGCGTCATATATTCTGTCATAATTCGTTAAATGAGTAAACGAAGCATGAGCATGCTGTTTTTGACAGTTGGTATAGGTATTAAAATCGAATGAGACCTTGAAGGAAGTATTTATTGAAATCTTCATCTTCATACTGATATGCAGAATATCTTATTGTTAGCTATGTTATAAAGACTTATATGACTTAAAATTAAAAATAACATAATTCACGAGCTTAACTGATCCACCATTGGTGCACCTGCATTACTGTAAATTTTAATAGTTGCTATAATATATCGACTGTACAATACAATTTTTTTCAATTTAAAAAACGTTTTCTTTGGCGCAACTAATAATTTATTATTACTTTAGTAAGTATATTTTAAAAAAGTATTCAAGATTATTAAAAATTATGGATATATAAACTATTGCGCAAAGTACAATTGCCGCTAAGTTCACCAGATAATAGTGGAAAGAATAGTATCTTCAGGATTCGTCTAAGAAGATTACAGGACAAAATATCCTGATCGAAATGCCAAAGATAAAAAATCCAAAGTAACAAAAAGTCCACTATAGTATAAAAAGGACTAAAGTAAATAAGTCCGTCTAAAACTTGAATCGTCTCAGGCAAATGTGTTTTGTACACTTTCTGTAACAATTTTTATTTCTAACATTACTACAGAAGGTAATGAAGATGTTCATAAACATTACAATCTTTCATGATAATTTTCAACTCTTGTAACGCCACTGTACAATTGATAAAAATGAATACTTTAAAATGTTGGTAATTTAATTTCGATTTAAAACGATTTGAATACGTTTGATGTGTTGATAGCCCTGACAAAAGTATTGGATTGAATTTCAATCAGATTGAAATTTTAATCAGTATTCTTCCGGGTCATTCCGAAATTTGTTTCCGAGACAATCAGTTTTTATCCGAATCTAAAAATGGATGTAACTTGATGAAAAATTCTTTCCGAATCGTTCCGAATTAATCCGTTTATTCCGAAGCTAAATTTTAATCCGTTTAAATCACGTTATTTCATTCCAAATCATTCCGAATCATTCCGTTTCCAAATCATTCCGAAACAATCCGTTTATGAAACGGAATGATTCGGAATGAAATAACGTGATTTAAACGGATTAAAATTTAGCTTCGGAATAAAACGTATTATTTCGGAATGATTCGGAAAGAATTTTTCGTCAAGTTACATCCATTTTTAGATTCGGATAAAAACTTATTACCTCTGATACAAATTTTGGAATGCCACGTAAGGATACTGATTAAAACTTATTCAAACTGATTGTAATTCAATCCCATACTTTCGTCAGGGAGATGATAGAAATGACAGAAGATTCTTTTTAAAAACCATATGAATTAAAATAAGAATTTTATTTCTCAGTAATTTTTAAAATTTTTGTTTGGATTTTTCTGCTTATTCTTTTTGACCAAGTAGTACAAAAATGTCCAATCCAAAAAGTCATAAGCGAAACTATTTTTTTTTTATTTCCATGACTTTTGACTTTTGGTTTGGACTTTTTGTCCAAATACCGTTTACTGTGAAAAAGCTGTAAATCTGTTTGTTGTATAACAATTATTGTTAAAGAAAATGATGCAGAATTTATAATGATAAAACCTTTATCTTATATGAAAGAACAAAATTAAATGAAATCGATTTAGTAATTTTGTTATCTATCAGTTTGAAAAAAGTACTGTAAAGAAAATAAGTAACCCTCGGTATATTACTCTATTAAGCTATTTCTCCAGCAGTTATACTTGAAAAAAATCGATTTTCGTTAAATTTTCTTTAAATTATGAAAAAACGTTATTTTATGTGTCTTCTATTTGGTGAAAATGTTAGTACCCCTTGCGGTGCTCAAAATTGAGATATTCAGGTTCGAAATTCCAATTTTGTATCATTTTCCATACAAAATTGGATTTTTGAACTTGAATATCTTAATTTTGAGCATCGTAAGGGGTACTAAAATTTTAACCAGATAGAAGTCACATATAAAATAACGTTTTCTAATAATTTAAAGAAAATCTAACGAAAATAGATTTTTTCAAGAATAACTGCCGGAGAACTGGATTAAGAAATTATTACATAAATATCAAATAATCTTTGTATTCTATGTTCCGAAATCTCATTTGAAATGAAAAATTACTTTTCGATTAGGGATTACACACTAGGGTGGTCCAAAAATTCAAGTGAACAAATTAAAGTCGGAATTTTAATGCTCTCACCCTCTAGGATTGTTCTATGTCGAAAAAAATACCCCTGCTTTTTTTGGAAATCGAAAAATATTTAGAGGTCGCTCAAAGCGTTCAAAGTTTCCCATGTATGTTACATGGGTGAAAAATACCTTTTCGTAGAAATGGTATAGAATCCTTGGAAATGAGTATTTTTCAATCTTCAAACTCTGTCTCTATTCACGAGACCTCAAGGAATAATGCCAAATCGTTTATTTAACCATTTTTTAATATAAACTATTTTCTATGGGTCCCTCAAAAAACGCTTGTTTTTGTATTTTTGGAAAATTACTTCACTTTTTATTACTTTTTAACATTTTTTGTTGTTTTTTAACAGAAAATCAAATATTTTATACATACTTAAAAATTAAAGATTACTAAATGTCCCTATGTCCCCGAATTGTCTGACTGTTTTGTAAAATTTGATATACATATTTTCCCCATGTGGGGGACCCATAAAAATAGGTAATATTAAAAAATGGTGAAATAAACGATTTGTCTTTATTCTTTAAAGTCTCCTGAAGAGACAGAATTTGGCGATTGAAAAATATTGATTCTCAAGGATTCTATACCAATTCTACGAAAAAGTCTTTTTTTCACATGTAAAATACATGGGGAACTTAGAGTGCTTTGAGCGATCTCTAAATATTTTTTGTTTTCCAAAAAAACAGAGGTATTTTTTTCGACATAGAACAATCTTATAAGATCTTATAAGGGGTGAGAGCATTAAAATTCCAACTTTCTTGCAAAACAAATATACCTTCTGATATATTGAATATCTCCTGGTCATTCTACCGTTTTTCATTTAGAAATTAACTTTATATATTATGTATAGATTACGACAACGGAATGCGTTAAAGTTGATTCGAGCATATTAAGAATAAAAAAATCTCTTTTGATTTTAATCTTGCGTTGTTTTTCGATTCTAGAAGACAAAATAAATAATTGTCAAAGTTTGAAATCGGGTGAAGTCGGTTCTAAAACGTTAAGGGGATATACCAGTATGACACTTTAAAAAAATCGATTATTTTTTTGCATTTTTTGAAAGTTTCTACCTTTAAAAATATTATACTTGAGTTTTAAGGTCGTATCTTAAATATTTTGAGAATGACAGCATTCTAAAGAGCGACCGCTGGCATGTTTAAGCATCTAAGCAAAAATGAATAAAACATTTTTACTAATCAAAAAGATTAGTTTTATGAGTATTTTTTGCACAGATCAAAATATTGAAACAGAAAATTCTTCAAAATAACTGGAATAGCCGATTAACGTTGTTTATGGTACACGGAGGGAAATTTAGAACAGAAGCTGCACCAAGAAGGTCGGCTGCTTTCCTTTTTTTGGGAGGAATGCGCTCCCAAGAAAAGACAAGGCAAATTCAGTAGTAAAAGTCGTGGGTGCGCAGCTGTCCCACAGCTAGTGGATTAGATTTCACCAGTCAAAAATTTGGGAGAGATGCGCTCCCACAGAAGAGACAGCAGCTGTTCCAAATTTTTTTCGTGTTAAATATAATTTTATTATTAAGAAATCGATAATTAAAACTTTAAATGCATTTTTCTCAAAACGATATTTTAAGACTAATTAAGCAATTGCCTTGCCCTTTGGACACAATGTTTTAGACATGTTTTGATATGCCCCAAAATAAGATATTTTTAATCGGATCAAATAGTCAATTCGGCATCCAAAAAACAGATATTCCTTTTAGAAAAAGTCGATTTTTTGCTTCCAAACACCGACATTTTGTCAATTTTCAAGATTTCTAAAATATTCAGTAGGAGTACTTTTTTTTTAACCTCGAGAGACAGGTGATAAGTCTCTTGTATTTTAACATTTTTAAATAAATTTTATATTTTATATTCTTCAATCATAGTCAAATCTATCAACGAAGTTTAAAAACATTCTTTGGAATATTGTAATATTATGAATTTTATTTCCATAATATTATGAATTTATCACTCAGTTAATATCTTTTCAATAATATATTCTATGGAATACTTTTCATTTAAAAATTCCCAAAAATCACAATATAAATTTTCACCCGTTACACTTGTATAGTCCCTTAAATGTAGATAAGTTCTCTTTGTTACAAAAAAAAAAAACTATTAATATTGTTACATTACGATAATAAACTTGTTTATAAAAAATAAGATTAAAGTTTAATTTGTATCTTACAAAAGCAGCGAAAATTGTAAAGATGAAATAAAAATTAAAGATTTTTTTCAAAAATTTATAAGTAACATGTATGCTTGTTTTCAAATTTTAACTTGACATAAAACATGTCAAAGAAATATTTCATACTTTATATAAAACTAAACAGCAGATTCTTTTCAAATTGTATATTAACACTGAGGGAATAATGGAAAAATAAATAATTTATAAAAGTGAGAGATACTGTACTACAACATTTAGTTAAATAATGCTTGTTTATTTTGTTGATTTCAGTTTTCAACCGAGACATAATGTTAAACAGTATTTTTCAGCTCTTTCGTAACATGGAAAAAGCACAGATTTAGAATCACTGATTGCACATCTATTAGATGTAAAAAATTTTAAATTGTGAATCCTACATAGTTGAGTTTCAAGTTTTCAATTTAACAGATAGTTGCTAATTACAAATCCTTTGAAGGACAGTAGGATTCAATAATATATTAACTGTACAGTGTAGTACATTAGCATGAGGCTAATCAAAATTACAAAAATGCATTAATTTCTTGTGCAATGAAAGATATATGCATAATTATTAAGATTCTCAATAAAAGTGTAATAAAAATTATATGTATCGCCATATGAAAAATGACCTTACATGTACTTTCTATAACATTTAAATTAGGACTATATCTGCAAGGGTGTTTTATTTTGAAATATATTCACAATTTAACTTTAACTGTTGCATGAATATACAATTTTTGTACAGACAACAGTCCAATTAAAAACTATTGCTAATAATGCAAAAACAGTTACATAAGTATTTTTGAAAATCTAACATTAGATTTACAATGGAATAGGATCCAGACTTTAAAATTTATTCTTGTTACTGTTAAATTTGAAAAATTTTAAATAAAAATCTGTTTACTTTTTGTGCAGAATTGTCTTAGAAATAAAAATCAACATATTAAATAAAAATTTGTCTTTTCGTTTTAACTAATAGTGTTTCTCTAGATTCTGCATAATATTATACTCATCACTGCAATGTACATAAACGAGTTGCTTTAAAACACTTGAACTACTACAGTTCGTCTTTGTTCGATTTCACATCTACAAGTTTTTTTAAAATTTAGAAAAGAATCACTACCGTTGTCGAACACAGAAGGTACAGAATTCGCACTGTCACTCAAGGTGCTTTGGTTCATTTTGTAGTTGCCGAAGAAATATCAGAGACCACCTTGAGGTGGCTGATGCGTACTCCATGGGACATCAGCTATAGCTGATGGCATACTAGCCTGATTGTGCATAGAACGAGGCGCTCTCATAACTTCATCTGCAGGAGGACAATGTGGACGAGGTCCTGGCTCTGGTGTGTAGGTAAATGTCAATCCAGTAGCATATATAATACCGTCGTTGCGCACTAGAGAAACAGGAACTTGCGTTGGTTGACGAACCCAAAGCCATTCACCTCTGAAAAGTGATATGTCCGGAACGACACATAGCATACTCTCTTGACACCTGTACATAGTTTCGGCTTCCACATCACCAAACCAAACTCGAAGATTTGGTGTGAAATTATCCCCAGTTAATTCAAGCATTGCAACGTCACCTCCACCATTAAGATGCAAGCTATGAACAAGTGGTACTGGGGTTACAGGTGAACGCACTGGACCCATACCTTCAAAAAATTGGTACTCAGCCTTGTCAGTGCTAATGATTGTCCAACAAGCACCATCATTAATCATTTCTTTATTAGCTTCCTTTGGACAGGGAGTTGCTTGAAACTGAATTATCCTTTCCTGTGAAAGACACAAGTACATATGATCAGTGTCTTTCATATAAAAAGCACATTTATGCAATTGAGAAACAGGGTCATCAGCTTCTAAACTTGCCATCTGCTTATCCACCTTACGGATTACTAATCGCGGTAGGGCCATTCCAGTTACTGAGCACACAAGTTTTACTGTACTACCATAATGAACATACCCGTCTCGAACTTGGAATTCTTCTGACTCGCTTTCATTGTCGTCTAAAAGGTGGATAGTGAAAGCTCCCCACTGTGTTGAACTAGCATGAAAATTTCCATTTTCCACATGTAAATATCTAGTACTAACTGTTTGTGATCTCAAACGATTAAAGAGAGCTACTTTAGTTCCACTGGCAATGCAAAGATCAGCATTTTTTAATGATTGTTTCTTTTTAGATGGTTTTGATATTACCTTTATTCGTTTACTGTGAAAAACGCCGATATCGTGCCCACTGCCATAAAACATTTTTACAGAGAGCATGAAATGTTTTCTTTTATCCGAATCGGATATGTACAAAGTTTTTGCAGCACAATATTGTTTACCATTATTGAGATCAAGTTGCTGCATATCCTGATCAGAATTTCCAATCCCGATGAAGGCGCAAAGTTGCGAAGACTGTTCAGACTCACCTTCTCTGAGCATTTGTTCTTGTCTCATTCTCCAACCATCTCCAAATAGATAAATACAAGGCGGTGGACAGAAGAATCTTTTTTCATTACCATAAGATTTCTGAGCAACTTTTGCATGTAAAATTACGATGACCATGTCACTTCGATCGCGCAGGTAACGTTCCATAGCTTCACGTGTTAGCCTCTGATCTTGATGATCGGGACGATATACACCAGCACCAAAGCGAGGATATACGGACATGACGGCTGTTGGCGAAGGCGGGGATTGCATGCCGTGTGCCATAGTAGGTAAACCAAATTGGTGTGGCATATTTAATTTATAAATTCTTGCTTTTCGTATTTGTCCTCAAGTTTGATGCATTTTCACACTTCAAACCTAGAAAAAGAAGAAAAAGTAATGTAATTTGGTCAATTTTCAACACAATTATTGGCAAGTATCAAGAAAACAGCTTGATTATTTTAACATATTTAAAGTTCTATATTTTAAACCAAATCTTATCGGAACACTTTAAGCAAATGAAGTAAATACTATTCATCGTTACTGCTTTATTTATTGTCACTTTCTAAAGTATATAACAAAATATTCTGAAAAATATATTTGATGTGTGTTTTGCAAATTCAATTAAAATCATTTTAACTAAATATTAACAATAATAATATTTCATTATATAATGATTGAAAAAAAATGCCTGCCAAACACACAAGTCTGCAAATTTTAGTTTTCTGTTGTTTGAAATTGGTAAGCAGTTTCTTGTCTATATCCGAGTCTGACAATATAACAACGTCTCAAATTTCAAATTTTTTAAGCAAATTTGATAGCTTTCTTAAAATTTCTTTCACTATTTTGAATTGTTATAATCAGATATCAGAATTCAAAGATTTTGGTGCTCATTGTAAGTTGTATGTTTTAACAGAATAATGTAAAACTTACACTGCAAATCTAAATTTAAAAGTATTATTTAATTAGAATAAAGTTAAAAAATAAACTGCTTTTAGTCATTTAAGGAGTGCCTACCGATAGAGACCAAAGAAGAAGTTCGTAACATTGACGGATTTTATAAAATTAAAAAAAATGTAATTACCGAAATACATTTTAATATTAACTAAAATTTAACTCCAGGTTCCCATAAAAGAGGGGGGGCGGAATTATTAGTTTTTGAAGATTTTCATATTTCAAAAAATGTTATAAATCTTCCATGAATAACAAAAATGTTATTTAATTTAACAATATAAAATTTTTTCAAATGTTTTTTTTTTGTGAAAAATATAATCAATTTTGCAACTTTTTGTCAAACATAAACTGTCAAATAAGACTATAATGATTTACATTTTTTAACTTATAATCCTACATAAAAAAGAATGCTTTATGAACAAGTGTAAATTGATATTTATAACGTTTTAGACCAATTAAAACGGCGTTTTCTAAATGTATGAAAAGAGGTTTAATGATAAGAATAATTAATCAAGTAATTTCTTACAAGAAACCTGGAACAAAAGTCAAGAGTTTTTCTTGGAAAGAAGGAAGCGCATGAAGACCGTGGGAACAAACCTGAGCTGATTTTTGCTGTATGGAGTTCTGATGCTTATTATGCTTATTATCTTTCAACAATAAAAAGAAAAAAGCTACTAGCTTCCTTACTTAATTAAGTTTTCTACAATTAATGATTGGCGTTAACTAAATCGGATATACTCTAAATCTGAACCAGGTAAGTTTCACTGATATTTTTAGTTTAAAATCGTTTACTAGTAATAACAAGAAACAAAATTACAGATTCTCAACGCAATGATTTTATTAACAAATCGTAAAATTATTTTACTGACAATTTTCAATGAGATTTGAATAACAAGAAGTCATTTCGATGAGAAGTATTAAATTTCTTTACTGAAATAATCAATAAACGAGTTTCCTCTATAATAATATACAAATTAAGAAACAGAATAAATTGCAGAATAAATTACTGATTTGGTTAAATAATAATTAGCTACTTAATTTCTGACTTTTCTGTCTCCATACTACATATTTATGGTTAAAGTATCCAGTGAGAAATTGTCATCCAAATTGTAGTAAAAAACTATTTATTAGGGTCAAAGATAAAAATATATAAATTAATTATTAACACTGACAAAAATTTCTGTGTCCGAAACAACTGTTTAGTTAAGATGACAACAAGGATATATTCTATGTTGAACTAGAAAATAGTTTGAACCTCAAAATAGAAATAGTTAACTTTATTTTTCTTGAGTATGGAGTAGTATAGCTTGTAATTTTTAACCGAATTTAAAGTTGTTTTTTAGGGTTCCGTTTGGAACCTACTGGATTTGTTTTCAGAAACCTCCTTTTTGAGGTTTTCGGGATATAAAACGAAAACTATTTGACCTAGTTAGTTCAAACTTTGCATGGAGATGTAGTTTTGCTTGTAAATTATGAATGGGGTAATAAAAATGGTCTAAAAGTTGATTATCGTGCTGTTACCAAGGAAAAAACAAGATTTTTTCCCAAAGATGCTATGCCCGTCTTGCAAGAGGAGACACATATCAGGGCGAGTCCAGACAAAGTTTTTGGGGGAGGTTATACATGAGAGAGAAAGAGACAACACTATAGCGCTATCTCATTCACTCTCATATAAATTTAACTCTTCTAAGGAGGGTCATGATTCCCTTGACCCCCATCCCTGAAAACGCGCCTGACACATATGATATTGGCCATATTGCCCTCCCCCCTAGATCTGGGCCTGGTATTGAAACAAACACATGCACACTAGTGTTATGTTGATCAATTATATGCTCACGTATTTGCCTATTAGAACACTCTAGTGCGCATGTATTTATTCGCTGAATATTTAGAGGTGGGATATCTTGACATTTTTATGAGAGATACATGTTTTTAAATAGTATCTAAATATTCCAGATTGAGAATATTCAATCTATACAAATAAGAATTTTTTTTTGTCATTTGTAAGACTTAAGAATGCATTTAATTTAAATTTTCCTTTATAAATATAAGCTTTAATAGCGTTTTGTTAGTCTATACAGTATTCTGATGGGAATTTCACATTATGAAATGTAAAGACACAGTTAACAAGCTTCGCAAGTATTCGGCTTCTTCGAGAAATCGTGTCATTTTTTCATTAGTGTACACAAAAATCTAGCCATGTAATATGTAATCTACAAATAATATGCTCATTCTCTAAAGAATAATCTTAGTTTTGGTTATTAAGAAGAAGGTCCTTTACAACTTTAACACGTTTAATTTAAAGAAACATTCTTTTTTAAAAAAACAGTGGTTGTTTGGGGTCAGCTCAGATTGTTAAATCCTAGATTCTGCGGTCGCATTAAGTCAAGCTTGCTTGGTTTGCGTCCGAGGTATAATGATGTGCACTGTCGATAATTGATCTATGCAGACTATTAGAACTCGACTGTCGATAAAACCGATTGTATTCAGGAGAAGTATTCTACAGTTTTCCCTCTCCACTGTCAAGAAAACCCAATATTGGGTGGTCGTCCAGGCCAATGCGAGTACTCCTAATTTCAAGTCGATCTGTAGACCCAATATTTAAAATTTTAAAAAGTACATTCTTAGGAATTTCCACGGACAACACTTGAATTGCGAAAGGCATAAAAAAACCATTGTTGTTTAAACCTTAAGGGGGTTGACCCGTGTGACAGATTCGAAAAATCGAATTTTTTTAATTTTCATATATCGCACATATATGCAGAATATGTGGGTAAACCGATTTTGACATATTCGTCGTTGTTATAAAGTTTTTACAGTAAAAAGGCATGATGTTCGAGCGCGTGGACGAGTTTTCAACTAGCATTGAAGGTTTGCCGCTTTGGTTTTTTATCCGCCAGTTTTATTATTCCATACACATTTATATAAGTAAAAAATAAGTACATTTAGAAAAACTTTAGTTCCCTAAAATAAATTTTTGAATATAACAGTTGTTTTAGTAATAATTCCTGCCTTATTCGTACTTGAACTTTCAAACGCGTTTTTCTCGAAACCACTTTTTTTTAACTGGTCGCCATGATATCTCCAAAACAACTTGACCGATCATCTTGAAATTTATAGGGTATGTTCAGCACATGTGGGGCTACAAGCTGAACTAGGATAATTAAAAAAGGTCACGTCATTTTTTTTTTATAAAAGAAAACAGGCCCAAAATAAAGTTTTTTTAGAAATAAAAATTCAAAGTCGCGTAAAAATTTTATTTTCCAATATTTTTAAATAATCCTAGTTCAGCTCATAGCTACAGTGACACAGATTAAAATGATTTTTTATTTTTTGATTTTGGATCATTCAGACGGTCGGAATCATGGCGACCAATGCTGTACTGTTTTTTACATGAATTACTTCCCCGCGCTGTATCGCGTAAAGTCTTCATTATTTTGACTTCAAAAAAATTTCTGAATTTACTTCAATAGTTACTAAATCTATGGTAGAAAATCCAAAGTTGTAAGTTTTAATCGCCCTTCAGAAAAAATCCCAAAAAACAGTTAAAAAACGGCTGTCACACGGGTCAACCCCCTTAAACGTGATAAGGGGTCATCCACAATGCATGTGATACTGTAGGGGGAGGGAGGGTGTCAGCAAAATATCATGCTACATGTTAAAAAAATTTTTAATGCATGGAAAAAGTGGTAGAGCCGTAGAGAACCTTTAAGCTAATAAAATAAGCTGTTATTAATTAAAATTGTAACATTTAAAAAAAACTCACAGAGCATGAGTGTTAGAAAAGGTGATAAATAAATAAAAATAATTGAAATTAAGTTTATGCTTTAGAAAATATACTACCCACACAGCACATGATATTTCCCAAATATTTCCTGAATATTTCATTGAAAGATGTGAAATATTCCAATGCAAAATTCATGAAATATTCATGCAAATACGAAAATGTCCGCTTTTGCGGAATATTGCCATGCAGAAATTGAGAAAATATCTCATAGAAATAATTTGGAAATTTGTGATTGAAATGATGCGCACTGGTCGATCTCAGTTTTTATGGCATATACAGCTGAGCAGTAGTTTTTAAGTTTCTCGTAGCTACGGTTGTTGAACATGATGGAAAGTACCGATTGATTTGATATTTTTAAAAAATTCGAACTGTCCGTGAAATATTCCCTAAATATTGCAGAAGTTTTCATGTGTAATATTACAGGAATATTAATGCGTAAAATTTCACAAAATTGCATCAATATTCATTATAAAGCGGACATTTTCGTATTTGCATCAATATTTCATAACATTCACATTGGAATATTTCAAATCTTTCAATGAAAGATTCAGGAAATATTTAGAAAATATCATGTGCTGTTTGGGTAAGGAACACTAAGTAATAGGTATACTGAATAGGGGAGACCGGGGCTAGTTGGGCCAGGGGTAGATTGGGTCATTGCGGTTTACTCAAATGTTATTAGTCGAATTAATTCCTCTCTACACAAAAATTATTCCACATAGTGAGATGCAAGTTTGTGCCAAGTTTCATTATTATATCATCATTTATGTGGAGTAAATGTAAGAAAAACTAATTTTGATACTCCAAAGTAAATTTTTACCCACTTGGTTTTTTGGTATATCTTCCTGAGTAATAGTTTGAGAAAAGGTTTAATTATCAAATTTTGCTCTTTGAATAGTTCCTTTTAAAGGACAATGAAAAGATTTTAATTTCTATTTGCAGTATCGATAGAAAAAAATTAAATATTTGAAAAACACAGGCCGGGTCAGTGGGGTCGTTTTGATCGGGGTTAGTTGGGTCGCCCAAATGCATGAGGAGTTTACTATATACTTATACTACATAAATAAACTACATGAATTTAATTAAATTTCACTATCAGTAATTTATTTCAGTCAATTATCACTAATGATAATACTTTTTAACAATTAGGAATTAAAAAATACGTTTTTTCAATATAAGCAATTTTTTTATTTTTTTATCTTATACTTTCACTGCTCCAATTTAAATATATTTATTTTTCAATTTACTTTATTATAAAATAACCCTAAAAACTAAGTATATTATATAAAGTAATGTTTTAACAATTAAACAGTAACATTTTAATCATGACCCAATCTGCCCCGGGCCGGGGTGGGTTGGGTCACTTTGGATTACTCCAAAAACAATGTTCCTAAAAAAAAACTAAAAGTAATAACGGGACTTTTTCTTTTTTAAATGAAAGCTGAAATATCAGAGCAGGTTTCCTGTACGATAAGGTTTTCATAAATTGGATATTAACGAAGTTAAACAACGAAGAGTTAAAAATGGCCCAACCAGCCCCGGTCTCCTCTACTCATTGCATATTTACATCGTGAAAAATATTTTTAAAAGGCATCAATTTTCAGCAAGCAGGCATGCGAAGAAGAGAATTTCGGTAAATTAGAATTCTCTTAAATAAAATGTTTGTTAAATGATGAATATTCTTTATTGATTAAAAATAATTGTTACTTTTATTCTTTTTTTATTAAAAACAATTTTTAAAAATTTTTAAAATTTCCCGATAAAGAGAATCAAAATAAAAAAATCGGGTCAGTACGAGTTACACCCGTACCAAAATTTAGGGTTCCGTACATTTACGAAACAATCACATATACCTTATTAACAAAAAGAGAGCTCTAATTTGGTACACATATGTATTTTCACGTGAAGATTACAGGAAAATTATAGCGAACATTATCTGGATTGACAGTTAAAACGTTGTCAAAAAAAAAAAACTGCAAATTTTCGAAAAAAAAAAGATTTTTCCCCATAGCTTTGACGCTATTTGAGCTAGAGGGCTAAAATTTGGTATATTTGTATATTTTTATGTACAGATTATGAAAATTAATTAGAACATACAGATTATGAAAATACTTCTATCTTCAAGTACATGAAACTTTTGCTTAAGGGTACAGGCTTGTTTTTCGTATAAATATGTAGAATAAAAATCAAGAATTTTTTTTTTAGAGGGAGGCCCTGAAATTTTTATAGGGTTTCAGGGCTTATAACAGTCTTGATTATAGGTCCTGTGGCAGCCTTGACCAAGCCTTGTATAAGATTAAAATTTTTTTTTTGTTTTTTTCATAATTTTTCAATTATTTTGAAAAAAAAAGTGATAACAATTTTCAATCGCGTTTTATATCGTTTTTTTAAATTCTGAGTATACAAATAAAAATTTTATTGGCTTGAGGGGTACTGTAGGACAATTAGGGTGAGCTCTAGCATAGGGGTCTAAACCTCTTTTTGGTCATTTTTTGAATTTTTTTTGTGACCTCATAATATTCAGTTTTATTTCCAAACATAATTTTTCCATAATCTGCATGCAAAACCAAATTTCAGCCCTCTAGGTCAAATAGTTTAGAAGTTAAGGGGGGGGGGGATGGTCCCTTTTTAATGCATTTTTGCAACAAAAAGTTGTTATTTCCTTGACAATTTTTTATTTTTAAAAAGTACCGAAAATTTGTATTTTTGTGATTTTTAAGTTAGAACATTTGAGCTCTGAGAACTGAAATATTGTATTATCGTCGTAAGTGTGAACAGTTTAAAATTAATTAGATAAGTGAAAATAAATCAAAAATGTCTTATAAGTTTTTATTTTGACGAACGGTAATTAAACAAAGCTTTTAAAAGTTTTCAAAAATGATTAAAGCTACAATAATGTATATTAAATTGAAAGTAACACGCACATTTATGTATATTGGAGACATTGAATATGCATGAGAATAGGTTAATTGAGTTAAACACACACTAACGCTGGAAATTATGAAACCGTTTATGAGCCTTTTAAAAATATACTATTGTACAGGGGAAAAATCTTCTTAATTTCACATGTTATCAAAAATGGTTTTTAGTTTTATTAAAACATTAATTATTTACAAATAAAACGATTTTTTATAAATAAAAAGATTTATCAGATTATTCAAAATCGTCTAATGTTTTAAGAATCCCATTTAAGAGAGAATCGTGTATCATTGAAATATGAAAATTAGAGTACTATGAAAAAGCTAATAACTAGCGCAGTGTTATTATCATTATTAAAAATATTTTTCATCAAAGTATTATGAAATAATCATACCTTCCAAAATATAAACATTAAACAGATATTTATAGAAAACCTTTTTTCAACTATACAAAAAAATTGTCTACCTGCATCCCCCATTATTTAAATCTTATAACTTAGTTAATCGAAAAGCGGAGGGTTTAAAAAAATCCTTCGTGATTAAGCAATTGTATGAAAATAAGATATACGGGACTGACACCCTGTTTCTTCATCTCATCCCGTATATACTGTTGGAACCCGCATGATCGTCAGATACTTTTTGGGAAATGGAGTCAATGTTAGAAACAACCAAAAAGTTAGGATTAATATAAAAATTAAAAATAAAGAGTTTTATTTTTTTTTACTTTTTCAGTTCTACAAATGCTTACGCTATTAAACTCTCTAAATGTATTGGAGTCAGTTTTTACTCCACGCGAAGAGTGAAAATTGCAATCAGAGTGTGAAACCTACCCTACAAGAGTGAGATAACTCTTATAAAGTAAATTTTTATTCCAATTCAGTTGGAAATTCACTTAAAGCAAAAAGTAAACTCTCACTCTAATTTTGAGTGAATTTCCACTCAAACTGTAGTAAAATGTCACTTTATATGAAAGTGAGCTCTTCCTCTTATAGAAGTGGGTTTCTCACTCTGATTGAACTGGCTTAATTTTCACACTTTGTGGAGTGAAAATCCACTACAAGAAATTTAGAGAGAAAAAGGCCTCTTCTATCAAAAAATTTCACTGAGAAAATAAGTCTTTAACCATGTTTTAGAAATAACTTTGTTAAAATCTTATTTGCTTTTGGTATAAATTCAATTGTTAGCATACTTTTTATTGGATTCTAAGATTTTTTTAAATGCTCGTGAAAAAATTTGCTTTAATTTACGTCATCTTTTGATTTAAGAATTTGTTTATTTATAACAACAAATGCAAAAATAGTGTAACAAACAGTGGGTTTTACTAAAAAACGATCAAAATAATGCTAGGTTATGCTTGTTCTCTTTTGAAAAAGTAACTTACGAAAATGTATGCATATAAAAACAATGTTATTCAAATCCAAAATGGTGGATCCAAGGTGTCAGACGAAAAACGTTAAAGTCCACTTAAACTTGTTACAAATAAATATAATTTTGGGATACCAGAATCAAAATATAAGCATCAAAGAGGTGCATGAAAATGTTCTAAAACTCATTAGTTCCAACTTTCAATTGGCAGAATTTCATTAAACAGAATATTCATGAATTGGAATGTTTATTTTATAGAATTTGTTTTCAAATGAATGTGAATTAATCCGAATTTTTACTAAGTAGAATTTTCAAGTCACCGAGCTCATATTTAACATAAATTTCACTTTATAGAATTTCTGTTTAACACAAGGTTAACTTAGCCGAATTTTGAAGTGATTTTTTTTAGGTAAGAATTATTTTAACCAAACATTAAATAAAATAAAAATTCTTGTAAGTGGAATTTATGAAAACTAAAATGTAATGCAAGTTTGATGTTTCATTTAATTAAAATTATACTAAATGTACATTAGATCAAATAAAAATTAATGTTAAATTACATTTTGGGTGATTAATAGTAAATTAATATCTCCTATTATATTAATATGGCACTTTAGTTTGTTATCGTAAACAATAAGTTTTCTTACTTTCTCCAGAAGGGACCTTACAAAATTCTAAATTATTATTAATTATAATTATTTGCACAATATTGTACAATGGCATTATACATGCCCAGTATTGCACTATGACAGTTATACATGTGCAGTACCACACTGTGACATTTACCAATGGACAAGAGTTACAAAAAAGAGCAACTATCTGGTTTATTATCCTTAATTACTTTAATTGATATAATAATACATAAATAAAACTAAGTTAAACTTTGACGAACATTAGTCAAATTCTAGAAACTTTTAGATATTTTTTATTAAAATTTGGACTACAAGTCATTTTATGTTATTTAATTATTTTAGTATTAAATATCAATTAGTCTTCTACAATTATTATATAAAAAACCTTTATATTAATAACGTAATTTTCATATTATGCTAATTTATAATTCAATTACTTTATACAACTTATAATAAGAAAGAGAAAAATTATTTAACGTAAATAATATTTAAATAATAAGACACAAAAATAAATATATGAAGCGCTAAAAATATTTAATAAATAAACGTACAAACAAGAAAGAAATAGAACACCGAGTGAGGAAGTATTTTTAGTAGATACTTTTTTTAATAAAAAAATTCTATAATTTTTATATCTAAAAAATACAATACGTAGCAAAATTCAAAAGGTAAAAGAACTTTAATATGATCAATCTATTCTTTGCTCTCAACTAAACCAGTTTTAAAGGAATGCCATTGAAGAGATTTAACATCCAAGAATGATTATATATAATTATTAAAAATAAAAGAATGATTCATACGATCATTTTTTGATTATTTACTTTTCTTTATTATTATTCTATTATTATTAGGTATTAATTATTGATTTGATCTTTTTATGTTTGTACTATTTATTGATTTTTATTATAATGTAAATATAATTACTTCAATTTTGTATTTTATTTATACATTCTTATCGAAGTTAGAACTTAATAGAAGTTAAAAATTTATAATTATTTCAAATAATAATATGTTTTTTATTATGTAACAATAAAAGTGGTTCAATATTAGTTTTAGATAAAAAATGTTTACAACAAGTTTTAATTTTTTAAAGATTCTAATCATACATGTAACTTTCTAAATGTGAGTATATTTAAATGTATATATAATCAACTTTTAGGTTATGTTTTTAAGTCAACTTCAATTTTTTAAATGTTCTTGTTAATTGTCATTGTACTTGTTTACGGAAAAATGGATCTGACTACTTTATTAAGGAAATCATGCTGCTTAAACATTGTAAAATGAGATATATTTTGTTTATTTACAGTATAAGCAATTAGCATATACTTTGGTTAATACTCAAAATTTAATACATTTACTACTAAGTGAACGTTACTTACATTCTAAAAAACATTTGGTGATGACAGAATGTTTATTTTATCAAAATTAAGAAATTTTTTTTTCACTTTTAATATATGAACAGTTTTTGTTTTGAAAATGGTACATATTATACAAAAAAAGAGGTTAAGAAACTTGGAGCACAAATAAATAGATGACTTTAGTACGAGTGTATTATAGGAAGTAAAATTAAAAATCTATTTGTTTACATAATAAAAAGATGACAAAATTTGTATTTTTATTTACCTGAGTTTAATGTACTTTCTGCTGCAGAATTCAATGCAATCCACAAATTTCATTCGAATCATGATTCGATTCGCTTTCTCTGTATTCATTCCGAAAATTAGTCCTCTCTTTGCATGGAAATACAACAGGAATGAGAAAAAAGATGCGGCATGATGAGACTGCATGGGCTGTGCTATTCTATTCTCGCTTCACTGCCACTAATCCATTTCCATTCAAAAAACACCTGTTCACTTTATGAATTTTCCGAACAGTCATACCAACATAATAGTTGCGCGAATTGCACGCGCGCGGCTATTCGAACACTACATTGGCTATGAGTAAAAACTTGTTTTTTAGCGAGCGAATCAAAGAGACTGTCATTGCTCGCGGGAAAAGCTAAATTTAATAGTTAGCGAAATGAGAGTACATGAGATGTGAATGGTGAAAAGATTTGATGGCAAATAGAATTGACAAGAAAGTATTGCAGTGAAACCTTTAACTTTAAAGTGTTTCCGAAGAGGGCGCGACTATCAAGGATGAAACACGCCGAATAACTATAAACTTGCCGCTTTTCGGCTATAGACCATCAACACGACACTAAGAGATTATAACTACGTAAAAAGTAGCAACGAGCCAACAGTTTCTATTGTTTCCCTCGACTGTTGTACCATGGCCCGGTCGACCCTCAGAGCCGCAACCTCTCCCTTGCTCTCCCTTCACGATATACTTTCAACGAAAGCAACACACTCCTAAAAGCAAGCAACACCAATGCACACCGAGAGATGTTCCCTTACCTCTCGCAAACCCATTCTTTCTTCCCACCACTCTAAATTTTCCCCTCCACTAGACGCTAGAACCGCGAAGCTTCCCTTCTCACCCGCCGTGGAATTGCTGCCGCAAAAGGATGTTGGGGTTACCATGGGGGGCGTGGGAAAAACCTGCTGTGGGAAAGAGTGGGTGGCCTCTGCCTCACTCTACTTTTGCGATGATGACGATACAGCTATACAATACAAATGTCACTTTCTTGTACATGTAAGATCCACGCCATCTACATTTATAGAGACAAAGCATACAGTTACAAGCTGTGTCAAATATACAGCCATACACAGTCAAACGTCAGACTCTCGTAAACGTGGATGGGTAGACTGTAAACACTATGAGAATGCGCACTCAGCTAATATAGGTAGTAGGTACGTGTGTGTCTTTATGTAGCTATACAGCTAATACACTCATGTCTTTCAAATACATTGCTCTACAGCTCTGTACTAATATCGATAAATGAGCGATTCAGGCACACACATTATTACTTTTATATAATACACATATACACTGCAAAATAGATCGAATGGAATCTAAAACAGATTCTAATTTCTTCCATCAATGCATATAATAATAATTGTGATTTTCTACTGTTTTAGCTCTTTTTGTTCTTTGTTTTCAATAAATCGTAAAGGGCAGCAGCTGAAGAAATCAAGGGTCATTTTCGGAAAAAATCTAATTAGATTTGGGGGCGCATGAATTTTCTTTAAACTTTAAACGACGTCATAATATTTATTAGACCGGAATATATTAAAAATAAATTTTACAATTTATTAAAATTTGATTAACGGTTTACTACTTTTAAATAGTCCACAAAGTTGGAGAATTTTTACTAATTAAACGTTTGCTACTCTTTCTATATAACGTTCATCACCGCGTAACGAACGTCATAGAAAAAATAGTAAACATTCTACAACTTTTTGGCATACATCTAACAGTAGTAAACTGTTAATTAAATTTTAGTGAACTTATTTTTTCAGTGTATAAACCCGTGTTGATAATTGGAATATTCATATATAATGTGTCTAAAATTGACCTTACCTTTAGGGTAAGTAATATTTTACTAGAGAGAGAGAGACGAGAAGTTTGAATTTTTAGGGAAACTCCAGATAAAATCTTATGTGGGTAATTTTTTACAATTAAACTTGTAAGCCGGGTTCTTAGACGATTTTTAATAAACGAAATAGGTTGAACTGACAATAAATAATGGTAAAATATATCAACTAACTATGGTCATTCTTATAAAACTTACCAAAACAAAAAGAGAATATTTATTAAAAAAGTGAAAGTATACATGCTAATGACGCTTATTTTACCTTACTTTAAAAATTTTATAATTTTTAACTTTGCCAATTGTTTCTATATGTACTAAAATGAACATTATAATGCATTGTGAAAAGTTAATTATTGTACATTAATGTAGCAGTTAAATTTGACTCACATCTTTCACTTTCCTAAAAAACTGTCATGATTTCAATACATAATTAATGGGCATTAATTAATTCCATTAAATATTTTTTATGTTTGACTGTAATTTAAAATAAATTTTATTATATCTACATCGGAATAAAAGTTTTTAAATTGTATAGTCAGATGGAATATATGATTCAAATTTTTATTTTTTTAGGACGTAAATTTTAATTAAAAACAATTATACCCCCCCCCCCCCCCCAGGGACTGTACACTGCGATTCATACACGCCTTCTATTTATATTTCATTCGTTTTATAATGAAAACGAAAACAAATGATAGTCTCAAAAGGAAGGTATCTATGACGATGATTCTCCGCGTTAGTATAGGACCCACCTTTACAACAGGACCTAACTTAGAGAACTCTACCTGTTATTGCGAATTTTTATATACGTTAATAACAGACAATAGCAGTAAAGTAATTGTCAAAATTGATAAATTAAACAATAAATAATGCTTTAGCATTAGAATTTGTTAAAAAAAATTAAAAATATTAATTATTTATGTATTTATATTTGTGTAAATTACACAAAATATGCACACATTACAGTAAAAAGAAAGTCTTATTTTAAGGGATAAAAACTGTCTTGTTTTAAGACGCAACATTTTTAAGATATAGCTCTTGCTTATTTTACAGATTTTTCACTTCCTTTAAGGTACATCACCCGGCTGTTATACTTAAAAAAATCTATTTTCTAAGATTTTCTTTAAATTGTGAGAAAGCGCTATTTTATATATGTGCCTTCTATCTGGTTAAAATTTCAGTCATTCTTACCTTATACAAAATTGAGATATTCAAGTTCAAATATTCATTTTTATATCATTTTCATGTAAAATTGAAAAATTTTACCCTGAATATTTCAATTTTTAGCAAGGTAAGGGGTGCTGAAATTTTAACCAGATAGAAGGCACAATAATATGTGACCTGGACAGTGAAAAGGAGGCTTACGTGTCAAAAAATCGTTTTTCACTTTTTTGTCGATTCTGATAGATTTTTCGACGCTCATTCACGTGCTGTAAACTAAAAAATTTTATTTTTAACACGTAAGCCCCCTTTTTACTGTCCAGGTCACATATAACATTTTTTCCCAATTTAAATAAAATCCTGAGAAAATCGATTTTTTTAAGTATAACAGCCGTGATAAACCTTAAAATTTGCCAAGAAGAATTAAAAACTTTAAATTTGCATAAAAATGTGAAATACTAATAAATTTAAAAAGGTAAATTTAGAATTATTGTAAATTCAGCTTTTACAGTGATATATTTAGATTTTTCAATAATAATTACGCTTCTTTTATTTAACAAACCCTAATGCAAAAGTACCTATTCCTTATTGTTTAATTTATTAATCTCACTTACACAGTACAATATCTTACAGCAAGCTCACCTGAAGTTTACATGGAAGAATCAGAAGCTTATATATATACACTATTGGTTATAAACTAATACGTAGACCAATTTTTGTCACTTTTTGCCTCCCCCTCCCCCTAAGTAGACTAGCGTAGACTTTTGCTAAACCCCCCTCCCCCCGTGATGCACGTAGTTTTTTTTTCAAAATGCATTTTTACTGCATATTTAACTATATCCGCAAGGACAAGTAAGTCAATTAAAAACACTGACAAATATTCTGAGTAAAATATTTTATTCTTTGCATATGGAAACATTTAAGGAGGTTCTATCGTAAATAGAATTACCATTACCATTTTAATCAAATTTGGTCTACTGGTAGATAATGGTTTTATTATGCTGTAGTTGAATTTTTGAAACTTCAAGGTACTTGTGAAAAAAATTATAAACGTGTCAGTTTTTAACATTTTACATTGAGTTTTATGAGAATTGAGTAGTTAGTGACATATATTTAGACATTTACATGAATTTTCAAAAGTACCTTGAGGTTTAAAAAATTTAACTACATCATTATAAATATATTATCTACCAGTGGACCAAGTTTGATTAAAATGGGAATGTTAATTCTTTTTACGATAGAACCTCCTAAATAACCAACAAATAAAAAAATTTTTAAATTCTTTAGAAATCTTCGGTAAATTGCGCAATTTCAAAAGACGAATACAAATTAATTTCAGTTTCTGTTAACTACGTAGTAAGAGTCGACCTCCCCCCCTCCCTCTACGTAGACTACCGTAGACTTTTGCTGACCCCCCCCCCCACCCCCTTAACTTACTACGTAGTTTATGAACGCTCCCAAGCCGACCTAAGTTAATCCTAACTCTTATCCAACTGGGCTATCTCGACTGACTATTTAAAAAAAAAATCTTTATCTTAAGGTACAAGTTCGTTACATTTTGTTTATTAACATAATTATATTGTTACAAATATTTTAATTCTATTTAAATAATTAGTTGGGCTTCTTTGGTCGCGTGCGTTGAACGCAGGTTCGTATGTCCGCCCCCCCCAAATTTTATTTAAATTTTCATATTACACTGTAAGCTTGAGATAAGCTTACCAGAAGTAGTTTCCCATGAACTTTAATATAATTGGACTCCGCCATTCCACAGTGGGACCAAACTGGAATTTACTGTTTAAAACCGTCTGGATCCTTTATTTTTTAACCACTTTTACTTTTTTTGGTCTTAAATGAAAGAGTATTAAATTTAAAAGAGATTTGTCGAAGCTGATTTTTAAATTTTTATTTGTTTAGATTAATTTTTTTATTGCAAAGTTAAACAAAAGTAGCAATTTTTAAGAAAATGTCGTCTCCAGTTGATACAATTAAATAATACATGCTAAAAACTACTTAAAAACACACCTAGAGTACTCCCTACAATGTAAAAAAATTACACAAGTAAAAATTTGAATTTTATAAATAAATTATGTTAACAAATAATTACGGTTACAATAAATTGTTAATGTCGACGAAGGCTTTGTTAGGTTTTAATGAAATTGTTTACTCGGGGGTTTTTGGAGTTGCTGATTACGAATCCATTATCAGTTATTCAAAATTCAGAATGGCGGATCCAATATGGCGGACATTTTTAAAAATCAATCCAATTTGCTTAAAATTTGTTACTCGGGGTTTTTTGGGGTCGCTGATTACGAATCTTATCAGTTTTGCAACATTCAAAATGGCGGATCCAATATCTCAGACAAATTTATTAAAATGGGATTCAATATATGTCAGCCAACGTTTTGAAACGTTTAATTGGGAAGTTTTTGGGATCGCTGATTACGAATCCATCGTTATTTTTTGAAACTTTAAAATGTCGTATCGAATATTGCGGAATTAAAGTTTTAAAATAGTTTTAAACGTTTGCTTTTTCATTAGTTTTATTTATTTTTCGTATTTAGAGATTATTAAGAAAAATTAATTTAATATTTAATTATATTATATTAAATTTCAGATTCCTTTTTTTTACAATATTATTTGTATACCTATTCTTATTTTATTATTGTAAAAATTATAAGAATATAATCTTTAAGAAAGTATGATCTATCATGGAAATATGCTGAAAAGTATCAATGTACATATTTTTTTGGAAATTGAAAAATGTGATTTTCATAAACAATTTTTTTAACATAATCGTATTGCTGAAATTTTCTATTAATTCTGCATGGTGCACAAATATGACAGATTGACATTATTGATTTGAATTTCGCGACGAAAGTATGAGCTTGCTATCTTAGCCGCCAGATGGCTTCAAGCCGAAAACCCTCGAAAACCCCCTAAGTAACAAAATTTAAGCATATTGAATTGATTTTTAACAAATTTGTCTGCCATATTGGAACCACCATTTTGAATTTTTCAAAACTGATAACGGATTCGTAATCAGCGACCCCAAAAACTTCCGAGTAACAAATTTTAAGCAAATTGGATTGATTTTTAAAAATGTCCGCCATATTGGATCCGCCATTCTGAATTTTGAATAACTGATAATGGATTCGTAATCAGCAACTCCAAAAACCCCCGAGTAAACAATTTCATTAAAACCTAACAAAGCCTTCGTCGACATTAACAATTTATTGTAACCGTAATTATTTGTTAACATAATTTATTTATAAAATTCAAATTTTTACTTGTGTAATTTTTTTTACATTTTAGGGAGTACTCTGGGTGTGTTTTTAAGTAGTTTTTAGCATGTATTATTTAATTGTATCAACTGGAGACAACATTTTCTTAAAAATTGCTACTTTTGTTTAACTTTGCAATAAAAAAATTAATCTAAACAAATAAAAATTTAAAAATCAGCTTCGACAAATCTCTTCCAAATTTAATACTCTTTCATTTAAGACCAAAAAAAGTAAAATTGGTTAAAAAATGAAGGCTCCAGACTGTTTTGAACAGTAAATTCCAGTTTGGTCCCACTGTGCATTCTAAAGCTCTGCAATCGCTGAGAAAACTGGATATTCAAAATTAGATGTTTAAGAAAAGATAGTAACCCTTAGTATCTAAATATTAAAGTTTAACATCTAAGATATTAAATTTTAATATGTGGATATTAAAGTTTAACATCTAAGATATTAAATTTTAATATGTGGATATTAAAGTTTAACATCTAGATGTTAACCTTGAACATCTAGATAGCTGTCCCTATGTTAAATGATAAATATGTTAAGCGTTAACATCTAGATGTTAAGGGTTAACATCCATTTTTCTCAGTGATGAGAGTTCAAATAAATTTAAATTAATATTTATAATATTGGCATTCATTTCGTCAAATGTACGGCAAAGCTGTAGAACGGGAGTGAATCTTCCTGATCGAGATGGACCAATCTAAAAAGGCTCTGTGGCCTACGAGAGAAATATTGAGGTTCAGAGAATGGTATTTCAGATAATAAATATGGACTGCTAATGAATCCATTTATAATTTTAAACAAAAAGATAATCATTATTAATTGCCTCTGGCTTTCTAAAGAAGTTACCTCAAAACGATGACATAATTGTCCATAATCAGACCCTGGAAGAGGAAAAAATCCATATTTTTTATAATTTTAAAATTTCAAAAATCTCTTTTGACACTTCTCAAATACATTGATCAAATTATTATTATGAATTACCTAAACTGTAGTACAATAATTCAATTTCGATCGCACTAGAGAATTATACAAAGATTTTAGGGCAGACTCGTTATTAAATTAATTGCATATGCGAAATATAAATCCTAAGGTTCTATTGGCTTCACGGACAATCATGTCAACGTAAGTATTAAACTTAAGATTAAGGGTGTTGCAAGGAGAGAATTAACTTAACCTTAACATTCAGCCAAAATTTTCAGAAACAAAAAATGTAATTAAAAATATGACTATGTACCCATAATTTAAATTTTATGCAGATTCTAAAACTAATTTGACATTTTAAAAATATATATTATCTGAGCTTCAGTTTCTGAACAAAATATTGAAAATTGTGTACTTTTTTTGTTCATAATTTTCAATATTTTGTTCAGAAACTGAAGCCTAAATAATACATAGGGGAAAGTGGGGCAAAACCGCTAAGCGGGGCAAAGACGTTTTTCAAAATATCTCCCTTATTTCTAGACCGTTTCAACTTATGTTTAAAGTTTATCATAATTATAACTGGAACTATTGTTTAGAAAAAAAAAATCTTGAAAATATAAAATGTATTAAGAAATATACGGAAAAAATCGATTTTACAAGTCTGAGATGAGATTTATACTGATCAAAACTATTAAATTTTGAATGTAAATTGTGAGCATTTAAAATTGAAATTTTCACGTTCTAGTAGAGTAATGATTTATCTACACAATCTCTTTGAAATCCTGGTTTAATTTTTAATCTAAATATATAAAATTTTAAATTAAAAAAAGGTTTGTCGTTTGGGGCAAAGACGCTTGAAAAATATTTCATAAAAAACAATTGAATATTAAAAACTGCATTATCATGTTATTTTAAATGATGGAAACTTCATGTTAATCAACTGTCAACCTGCATTTTTTCATCAAAATAAATAAGTATTTTTCACTATCAAATTTATTGTTATTATTATTATTATTTAATTTTTAAATTGTTTATTAGCATTTACTACTAATTTGAAAAAAAATTATGCCTTTGGAATATTAAATAAGCATTATTATTTAATCATATTTTCGCGCGGTTATTTAAATAACACTCTATTTTTGTAGAGTTGATAAAGTAGATTTTGAAACAAAATAAAAAACAATTAAATTGAAAATATGAGGTTAAAAATACAAGTCGTCATTATTTTCAATAAAATGGATTAAATCTCTTTAAAAATCTGTAAAATGTTTATGTTTTATAATTATTGCACCGCAATAAATGTTATTTAGTATATATTTTAGACCATTTATTATATTTGGAATAATAATATTAGCAAAAACGTCTTTGCCCCAACAGTTGGGGCAAAGCCGCTAGTTTGAATCTTTTTAAAAAACAACAAATAATGTAATTATGATTATGATAAATGTAACAACGACTATTAAAATCTGTTATTGGTTAGTTTCAGCAGTGTAACAAACAAAAATTACTCCAATTGAACGTATAGTGAAAATTTTGTGCATCAATAAATATAAGCCTAGCGGTTTTGCCCCACTCTCCCCTATTTTTAAAATGTCAAATTAATTTTCGAATCTCCATAAAATTTAAATTATGGGTACATGGTCATATTACTCTCAAATCCTTAACTAAATTAACTTAACTTGATCTACAAGCATGAACATGTACGTGTTCATGTACGCGGTATTGAAACATGTTCATGTACACGAACACGTATATGTTCATGTACATATTCATGAGCTCCATTGAGTCACTAATTTCATACATGTTCATATGCATGAACACCAACATATTCATGCACATGAACATGTAAATGAACATGAATGAAATTTTACAAAATTTCAAACGTTGCGCAGTAGTTTTCTATGTTTTTTGAACTTATTAACGTAGATGAACATTTATGTGTTCGTGTACATGTTCATGTTTCATGAACCCTTCATGTTGCCCTCGTTAAACGAAACAGTTGAAGATTATCAAACAATAATGTAACAATGAACGATAAAAAAATTAATAACTTTTTTTCAGTTAAATAATTAAGCATTATTAAAAGCCTATCATCCAAAGAATATTTCAAACTATAACTCCTATAAATTTCATATAAAAATATTAAGAAATTTTCATTTTAGAGCGAGTTGAAGTAAAAATTGTAATCAAATATGATTTCCAGAAAAATCCAGTTTTTTGAGTTTTTTTCAAAAATGGTAAGAGATAGAAAAAATATTAAATGAAGAAAAAAGATGCACCAGAGAATTTCCTACAAGATAGTAATTACAAAATTTTGTTTCTTAAAAATCAATTTCAAGGTGGTGGGGGAAAAGCGGACACCGCTGTTGAAAATTAATGTGCCCTTATAGAATCCGGAGGCTCAATTATTTTCCAAATAACTATAATTATAATTTTTCTGTTATAAAAAAGAGCTAATTATTTTTCCAAGTTTCAAAAATAATTTTTAAGATGATTTTAACTTAAGAAAAAACTACAATAGAACTTTTTTAGACACAAAATCACGGGGTATGTGTAGAAGAAAAACAAATTGGATTTGTTTCTTCAAATGTTCATCAAAAACTTTGTCTATACAAACTACAAAACTAGGTGTGAATTCTGTCCATTTCATGGACACTTCGCTTCCAAGGAAGCAAAACAATTTGCTTCCTCATAGAGGAAGCAATAATTTAATAATATTTTAAATATTTTAAGTTAATAAAAACAAAAATTAAAAAAACATGAATTATTTTGATTAAAAAGATACTAAAACAATTTGATTAGTTAATTTCAAAAATCCCTAAATTTTATGTTTTGGAAACAATGAAATATTGTATTCTTAATAATGTGGTTTCTCTTTATTTAAGGGGAGTCACCTGAGAAATTTCAACCCATCGAAATATGTTACTTATCAGTGCAAATTTTTTTTTTTTGAATTATTTTGGATGTAAAAGAATGACATATTATCAAGATTAAAAAAAAAAAAATTTTTGAATAAAATATTTTTTGAAAAAAAAATTAAAAAATTTTTTTTTTTGTTGAAAAAATTAAAAAATGTTAAAACCCAAACGATATTTTGTTTGAAATCTTAAAAAAGGCATATAAAAAATTGTCATTAAAAAAATATGAAAAATTGTAGGAGATAGATTTTTACAAAAAAAAAAAAAAATTTCAACAAAAAGAATTTTTTTTAAATTTTTTTTTCAAAATTTAATTTTTTTTTATTTTTGATAATATGGCATTCTTTTACATCCAAAATAGTCCCAGAAAAAAATTGGCACCGATAAGTAACATATATTTCGATGGGTTGAAATTTCTCAGGTGACTCCACTTAATGAACCAAATTTGATGATTTTCATTTCTCCCAAAAAATATGTTTTTTTCAGCCAATCAAAAAATGGCTTAAACAGACTTAAGGTACATGTTTAAAGCTTTAAAAATCCACTTAGAAATTTTATTTATGTCTATTTTTGGTGTTACTATAGCTATTTGAAAAAACCGACTTTTTAAAAAAGTGTCTTTACATTTCTTGAAATATTTTAAAAAATATTAAAGACACATTAATTTAATCTAGATATTCTTTTTCTACAGGTTCTGGCAATAAGTTTTAAAAAAAAGACGTCCCAATATGTTCATTAGGCTCTGAGCAATCAGCGTTTGAAAATCGCTCGGGTCTCGTAGACCCAGTCTAGCAGTTACGTTAAATTCCGATAGTCTAGCAGTTGAGGGTTAATATTATTAGTAATATTATTATTATTATTATTATCATTATTTTACTAGGTGAAAATTATGTCCATTTCGTGGATATTTCGTTTCAAAGTTAGCAAACAAATTTCATTTTTTATAGAAAAAGCAATATATTAATAATATAAAATTTAATTCGAGAAATTCTTTAAAAAAAGGAATTTTAAGTGCAAAAAAATGAAAAAACATCAATTAATTTACGAATTTTTGATCAATTATAAAAGTTATATAGGTCAATCGATTCGTTTTGAGATAAGGAATATGGATTATGAATCCGTTGAAGCGTTCTCGAGATATCCTGGCGACAAAAAACGCTATACACACACACGTACACACACGTACACACACACACACACACACATCTGGACATTTGCTTAGGAATGAAAATTTACGCTTTTTAAATGAAAATGAGTCGATTTAGACTATTTTTGGAAAATCGAAAATCTTAACGATCACAAAGCTTCCTCCATGAGGAAGCAAAATGACAGAAAACATAAGGCACTATCACTTTAAACCAAAATTTTTATACGAAATGTACATCTTGGGGCCCTATAAATTGTTACACTTAATAAATATACTCCCGAAATACATAAAAAGAATTTTTGTAAATCTCGATGTAAATTCATTATTTTAGAGAGTTTTTATCAAAGAAGAGACGCATGACTATATGATCTGCTCAATATTTCGGATTCCGAAAATTGTCCGGAATACTGTTCGGTATTTGTCATCAGAAATTAATCCAGCTTTATCCGCATAAAGTCCGAATTTTATCCGAAAATTGTCCGAAAAAGTCCGAAATACTTTCTGGTATTTGTCATCAGAAATTAATCCGGTAGTAACGGAAACTTGTCCCGTCGAAGGAACATTAATGAAATCCGAAATTTATCCGCCCAGGAGGGAAAGTCGGACAACTGCCGAAATTTTCAAATGGCTGGGATCCGCGCCGGTTGTAATGCCAGTACAGACAGTCTGTACCCATTAGGATGTCAAATTACTATTGGCGCAGTACTGTTCAGTTCTGATTGTCGGATCCGACTTTCTACGCTCGCGCCAGTACTGGCGCGCTACTGGTTCTCTACTGGTACCGGCATTGTACTGGCTGGGATCCGCGCTGCGCCGCAAGCAAAGGGAGACCTAGAGACAGGGTTGTGCAGTGACGCGTCACTCGAGGTTTTTTTTACGTAATTTACAGGTATTTTACATAAGTAAAATACCGTATTTTACTCCCCACTCCCAAAAAATACATTATGTAAAATATTATTGAGGTAATTTACTAGGTATTTTACAGTAAAGTACTACGTAATTTACCTAAGGTATTTTACTAACACAACCGTGCCCAGAGAGCATAGTGCTAGCTAGTAGTGCAGGCAGAGGTCGAGGCAGGCCGTCGAATAGAGAGAGGCTGAGTAAATCGGAGGTCAAGAGGGATTCGGCGGACATTAGGGGGTGAATGACGGATGGAGATAGGGAGGCAGATGATAGCGATAGCAACAATACGGGATCATTAGTGCGAAGGAGAGGGGGAGAATTTAGATGAGTTTAGAGAGTTAAAGCAAATGTTTATGAATATGGGAAATTTATTTAATGATAAAATGAAAAAGTTAGATAATAAGAAGGAGGAAGACTTAAAAAGACAGGCAGGGGGGACAAAGAAGGAAGTAGGAGAGCTGGGGGAGAAGATAGTAGAGATAAAGGATATGTGGGAAAAATGGGAGAAAAAGTGGAATGAAGAAATAGAGTTTTGAAGAGGGTGGGGAGTTTAGAGAAGATGCAAGAAAAGTTAGTAGAAGGGATTAAGGGAATAACGAGGAGAAGAGAAAGGTAGAGAGAAGTTTTAAGGAGTTGGAGCGAAAAGTAAGTGCGAGAGGAGAGGGAGGAGTAGGAAGAGGTGATAGAGAGAGAAGTTAATGAGAAAGGTAAGAGAATTAGAGAACTTGATGGAGCAGAAAGAGAAGAGGAAAAGGAGAGATAATATCGTGATTTGAGGGCTAAGAGTAGGAAGGAAAGAAGAAAGAGAAAAAATAGCAAAAGTGCTAGGAGAGTTGGGAGCAAAGGTAGAGATTAAGGAAGAGATTGGAGTCGGAAATGAGGGAAACAACGCAAGTCTGTGGGTAGTAAAACTGGGGAGTGAGGTGGAGAAATGGCAAGTGATGAGGTTGAAAAGCAAGTTGAAAGGGAAGAGAATCTGGATAGAATCAGATAATACGGAAAGGGAAAAGAAGTTAAAAAGACAGTTAGTACGGAAGGCGGGAGAGGAGTGCAAAAAAGGGAATAAAGTAATAGCAGGTAGAGGTTTTGTATGGATAAAAGGAGAAATGTGGACAGTGATAGAAGAGGATGGGGAGTTTTTAAAGGTAGATGACATAAAGAGAAGTAGGGTAAGAGAAGCAAGGGAGAAACGGAAAGAGAGAAAGGGGTTGTAGACAAAGAAGTGGAGGTAACACAAGAAAATGAAAAAGATAACGAGACAAAAGACGGGTTTCGGAAAACAGAAAAAGAAGCAGGGAATAGGAGTGGAGGAAGAAATTAGAATAGTGTTTTGGAACGTATTATGGCTAAAAAATAAAGATTAAGGTTTTTGAAAGGTACTAGGAAAATGGGATATAGTAACGATGAGCGAGACTCGGATCGATTGGAAGGATTGAAAGACTATTGGTGGAAAGTTGCCATTAGGGTATAGATGGAAAATATAAGAGGCCAAAATGGAAAGTAAGATAAGGAAGAAGGCAGAAGGAATGGTGGACGGGGGTGAGAATAGAGAGGGCAGAGAGGAAGAAGCAACAAGGAAAGAGGAGGGATGTATACTGTATAGTTAAGAGGCGTATAGTATAGTATAGGAAAGAGGCGTAGATATTTTAATTCGTTAGTTAGGCTTTAACCCACACAGTACAAGATATTTTCTGAAACTTCCCTGGCCCTTACGCTCCAAGTTTCGGAATATTCCAATGAATTTTCAGGCTACTTTGGTGCAATTTGTAAAATGCCCGATCGCGAGACGATATTGACACGAAGTAGTTTTTAACCTCCTGGACATCTGCGGATGTCATATATATGTCACAAAATTCTGATTGGCTGCATATAAAAAAAAATTTGAACTTTTTTTTGAAATATTGTCTGAATATTGCAGGAATCTTTTTTTGCAATATTTTCTGAACATTGCATTACAATTTTCAGGTAATTTTTGGGATGAATATTGTTTCACAAGCGGACATTTTCGTACCTCTACCAATGTTGCTTGAACATTAATTTGAATATTCCGAAACTTAGAGTGTAAGGGTCATGCAAGTTTCGCGAAATATTTTGTGCTGTGTGGGAAATAGGTTAGAATATCAGAGATACCGAAAACCCTTAGGCTGTCATTTTCAATAAATTGGTTTTTAGCAAAGTTGACCGTTGAATTGACAGCTATCAGCTGTCCAAATTTCATTATAAGTAATTTATGTATCTTCTATGATTATAAATAATATAATTTAAACTCATATTGAGCACAAATAAAGGCCTCGAGTCCAAAAAGAAAAATTGTTTCACTTCAAAAGTTCGCCTTTACAACTTTGTTTAAAAAAAAAAGTTATAAAAAAATAAGAAAAGTAGCTTCCTACACCTCTTAAGAATTTAATTATTATGGAAATAAAAAAAAGTAATTGAAAACCCGTTAAGAATTGCAAGCTGTAGATAGTTTCGAACAATAAATTCCACGTTTGCCCCACTGTGCGACGCAGAGCCCACGCTCTTTATCTGCAGACGATAGGGGGTATAAGATAGGGGTATAAGACCACTCAACGAAGGCGATATGCAAGCTAACAACGGCTACCCAGGTGCGAATTGCGGTCGGCTGCCAGAGTTGAATGGTCGGCCCATGGTTGGCCCAACTCTGGTTGCCAGAGTGTCAGCACCCAAGGTTTGGTCGATTTCTACTTTTCGGGTGTTCCCGGTCACTTTCAGGTGTTTAAGGACCCGCTTGGGTACTCCCGGAACCATTCGGGTGTTTCCGACTCTGTTCGCTAGTTTTCAGCTAAAACGTGACACGTCAAAACAAAGCAGAAGTAGTGACACATGAGAAAAAAATTTGTCCAACTCTTGATTGTGCATTGCGCATGCGCAGTTAACTTTGTTCCCTATAGAAATAATAAAATTATTTTTTTTTATAGAGGCGCATGAATATTCCCCAAATCTCAAAATTCAACATGGAACTAATTCCCAAATGATATAATTCTCAAGTGACATAATTCTCAATGGACATAATTCCCAAATGACATAATACTCAATTCACATAAATCTCAATGGACATAATTGTCAATGAACATAATTCCTAATGGACATATGGGAGCGTTCACGAATGACGTCACGCATTTTTTTCAACTTTTGGATCCCCCCACCCCTCCTGTCACGCTCTGTCACGTGAGAGTAAACACTAGGGTGGTCCAAAAATGCATGGGAAAACAAAAAAATTTTTTTTTTTAATGCTCTCACCCCCTAGGATTGTTCTATATCGAAAAAAATACACCTATTTTTTGTTTTTTTTGTATTTAGATGGGGCTCAAAGCGCTCAAAGTTTCCCATGCAAAATGCATGGGAAAAAAAGGCTTTTTCATAGAAATGGTATAGAATCGCTAAAAATCAGTATTTTTCAATCGCCCAACTCTATTTCTCTTCAGAAGACTCCAAACAATAATGCCAAATTGTTTATTTAACGATTTTTTAATATTAACTATTTTTTAAAGGGACCCAAAAAACCCCCATAAATTACAAAATTACTAAAAAATATTTTTTACTATTTTTATGCAAGTTTTTTCCTAGATTCTGAATAAATAACATAAATATTGATTTTTAATCATTATTCCATGTAATTGCTAATTTGTTTAAACAAATTATTATTGTTTATTTGTGAGAGAAAAAATTCAATCCATGGAAGGTCGTAAAATACATAAAACACGTAGAATAGGTTTTAATGTATTTATTAGTCGCATTATTCCAATCAAACTCATGATTAAATTCAGATTGATGTGCGAAGAATACAGAATCAACATTCTTGCTATTACCCCTATGTTCGCCAGTACGTTTTTTCAAAGTTCTTTTTGTTTCCCCAATATATTTGGCATTTCGTGACGTCACGTTTAGGACTACCACCCTTTGCCCCATGTCATGTTTTGTCACATTTGGTCAATTAAGACTCCCCCCTCCTCTCATAGCGTGACGTCATATGAGGCATTCTCTGAGCAAAAAGTCACCCTAAAAAAAAGTTGCCTAATGTTTTGGTCAATGATATGTAGTCAAAAAACAAAAATTTTAAGTAGGTTCTTAGGTCTGTGTAATGCGTGGTTGCCATGTTATTAGGGGCCCAATTTTATTGCAGCGTAATTTTCAACTGCCAATAACTTTTAACGGGATGAATGGATTTAAAAATCTTATGGGTGTTTTTTGTGCAGAATTTCCTAAACTTTCAAATAAAATTACTCATTATTTTTATAATTTTATTTTTGACAAGAAAAATGTTTGTTTTTTAATTTTTGACCAACACTCCCCCTAGGAACTTTTTCATAGCTACCTAGAAATGATCCTTATTTTATAAGCTTTTTAACCCCCTAAATGCCATTTTGGGAGAGCAAGATTCGTAGAAGCTATAGGTGAATGTGTTTGAAAGTTTAGGAAATTCTGCACAAAAAAACACCCATAAGATTATTAAATCCATTCATCCGGTTAAAAGTTATTGGCAGTTGAAAATTACGCTGCAATAAAATTGGGCCCCTGATAACATGGCAACCATGCATTACACAGACCTAAGAACCTACTTAAAATTTTTGTTTTTTGACTACATATCATTGACCAAAACATTAGGCAACTTTTTTTTCAGGGTGGCTTTTTGCTCAGAGAATTCCTCATATGTGAACGCTCCCTAATTCTCAATGCACATAATTCTCAAGTGACATAATTCTCAATGAACATAATTCCCCAATGACATAATTATCAAATGATATTATTCCCAATAGACTTAATTCTCAAGTGACATAATTCTCAATGGACATAATTCTCAAATAACATAATTCCCAAATGACATAATTCCCAAATGACATAATTCTTAAGTGACATAATTCCCAAATGAAATATTTATCAAATAACATAATTCTAAATGCACATTATTCTCAAGTAACATAATTCTCAATGGACTTAATTCCCAAATGACATAATTATCAAATGACACAATTCTCAATGGACATAAATCTCAATAGACATAATTCCTGATGAACATAATTCTCAATGAACATAATTCCTAAATGACATAATTATCAAATGATATGATTCTCAATAGACATAATTCTCAAGTGACATAATTCTCAATGGACATAATTCTCAAGAGACATAATTTTAAATGGACATAATTCCCAAAGGACATAATTATCAAATGATGTAATTCTCAGTGGACATAATTCTCAGATGACATAATTATCAAATGATATAATTCTCAATGGACCTAATTGTCAAATGCCATAATTCTCAAGTTACATAATTCTCAAGTGACATAATTCCCAAATGACATAATTCTCAAGGAACATAATGCTCAATGGACTTAATTTCCAAATGACATAATTCTCAATGGACATAAATCTTAATGGACATAATTGTCAATGGACACAATTCTCAATGCTCATAATTCTTTAGTGATACAATTCTCAATGGACACACTGAGAGAAATAGATGCTACGGGGTACCATCTAGATGGTACCAGATTCCATATCTGATCTTAAATATACGGACTAAAGAATCTAGATAGTTCTGCTCCCTGTGTGTCAATAAATCACGACTTTTCTGAAATGTTATTTATTCTTAATATACGTATTTTTATTATACAGTTTTTTGCATTTATCCATAATTTAACGTTTCTTAATGTTTTTTAAAAAGTTAAGTTGCTTTTCTCAAGTTTTAAGCTCGAAATACTTTTAGGATGATTGCAATCATCCTAAAAGTATTTCTGTGGCTGAAAGGTAAAACAGCACAAGCGCCATTTTATTAAATTTGAGATAACATCAGATTCATATATATTTAGACATGCTTTTTAAAGTTTGATACTTGTAAAATGAGTAAAACATTTATTTACAGAGAAAATAATGAATAATATAATGACACAAGTCCACTTTTGTCGTTGAAAGAATAGTATAACGACACAACTCCATTCAGGCTGAGAAAAACAATTGACGCTTTTAAAAAATCACTGATTCTACAAAACGTTTTTTAAGTTATTGATTAAATTGACTCATCATTATGTATTTATATAATATACAATAATTATAAAATATAAAAATATATATATATAAACCTAGAAATGTCTTATTTAAGCCAGAGTTTAAGAGAAAGTAAATCATAACCATTTTTTGAAAATGACATTTAAAAACAAATTGAAGTTAGTTAGATATTACAAATTAAAGATAAAACGACACAACTCCAACAAAATGTAATGTCACGGTGAAAAAATATTAAATTTCTTTAAAATCGAAGCGTTTTATTAAATTTGATAAACGTATTTAAAAAATCCATTAAATAATAAGACATATTGCAAAACACCAAAAACATTTGTTGATTTTTCGATTTCACAGAACTAAGAAAAAATTAAAACTCGTTTATCTCGAAACCATGAAAATGGAGTTGTGCTCTTTTACCTTTCAGCCACAGAATTAAGCAGACGATTTGCTCAATTAACCAAAACGCTTGCTCAATAACCCCCTTTTTACTGGGAATTCTCAATGGACATAATTCTCAATGGACATAATCCTCAAAGGATATAATTCACAAATGGCATAATTATCAAGTAACATAATTCTCAATGGACATAATTCTCAACCCCCACAGCACCGAAAATTTCCTGAAAATTTATTAAAGATTTATTTGCAAACTTCGGAATATTTAGGTGCAAAGCTTAGTGAAAATTGTGTAAAGATTTAAATGTCCCGATTAAATAAATGTTTAGCGTAAAAGTTGACTGAAGATTTAAATTAAATTTTCGTGAAATTTTCATCGCAAAAGTTTCCTGAACATTTAAATTACATTTTCGTGAAATGTTCGTCGTGAAAGTTGACAGAAGATTTAAATTAAATTTTCGTAAAATGTTTGTCGCAAAAGTAGATTGAACATTTAAGTGAATATTTGCTAAATGTTGAGCGGAAAGTTGACCGAATAAAAAAAATTATATTAAATAGAAGGGGAACAAGTACGTTAAACAGTAATTAAATTAATATAAACACATTTATTAAATATTATTATTTAACATTTATTTTAGTTTTAATTTTCAGTAACAAAACAAAAGAAATGCAACACACAGGAAATTGTAAGTTGAAAGATTGTATTAGATTAAGCATTTGTAAAACGTTACAGAATCTTCAAAATTTTATTCAATAAATGTGTTTATATTAATTTAATTACTGTTTAATTTACTTGTCCCCCTTCTATTTAATGTAATTTTTTTTATTCGGTCAACTTTCCGCTCAATATTTAGCAAATATTTACTTAAATGTTCAATCAACTTTTGCGACAAACATTTTACGACAATTTAATTTAAATGTTGAATCAACTTTTGCGACAAACATTTCACGAAAATTTAATTTAAATCTTCTGTCAACTTTCACGACGAACATTTCACGAAAATGTAATTTAAATGTTCAGGAAACTTTTGCGATGAAAATTTCACGAAAATTTAATTTAAATCTTCAGTCAACTTTTACGCTAAACATTTATTTAATCGGGACATTTAAATCTTTACACAATTTTCACTAGGCTTTGCACCTAAATATTCCGAAGTTTGCAAATAAATCTTTAATAAATTTTCAGGAAATTTTCGGTGCTGTGGGGGAAGTGACATAATTCTCAATTGACAAAATTCCCAAATAATATAATAATCAATTGATATCATTCTGATTGGACATAATTCTTAAGTGAATAATTCTAAATGGACATATTTCCCAAATGACATAATTCTCAATGGACATGAATCTCAATGGACGCTATTGTCAATGGACATTTCTAATAAAAATTTTAGACAATCGCTTTTTAAAACAACAGAATACGAATCGATAATATTTTACCAAATTCCGAATAAATTCAAGAAATTAATATTCTAAAATTATCCCCAAAGATGTGTTCATTTATAGTTTTACTTTTATTTTTCGTTCGACTCAAATAAAAATCATTTTCGGACAGAATAAAATATAGAGACTTACCAAAACAGCATAAAATCATTCAATTTCAAAAATTTCGCTCATTTCTTTTAATCAAAATACACACTTTATACTTTCGAAATAATGACTATTTTACGATAGCCTTTTTTCTCATATACTACAAACGCTTTTAAAACTTCTTATTTTCGAAAAAAGACCATTTTTTTCATTTCCGCACTTTTTGACTATTGATTTTTTTTTCAATTCACAGATTACTCAATTTCGCTGATGCTAACGCTGACGATTTTTAAAAACTATATACAGGATAGTATATCCTTGGAAAAGATATTCTCGATGTCCAGGTCCAGGTCCCACGAAGGATTGCACTTCACGTACAACCGCACCGAGCGTTGGATTCATAAATAAACCTTTTAATTAAACAGACAATTGTCGACAAATTTTATAATTTATATACTTAGGCCTTTATTTTCTTCATAGTTAAATAATTTCTTTTTCTTCTTTCAGACACTTCGTTGCGAGCAGAAGCAGTCTTCCGAAAAGCAATGAAATGTGAAGAAAACAAGTATACACAGTCACATTTTGTTCAGCTTTCCGATTTTTAATGAAGTTTCAATTAATTAATCCTTGTTATTTATCAGATATCCCACCGCTGTCACCAAAAATTTTACACGTGACGTCCTGAACTCAGGGCCGTCTAGTTTTGAAGCGGCGAATATTTAAAAGTTTGATTTTAAATTAATAAAAAATTATATTTTTCATGGGTACTTTTTATCTGTCCTATGAAGATAGGTTGACAAGGAAATAACACAAAATAAGAAACAGAATTTAACTCTTCCATAAATAACTTTTATGTAAGCGGAGCACGTTTTGCTCGGTTTCTTGGCGCGCTTTTGAGACCCAAAGCAGACCAGAACCCCCTATCTACATGGAAGCTGATTCCGCGACAAGCGTCAAAACGCACAATAAACCCAATGAGAGAGAAAAGGACGGCAACAATAACAAACATTGGCTGTCCTTGTCACACTCACAATTCTATGTTTATACGTTCCGCGTATTTACGCATAACCGCAGAATCAGCTTCCATGTAGATAGGGGGTGAGAGAGACAAGGACAGACAATGTTTGTTATTGTTGCCGTCCCTTTCTCTGACGCTTGACGCAAAACGCGCAATAAAGCCAATGATAGAGAAAAGGACGGCAGCAATAACAAACATTGTCTGTCCTTGTCTCTCTCACAATTCTGTGCTTACAGTACGCTTCCATTTAATTGACCTCCATTTTAAATGAACTTCCATTTTATTTGAACTTTTTCGTACATTTTAAATGAACAAAATTATCCCTACCACTCATGTGCACGTAAGGGGAAATGTTACATTTCTTCTCAAGTGCAGAGTGTATTTGGTATTTCCCTAAAGAGTGGGAAGGGTCAATTAAAATGTTTCATCCGGTCCCAACGAGGTCAATTAAATGGAAGCGTTTTTCGCATCGCATGTATTATTTCATATACAGGCAAACCTGTCATGAGAGAAATGTAGTGGGGGTTTCTCTCATTACAGGTTTTTCACGTGAAGAGAAATTGGTGCGCAGTGATTTGTCAGCAATTATGGCACGACTGCGCATGGCGCAAGTTTAAATATATGACTCGTGGAAGGGGGTCGCGATAGGGGAAAATTGTCTCATGACAGGTTCTCTCATGACAGGTTTGCCTGTACACGGTATCAGATTAAACATATTGGGTGAATCTAAACGTAATGTTACGTGTTTCAACTTAATTTTCTGTAAAACATCTATGTTAGACGTGAATCAATTTATTTCCAACGTATCACGATCACGATGTAAAATATCATTAACTTTTTTTACAGTGTGACGGTATTAAAGATCAAGTTGAAAGGATTAAATATAATTATTTCGCAACCTTCAAATTTCAAAGGATTACTGAGTTTTTCGGGTTCATAAATAAAAGTGATAAAATATAAAGCCTGAAATAACAAATTAATTCCGGAATTTCCTAAGTATTTCCGAAAATATAAGCTACTTTATTACGTAAATGATTTAATTCTACTTTCCGTAGTCTCAATCGCGTTCCGTAGACGTCTTTATTAAAAGTACTTGCAGTCGCCTGATTTTTCAATCAGAGTATCGGGAAACTACGAAAACCTCCACTAAGTACAGTTGTACAATAAACTTATAACAAATAATCAATTTCAACAATTAAACATTGAGACATAACCTCAGTATTCATAATGTAACATAACCTGAAAATAATACATTAAACCAAGCTTAGTTTCCAATTATTATTTTCTTAGTCTAAAAGTCTCTTATTTATATATTTTATTCTGCCATGTATTAAAACCCGCGAATAAAATTATATATTCAAACTTTCCGCTCTTATAAAAATAAAAATGAGCGCATGCGTAGAAATAAAACATGCGTGCGATCATCACACACAAACTGTGATGCTGCCCTCTACGTTGAGTTTTATGTATAAACCTCCCCATTTCCCATGCGAGGCAGCGTGAGATCCATAAAAAGAGACAACCTCTGTTCCAAGTACCCCTTGTCGCAGCTTGTCTAACTCATGCTTTATGGCATGAGCCCTCATGGGGCGCAGTCCCATGAGGTGGCATAATCGAATAGTGGAATAGATTTCAGACAATCAATATTTAGTCTCTAGCGAAAAACATTACTCTACCGTTGGAGATTAAATATTGATTGGCTGAAATCTATTCCACCTCATGGGAATGCTAGATAGAAATACGGATACGCGACCAGAGCATGAGACAGAAAAGGACAGAAACATTCTCTGTCCTCTATTATCTCATGCCCTGCTCCCGTAACCGTATTCATTTCGCTTTGAGCATATCAAATAATATCTTTGGCATTACAGGCAAACCTGTCATGAAAGAACCTGTCATGAGACAATTTTCCCCTATCGCGACCCCCTTCCACGAGTCATATATTTAAACTTGCGCCATGCGCAGTCGTGCCATAATTGCTGACCAATCACTGCGCACCAATTTCTCCTCACGTGAAAAACCTGTAATGAGAGAAACCCCCACTACATTTCTCTCATGACAGGTTTGCCTGTAATTATAATTTTTACGTGATTTACGTCAAAAACTTCCAAGTTACGTTCAACTTTACATCCCTGGTACCGATTTTACTGAAGTTTTGAATTTCCGTTTATAGATGTCAGTGCAATAAAATATTTGACGGTAGAGTCATGAAGTCTAGTATAATTTGTATAAATCATAATGTTTTGTTTTGCAAACTAAATAATAGATGAAAAGGTTCTGTTTGTCTTTATTTTGAAAACGTAAGCTGCAAAAAAAACATTTAAACTAAATGTAAGTTGTTAAATTGGTTACAAATACTTATTCTACTTAAATTAGGAAATATATCATCATGTCAAGTATTTTTACTAATGTTCAGATTTCACAATGTTTTATTCAATGATAATTAAAAAAAATTTTGAAATAATTTTATTAATGTATTTTTAACTTTTTGCAATTTGAAGCAGGCATTTTTTAGAATTTTCTTCGACGATTGTGCAAGTACATATATATATATATATATATAGTGTAAAAATACATGGGTTATAATCTTTCCTTAACGAAGTTAATTATTCTTGATGTTCAACTTAAGATAAATTTTGAGTTACTTCTGATTTCCTATGACAATTTCATGTTATTTATTCACTTGTTTAAAACAATTTTAATTAAATTTTTTCACATTCACTCACACACAATTCGTTAGATTTTAATTCAGCCTGTTAAATTAGTTTACAATTTTCAAGCTAAATTTTTCGTAGTAAGCGCTTGAATTATACAATTCATTTGTAGCATACATTTATTTCTAATTAAAATACATTTTGCCTAAGTATGTAACACACATATTTTAGGTTTTAAAAAATAAACTTGTCACTGATGAAGGCTCCCATTAGAGCAGAAACGTTTGACAGACTGTAGAAAAATCTTTTGTTTTGCTTTACCGGATTCTTATGTCAATAAAATACATAAGTATTCCATCAATCATATTATTTAAGATAAGGATCAATACAAATTAAATTTGAAAATAAATCCAATTTATTACTAATATTTTGGTTAGCTTATAAAGTCTATTTTTTAAATAAATTGTTCACAAAATTAAACGATCAAAATTGTTTATAATGTTCGAAGTGTCTAAACGTACGCATACACGGACACAATAATTATTCATCTAAACGTCCGGATAGTCCGAAATTTAGCAACATAACACAAATGAGACTAAACTAAAGGCTAGTAAAATATTGTCAGTAAAAATTTGGTGAAAGTTCTTAAAGTTAAACAAGTTACATTCTTCGGAAATTTCAACCCTATTCGCCTTAGAACTTAAAAGAACCCTCCTGTATCACGAACAATGTAAACCGTTAAACCCCAAAAATTTTAAACAATACTGTAAGGGTTATCTGTAAAGGTTGTAAGGTTACAAAGTAAGCCGGTAGTAAGCATACAGTGAGCTTAAAATTTCCGCCTAACAATAAGCTTAGAAAGTAAGGTCATGGTAAGCTTACATCGTAAGCTTGTGGTAATCTTTCACCGTAAGCTTTGGGTAAGCTTGTGGTAAGCTTACAAAATGCTTAAAATTTAAGGTTGTGGTAAGCTTACATTGTAAAGTTGTCATTTTTTAATAAAAAAAATTATTTAACGCTTTTTTGCGGGACGCCGTTGAGGATATGTTCACTTTACATATTTTCGAAGACAATTAATATAATATTAAAGACGCCAACGAGTTTCGAACCTAGCTAACCTAACTACCGAACCTAATCTCGAACGCATTAGTACCCCTCGGCTATCGAGAACTTGGAATTTATTTCAAAAAATGTAAATGATATTTTATTTTGGAAGTTTCTCTGGTAACATATGATTTACATTCTCTGAAATGAATGTCCTCGATAGGTGAGGGGTACTAATGCGTTCGAGATTAGGTTCGGTAGTTAAGTTAACTAGGTTCGAAACTCGTTGGCGTCAAGATTTTTAATATTATATTAATTGTCTTCGAAAATATGTTTACTAGCTTACAACAAGCTTACACTGTAAGGTTACATTTCACAACCTTACAGTGTAAGCTTACTGCAACCTTACGGCGTCAGCTTACTGTAACCTTACACCGTAAGCTTACTGTAAGCCTACCACAACTTTAAATTTTAAGCATTTTGTAAGCTTACCACAAGCTTACGGTGTAAGCTTACGAAAGGGCTACGGTGTGAGCCTACCACAAGCTTACGGTGTAAGCTTATTGTTAGGCGGAAATTTTAAGCTCAGTGTATGTTTACTACCGGCTTACTTTGTAACCTTACAACCTTTACGGATAACCCTTACAGTAGCCTTACAGCAAACTATCGTGCTATTTGGGTATTTTAGACAGACAAAAATATTTTATTTGGCTATTTGCTGCACCAGTATTGCCAGTAGCCGGACACATAGTCGCAGCCTTCTTTTTTATTGTGTCAATATTTTACTAGCTGGTCGTTTAGTCTCATTTGTGTTATGTTGACGTTTCGGTGCACATTTCACGTCTTCATCAGAAATTCTATAAAATGAGTATTCATTTTGTATATAATATATTTGAAAGAAGTTAAATAAATAGGGAATTTTCATAATTATATAGGGTCAGAATTCAGGAAATCAGCACGCATAGAAAAAAACAGTTTATTCATTTTTATTGAAATGGGGTTACTGTACCAATTGTCGAGGGTTTTAGGCAATATGTGACTTTGACATTTTTTTTTCTCGGAAGTAAATGCACTTCAAAATTTTATTTTTGTATATTTGGACGAAGAATTTAATAACGTTTAATATTAATATTTATTTTTTTAATTTAAACTAAAATGTTAAGCAAAAATCATATTTAAAAGTCAATTGAACAAAAGCACCATTTGTCGATGGTCTTGTACCAATTTCTCGAGGATCTGTTCCAATTGTCGAGGGTATATATATATATGACATTTTTAAATATATAACATAACAATTAACCTCTACTGATATTAAAAAAATCGAGTAGATATTTACTTTTTAGACAAAAATATTATAGAAAATTACCATTAAACAAATATATTTATTTAACTATAAATTAATAATTTATAATATTGATATAAAAACTTTTTTTATGGTAGGTAGATGAAAGGGACAAAAAAGGATTTAACTATTTTTGAACTTTTAAATTAAGTTAATTGAATTAAATTAAATGTGTTAATTAGACACACATTGGAAAAATAAATAATTTTAAGTCACATTAAATTTTTAAAAATATGAAAAAAACTTATTACGAACAGTATATAATATTAATCAATTAAACAAACCCTCATCAGGAGCTGGAAAAAAGAAGAAAAGATTAGTAGTACTCCGGCCTTAGTCTTGCAGTTTCCGGATAGCTGGCCGGAGTACTACTAATCTTTTTTTCTCTTTTCCAGCTCCTGATGAGGGCACTGGGTGAGTGCCAAAACGTCGATCTTTTATATTTTTTAACTAATTCTGTTTCTTTTCAGCTAAGGGAGATTAGAGGCAGTAGGTAGTGGGTTTGTGGATTGAGGAGGTTCCTACTTACCTTTCATCTCCCTTTCCAGTTTTGATACAGGGTTTTTCTAATTTTTCGTCCGCGAATTGGTCGTAAATTGTTTCTTTAATATGTATCGGACGTTAAGGTTATTTTTAATTTTTAAATATTTTTTACAAAACTTATTGCAAAATGAAAATTTTAAACACGTTTTAAATAAAAGCTTATATTTCTTAAATGAGTTTTCGAATTTAAGTAAACCTTGCATGGAACCAAAAGGCATAAAACATAATTCTACTTACAGTTAGACAATTTAAAAAAATATATTTTTTTCATAATTTGTACTCTAAGAAATCGAAATCCATTGAGAAAATTGACGAGGGCTTATTTTTTTGGGGCATTCCTTGAAAAATTCGTTCGATCGAAAATGGATATCTTTTAGTTTTCTGTTTTCTTTAGTATTCTAGGTGCTAAATAAGTATGCCGAAAAGTTTTGCAACATTTTTATCACTTACTTAGCATCAAAAATACTAACAAATGATTAAGTTTAAGCAAAAGCTATCCAGATTTCTCATGGAATGCCCCAAAAAAATAATCGCTCGCAAATTTTCTCAATGAACTTTGATTCCTTAGAGTTTTAAGTGTATTTTAATTTTTTTTACCGATTTTTAAAAGGTCCAGAACATTAAATAAATAAATTAATTGTTCATAAACAATTTATAAACAAATTATGGAAAATTTTGTAATTTTAAATTTTCGATCTATAATTGGAAGTCTATTTTATGCTCTTTGATTCTATCCTAGGTACACTTAAGTTGGTATACTCATTTATGAAATATAAGTTTTTATTTAAAAAGTGTTAAAAATGTTAATTTTGCAATAACTTTGTAAAATATGTTTAAAATTTTTTTCGTTTGGTGGGAATATTTTTATGATCAAACATGTAATAATTTTTTCAATATCGATAAGAAAGAAAAATCATATTTTTTTATGCTGATTTCTCGAATTCTGAACACCTTGTTTTTTAAAAAATAAATTTTTTACCTGGGTAGAGGCCGTAGGAATATATCCATGAGGAGTGGCGTACCAAGCATTGTTGGCGCCCGGGGCAAAAGGGAATTTTTGCCACCCCTTATTGAAAATTATTTCATCGATTTGCAGCCCCCAAATTCATTGGGCTCGAGGTTGGCGCCCGGGGCGACTGCCCCCTCTGCCCCCCTCTAGATACGCTACTGTCCATGAGTTGATGCAATAAAAACATTTTGTGTATGTCAAGATATTATTAAAAAATGTCACAATATTAAAACCGTCATACATATATATAAATGTCCAAGTTGATAAAAATACTTTTCTTTACTTTATGGTTTCTGCCTTACAACAAAATTTTAAAATTTAAGGAAATTAGAAATAATTCTATTAATTCAGGATAAATCAATAATATTTATAACCTCAGTTTATAATATGTCTATAATTACGAATATTGTAAATGCTGCAGAACCAATATTGAATTTTATTTAGATTTTAGTTTTTTTCTTTTTATTTTTTAAGGTTTTGGTGATTACTTTTTAGATTATTAAGTAAAAAATGAAAAATAAAAAATAGTTTTAAGTTTTGCTGATATTATGAGGAATAAATTTTTAGACTTGTAGACCTTATTTATTAAATGAACTCGATGTGTTGTGGCCTTTGGTCTGGTTGATTAAAATGTTTCAAACAATAATTTAAGACATGTATAGAATTTTTTATTGATTCAGTTTATGCATTTCATGGGTTTATCCCAATCTTCAGGACTGTAAAATATAAAACTTCTTAACAAAAAGTAGAATTCTAACAAAGTAAATAATAATATGATATATAATTTACACATACCGCATAAAAGATTCTTGAGAATAGTTAAAAGGTTTTGGTAAAATTATAAGAATCTAACATTTTATAAAACTTTTTGAGGTTAGTAATACGATAATATTTTTTTTCAATCACATTCCGATGTATCGAGTTCATTTAATAAATTTTTAGATTAAAAATGTAAAAATAATTCTTCCGTAATGTTATTAGGTTTAAATAAATTGGGTCTGCATTTTCTTCAAAACTCAAATATAAAAATTTCCTTTTGTCCGAATTTTATTTAACCGAAAGTCTATTTATTAAAAATCTAATTCGACACACATTTTAATTATCAGAAATCTTATTAATCCAAAACTGCATTTATCAGAAATCTCAATTATTACAAATTGCATTTATCAAAATTCTAATTCGTCAGAAATTTTAATTATCAAACATTTTATTTATCAATAATTTCATTTATCTAAAAGTGCGTTTATCAAAAATATCATTTGTCCAAAATCGCATTTATCAGAAACTGTATCTATTCGAAATATCATTTTCCAGAATATACAACTGTACTGTACTGCATTTATAAAAAATCTTATTTGGTCAAAATTTAATGAACCCGACACTTTTGTTTTCAAGCGAGTTTCTCATCCCTAGCCAAGTCGGTAATGCAGAATAAATGTCGCTTCAGCTAGTGCGCAAAAATTTTAATTTAACTTCACAATCATTATATATTTTAATTTTCGCGCACAAGCTAAAGCGACATCTATTCTTCATCACCTACTTCTTCAGGGATGAGAATCTCGCTTGATTTCGTATAAGTGAGCTTTCCGACAATTGGTATTTCTGATAAACACAATTTCGGACAAATAAGATTTCTGATAAATGAGCTTTCTGATAACAAGAACTTCTGACAAATTAGATTTCTGATAAATGCAATTTCGGGCAAAGAAGATTTCTGATAAATGTACTTTTGGATAAATGAGATTTCTGATACATTCAATTTAGGATTACTGAGATTTCTGATAATTGCACTTTTGGTTTAATATGATTTCTGATAAAAAATTCGTATCAAATTAGATTTTTGATAAATAGTCTTTAAGTTATATGAAATTCTGTCAAATGGATATTCTGACAATTGAGTTTTGGAGAAAATTCAGGCGACTCACTCAGTAAAGTGTTTTCCGTAGTATGCAGTGAAAATGTCTTTCTCTTTTTAAATTGGGCTCAGATTTTGGACGTCTGTTTTCAAATTTAGAGAATTCTCATTTTTTACAATGTAGAATATTTCCAAGATTTCTCTTCGTTTCAGATTGCTCTCGTTTTTAAAAATTTTAGTTTTTTTTCCCGAAAAATCAAAACTGTTAGCAGGTTTACACCATCGGAGTATTATACCCACGAGAGTAAAATACTCGCGCTTATTCGTTCAGAAGGTGATTATTATCTCCACTTTCTCGCTTGAAAGAGAGAAAAATACCTCCTAAGCGATCAAGCTCAAGTATTTTACTCTCGTGAGCAGTGGCGGACTAACTAGATAGGCAATGTAAGCAGCTGCCTGGGGCGGCACATTTTCAGGGGCACATTTCCGAGATAATCGACTTTTTAATATTTTTAAAAAAACATTGTCAGTTTGTCAATTTTTAATGTTTCTAAAATTTTCTTGTGGATATTGAAAGAGATTGAAAAACCCTATCAGAATCTGGAAAGAAAACCTAAATATCTTAATTAGATCAAGAAATATGAACATTTAAAGAAAAAATAGGGCAAGTTCGAGTTACACTCGCACTAAAATCGAGGGTTCCGTACACAAAACAAAATAATTTTTAATATATTTGATACTATTAAATATATAATATATAAATTATACATATTACATATAATATAATAAATAAAATAGAATATATAATGAATTTTTTATAAAAAATCGACCACCCTCCCCCCCTATCTTCCAAAATATTTTACTTAGAGAGTTCAAATTTTGTACAGGAATGTATTGTCAGGTGTAAATTACATCAAATTTATAGAGAACGTGATCGTGATTGCATTGTCAACGAAAAATCCAGAGATTTTAGCAAATATCCATAAAAAATACTCAAAAATCATTTTATTTCCTTAACAACGCTATGATCAACTTCTATAATCATGTTCTCTACAATTTTTCTGTAATCTACACGTAAAAATACATTTTTGTACTAAATTTGAACTCTCTAAGTCAAATTGTTTGGAAGTTATGGGAGGGGGGATACGGTCATTTTTTAGCATTTTTTTTAAATCGTTGCTTTTTGCTTAAAAATACTATGATAACGATCTGCAACAAAGTTCTTTATAGTTTTTCTGTAATCTATATGCCAAACTACATATGTATACTAAATTTCAGCACTCTAAGTACAATAGTTTGTCAGATATGAAGGTGGCATTGTACACTTTTAATGCATTTTTGCTAAAAAAAATGACCGTATCCCCCCCCCCCCCTTATCTTCCAAACTATTTGACTTAGGACGCTGAAATTTGGTACACGTATGTAGATTTACGTGTAGATTACAGAAAAATTATAGATAAAGTGATGATTATAGTGCTGTCAAAGTTATAACACTAAATTATTGCACATATGTTAAAAAAATGCTCAAAAATATTGTTATTTCCTTGACAACGCTATGTTCAACACATACAATCATGTTCACTATAATTTTCCTGTAATCTATACGTGAAAATACATTTGTGTACCAAATTTGAACTCTCTAAGTTCAATAGTTTGGAAGTTAAGTCCCTCTTATCTGTCAAAATATTTGACTTAGAGAGTTCAAATTTGGTACACAAATGTATTGTTATGTGTAGATTACAAAAAAAATATAGAGATCGTGATGGTAATAGTGCTGCAAAATAAAAGCGAAGAGTTTGCAGCCAAAAAATATCAAAATTTCTCAAAAATCTTGTTATTTTCTTGACAACGCTATGATCAACCCTTGAATCATGTTCTCTATAATTTTCCTTTCATCTACACGTGAAAATACATATGTTGGCCAAATTTGAACTTTCTAAGTCAAATAGTTTGGCGGCTAGGGGGGGGGGGGTACGATTTTTGACAAAGTCTTTCCAATGGGGTTCCGTGCGTACACTTGTGGTGTACGGAACCCTAAAAATTGAGTTTTTTTACTGAAAAGTCTTCAAAATTTAAATGCTCATAACTTCAAGGAAAACTTTTTTTTCGCAATTCGCAAAAATACGTGTCACCTAATTTCCATTCAAAATTAACATATTTCATCCTCATCACATTCTGTGATCACAAGTGAACATCTTGCCTGATTTGAAATGGAACCCACCTTATCATCTTTTGTATATTTCTTTTGCGTATGATGTGAAAACCTGCTACCAGGTACCCTGTAGCCCGTATAATAGGGTTATGCGGGGGTGGCGATGTTCTGCCAACCCGCTAAAAACACCTTTATTTGGGGACCTTAAGACCACTCCCGGCTAGCACTTTCCGCGCGTATCACCTTCAGGAGTGGTCGTATATCGCCGGTGCACAGTGTACGAAAAAGCTGTTTTTGTGGACAAAAGTCGCTCGACAGCTCAATTTTCATTCGATTTTAAAGTTTTTTTTTTTAAACTGATCGTTAATTCATAGGCAATGCTCTCCTGCTGCTAAAAATTAATTTTATGTAAAGCTTTTTTTTTTATTTGAGGTTAAACATTAAAATTCTGTTTATTAAATAAATTTGTTACCGCAAAGAAATATTTTCCATGCAGAATCACTAAAAAACACAAAATGTTTACATTTTAGTCATGAAAAATTTGTTTTTATCATAAAAATCATAAATATGAGGTTATAAATAAATTAATGTTAAAAAATTATTCTAACAATAGTTATAATATATAATATGTTAAATTTCATATTTTTGTTTAAATTTTGTTAATTTTTTAATCACTTTTGAAAAGAAAACTTAAGTATGCTAGATGTACCTATTACTGCGAATGCATCAATTACTGCGATTTTTTGAAGAAAGTTATTATGCACTTTTCATGATTGTAAAATTAACTCAAATTAATTTAAAAAATTATTTAAAACCTTTTTTTGTTACAATTGCCAATAAAGATATACATTTAAACGATTAATTATTTAATTATTCTAGATTAAATTACAATTTACCGCAGTAATTGGAACATGCGCGTGTTTCTATTACTGCGGGCAACCTAACCTTCAAATACACGTTATTCTTGTCGCAGTAATTGGGGCACAGTAATTGATCCATACCCGCAGTAATAGTATCACAGAGAATTTTTTATAAATTTGTTATTTAAATTCTTTGTATATTATAATTAGTGGCTTCTACTTCAATAGATAACAATAATGCTTTTAAACTCAGTCATATGTGACTTGGAAAGTTAAAAGGGACCTTACGTCAAAAAAATCGATTTTTTTATGTTTAGTTCATTCAAAAGAGTAAACTTTTCTCTTTCAGAATCACCTATTAGTAAAAAAAATCGATTTTTTGACGTAAGGTCCCTTTTAACTTTCCAAGTCACAATATTTATCTCCTTTTTCAAAGTTTTATTGGAATTCGATTTCACACAGCAGTAATTGGCACATCTACACTACTGTTATTCATTTGGGTGCCATTTTCATTCAAAAAAACTTTTTAACTTGAAATAATTTTTTTGGTTTTTATATCTAAAGAGTGACTTTTTTCAAAAATAAAGTTATAGATTATTTACCTTCACATAGCCACTGATGAATATTGAAACTCTTTTTATATGTTTGAATATAGTGTTCTTCAATGTTTAAAAAAATTGTAAATTGAAATTGTTTCATTTATTAAATTCATGATTTAAACTCTATGGAACGACGAATAATGATAAATATTGTTTTATCTTTACCAAATTGTATTCTTAACCTACAAGAGAAGTTTCAATTAAAGTTAGTTTATATGTTAAAAGAAACATCGAAAATCAATCAATTCATTTTTGAAAAAAATAATTTTTTAAACCTATACATTTAATTTTTCATGTGTTTTGGTTGCAAGTACTTTATGTTTTAGTACATTCGAAAAATATTTAAGGAAAACAGAACAAATCATTATGCTAAAGAAATCAGTAGGTGTAGTAAAGTTAAAGGAAAACTGCATTTTGTTACAAAATAATACAAATTGTTCAATTTGTATAGTTGTGTTTAAGCCTCTTCACCAACGACAAGGTAGCAGCTTACGAAGAGGGTTTTTTTTTGTATTTTTGTTTTTTATTATTTTTTTTTTATGTTTTTAATTAATTTATTTACAAAAGAACTAAAGTAACGAATAACTTGAAACTAATGTGTAACTATTAACTTTTAAGCAATTTTTCAGCTCCTTTTGTCAATGCCTTTACTTTTCTTTGCTCCTTAATCCTGAAAGAGCTTACTTTAGGATCTGAAGATACCAGGAGATAATGAATCGTATCTTTATTGGTAAGTTCTCTTCTGGACATTCTGCTATTTTTGCTCCTTGCTTTTCGAAAGATCTTATTATTGGCTTCTTGGGGTTCTTCTGATAGCCATCCAAACGGTACATCGAATGATTTGATTATTTCGCTGCCATGAATCAGAACTTTATGAACAGAAGGTGGCATAGGATACCAATTATATAAAGCCACGCATGTTTCAGCTGTTTCAAAACAAAATTTTTGAAATTTGTCACAATCAATCATTCTACCGCAAGTTATGGCTTGGAGAATGTCATGAAATCGAGTAATTAAATTCTCATCCAACCCTGTATATTTAGCTACTTCTTGAGCTTGAGCAAAAAAGGAGCGAGCTACATTCCCAGTGTTACTTGTCCCTGCACCTTGTTTAACAACATCAACAGTTAATCCTAAACAAGATTTTAATTTAACTTGAATTTTTTTTTTCCTTAAAGCTTTTAATTCCTTATGTTCTTTCGATCTTGCAGAACCTTTACAAAAATCCAAATTATAAGCTATATGAAGCAAATACTCCATAAAGCGAATCCAACAGTGTAACGTAGATAGACCAAATTTAAAGTATTCAATATTACACTGAAGCTGCCTTACAAACTGTAGGTCATTAACTTTCTTGGGACCAATTCTGCAAATATTACAGCAATTTGAAGCTCTTTGGTTGCACAGAACATTGCATACCTTGCCATCTATCATTGTACATTTTACATCGAAACTTACATTCAACTTTATATTACTAAATTCAAGCTCATACACTTCTACCTGTTCCAATAAATTTGTGAAGGTTTGATACTGTTGTTCAGTAATTGAAGGATTTTCTTTAACGAAGCCGAATTTTATCGTTCGACAAAAATGAACTGAATTTGGAGTATCATTACTCCAAATTACAACATCATTTGCTTTCAATTGAAGAGGAACAAAGGAAACCAAGAATATAGAATCGTCCATATTTCTTTTCAAATCATCATTCTCATCTTCGTCCTCATCATCATCGCTGCTCTTATTCATTTGGGATGACCACTTTTGTCTTGTAGTTTGTTGACCACTAGCTCCATCCATCCCCCACTTCCCTACTAAAACTAATTTTTGTTCAGAAAGAGATTTTAATATGTCAGTACTTAACAACGACAAAATTCTTTTAACCGTGTGAATTAATAAGGATATAAAATCAATCTCTACTCCTGACTCCGATATATTTATATGATCACTTTCAGGGTAACATTCATTTTTAGCTTCAACAACCTTCTCATACGAAGGATAACTTTTATTACCAAATTCATCATTATAAATCTTCAGCTTTTTATATTTTCTGGCTGTTAAATCTAAATCTACGTACATTGCTAAGATTTTATCCATATCTTCAAATTCATTTAAATCTACAACTTCAGGTTCGGAAACTTCATCACATGCTTTATTCTTCTTTTTTAAAGCTTCTTCTAACTCTTCTTTACTGTGATTAGAAGCAAGTTCATCTGCACGTCTTTTTTTAGTCTTCCTTGAACCTTCTTCAAATGATAATCGCGGACGACCTTCTTTAATATTATCACGAATATTACTTTTTTCATTAGATATATTAAGTGTAACACCATCATCAAGTTGTTCTTGAAAATCCACAACAAAATCTTTTCCAATGAATACTTCAAACTTTTCAATAAATGCTTTTCTATTTCGTCTAACATTTTGCCACTTTTTTGAAAACTGGGGATAGAACACATTCAGTAACCTTTTCTTTAGCTGTAATAATTGTTCTTTAGAAAAGTTATTTTCACTTTGAATTTTATTCAGAACAGAATCTACTTTACTTCCACCATCACAGGAATTAGTATTCCAAAAAAGCTCGCACAAACTTAAGTTATTTATTTTATAATTCATTTTCGCATCATGCGTTTGACATGTGAAAAAACTTTTGATATTTTCATAAATGTTTTGTTTAGTATGAAAAAACATTTGAAGTTCCATATGAAAATGCATTTCATAAAAATCTCGTAAATCTTTTGTTCTTTTTTTTTAATTGTTTTGAAATAAGGGTAAAGTAGATTAGGTTTTGAAAAACATTGAAAGTGAAAACAAATTTTTTTAACAACAGTTATTTCAGGTAAGAAAAAAGTTCCTGAATGTGTTCAGCCAGTATGCAGAAAAGTGGAAACTTTGAAACAAAAAAAGCATTTATTAAAAACTTCAAAACATTAATTGGAAAAGGTTTTGTTATATGTTTTCAAGAGCAACCTAATGATAATTTTACAGTTAATAGATCACAGTAAAAAAGTAATATTTGCGATAATATTACAGAAGGTCGTACGCGATTATTATTAAAAAACGGATCAAGCAAAACTAAAAGAAGACGTGCATACAAACTTGCTTCTAATTACAGTAAGGAAGAGTTAGAGGAAGCTTTAGAAATAAAAATAATACATGAGTTGAAAGTGCCGAATCTCAGGTCTTAGATTTAAATGAATTTGAGGTTGTTAGTAAAATTCTAGAAATGTAGGTGAATTTTAGACAAAACAGCAAGAAAATAAAAAAGCTGAAAACTTGTAATGATGAATTTGGTAATAAAATATATTCTTTATATGAGATAATTGTTGGAGCCAAAAATGTTACACTGAGAGAAACCGATAGTAAGATTTTGATGTTAAAAAGGTTATGTTATACGGTATTATCATTATGCTACTGGCTACCATCAATGATGTTAAAAAAATATAGTTATTGTATCCCGTACTATCAAGATGTTACTCCGTACAATCTGGTGGTAACTGTTACTATCTAGATAGCTGTCCGTATTTGTAACATTAAATATGGTTACCGTGAACATCATTATGTTACCCATAACTATAATTTTCTCTTAGTGTACTCTAAACGTGATTGTATTTCTAAATGATGTTGTTTGGAGTTATAATGCTTCAAATTCAGTTCATGTTTGTCACACCATAATTTTTGACTTATTGAAAGAAAGTCCTTCAATTACACTGCAACAATATCAAAATTTCTGAAACTTATTTTAACAAGTTCAATTTTATAAGGTTGAATTTAGGGATATGCAGTTTCACAGTTAAGTAATGACGTGGACAAAAATGGAACTAAGAAATTGCTTAGAAATCAGTAGACCTTTTAACTTGTCTTGAATAAAGAAGCTCAAACTTAACTTTGCAAATAAAATACTTTCGGTAATTGTATAACAAAATTCAGTTCTAGTTTAACTTTTCGTACGGATTTGTTCAGTTTATCAATTACTGTACCCCAATTACTGCGGTGAGAATAACGTGTATTTGAAGGTTAGGTTGCCCGCAGTAATAGAAACACGCGCATGTTCCAATTACTGCGGTAAATTGTAATTTAATCTAGAATAATTAAATAATTAATCGTTTAAATGTATATCTTTATTGGCAATTGTAACAAAAAAAGGTTTTAAATAATTTTTTAAATTAATTTGAGTTAATTTTACAATCATGAAAAGTGCATAATAACTTTCTTCAAAAAATCGCAGTAATTGATGCATTCGCAGTAATAGGTACATCTAGCATACTTAAGTTTTCTTTTCAAAAGTGATTAAAAAATTAACAAAATTTAAACAAAAATATGAAATTTAACATATTATATATTATAACTATTGTTAGAATAATTTTTTAACATTAATTTATTTATAACCTCATATTTATGATTTTTATGATAAAAACAAATTTTTCATGACTAAAATGTAAACATTTTGTGTTTTTTAGTGATTCTGCATGGAAAATATTTCTTTGCGGTAACAAATTTATTTAATAAACAGAATTTTAATGTTTAACCTCAAATAAAAAAAAAAGCTTTACATAAAATTAATTTTTAGCAGCAGGAGAGCATTGCCTATGAATTAACGATCAGTTTAAAAAAAAAAAACTTTAAAATCGAATGAAAATTGAGCTGTCGAGCGACTTTTGTCCACAAAAACAGCTTTTTCGTACACTGTGCGGTGCTCTGTGGTGCTCTGTCGCCGAAACGACTTTTTCCGGTTCGCGGGACCTACGATCATTGACGGTCATGGAGGCCCTTAACGCACACAAGATAAGTCAAGGGTCTCGGTGAACGGGCAATTCACTCTAAAAACACTTCAGGAGAAAAAAAACTTCCTCTATCTGCGTTTTTTCGACTCAAGTAGCCCTTAAAAGGCTACGCTTTAGATCCTCTTCTCTTTTTGCCTGTTCCAGAACTCTCCTAAAACAGATACACTTTCCAAAGCCTGCATAATGAGACGTTCCCGCCTCATTCTCCGGCTCGCCCGCGCAGAGGAAGCAGAACCCTTCCTTTCTACATTTTGCAAGAGGGTGTCCCGCATCCTCACACTTGAAGCAAGCGGAGGATCGATCAAACCCCTTGCAGTCAGCTTTCATATGGCCAAAACCAAGGCACTGATGGCACCTTGTGACTATAAGTCTCCTTCGGATTGGGCAACTAAGAAAACCCAAGTTTACTCTTCCTAATCTTTCTAAGCGTTCTGCTTCCTCCTGATCCGTGACCAGCATTGCAATTTTATCGCCTCTCCGGTTTGGCTCAAGGACCGTAACCTGCCATCTTTCTCGAGGAGTATTAAGAACCTCCTCGAGGGCAGAGATCACTTCCTCCTTTTCAGTTAAACCGTCAAAGTCACCGATTTCCAGAGTCACCCTCTAGTCCTTCGGTCGCCTGACGGTGCCCATTCCACTTACAGCCTCAGATACCTTGACAGTAAACTTTTTCTGGTCTGAATTAGAAGTCGTCTGGCAAGCGCCAGGATCCACTTCCTTCTTGAGCTTGACAAGAACAGACGCAAACGTCTGTCGCTGGCAAACCCGGACAAACTCTGTCTTTCCTTTAGGGCTGCTAAGCTCCACAGAAATCCTGGGCCGCGGTTTTCTCGCTACACTTTTTCTTCAAATGCTTCTTTCATATAACAGGGATCCACTCCCTAAACTTTCTGAGATCACTCTGGATCTCCGCTGCAACGTTTTTCTGAACTGTCAGCTTATCTAACTGAACGCCTTCAGCTCTATCTTCTTTAATTTCTGCGAGGTCTACAGCTGTGTCATTGCTAAACGCGCTAGCACAGCTGCTGACACTTGCCGCACTACCACGACGCGACCTACTATCACCATCCACCGTTAACAACGAAGGATTGGTCCCTACTCAATCTGGTCCTGCGGCTCTCCTCGCCGGCGGTGCTGTAGCACTCCCTCTGGGCGCACATCATCTTCGTCATTTATTATGAAAGTAAAACCATCTATTTGATTCCCACGATTCTAGGAGAGAAAACGATCCACCCACACAGAGCTCCGATGTGTGGGTAAGGCATTACCATCCCCAACCCAGGTGACATCCATCTATCGGCACGGTGTAAAAATCTTGGATTGGGGGTGTCGTTAGTCAGATCGGACAGACAACCGGTCTATCAGCGGCAACCCTAGATCAAGACTACTTCACTCCAACTTAGAAGAACCAAGAAGGCATGAGTGTCATATTCCTCCCAGAACCTAGGTCATCCATAGCTGACGAGGATGGTTAGCCCCCATTTGGAATCCGAATTAACGTCATCCGCACAGGCAGTTAGTGCACAAGGTACAAAAACGGCGTTTACCTGAATTAACGTGGTCCCGCTCGTTCCCTGGTGCCCAGACTCAACAGACAAAGTGAGTCAATAAGTCCCAGGAAGAGCCGAACAGCTCGTCTAGTCATGGCGTCCGAAGGACAAGCGCATGGCCGGTCCTAAGACCCCTCACCACGACAAGGTGACACCACGAGGGGGCATCTTTTGTATATTATAAAGTAACTTATAAAGTAACATTTAAGGTATAATTCCTCAAATTTTTATTAAACAATCTAAAGAAATGAGCCCTCGGCAGTAGTTTGTTAGAGATTCTATTTAATTAACTTCTTTTTACCGTTGACATGATAACTGAACACAGGATCATCTAAAATCAAAAACCCAAACATTTTTTGTTAGTAAATAAGTCCCCCTAGGTCTCAACGATGAGTTTTTTTTTTATTTTTCTATTTTGGATTTTTAGGAACACGTAAATGTTAAATTACCGATTTTTGGTATAAAAAATCGGACAGTTTGTAACTGTAAAATAGGTTGTAGTTAAAAAAAATTAATAAATAGACATTGTTGCAACCTAGGGAGACTTATTTACTAACAAAAAATGTTTGGGTTTCTGATTTTTGATGATTCTGTGTTAAGTTATCATGCCAATGGTAACATTTTCTTTTAAAAAGCCTATCTAACAAACTATTGCCAAAGGATCATTTTTTAGATTATTTAATAAAAATTTGAGAAATTATACTTTAAATGTTATTTTATATTATACAAAAGATGATTGTTTATTTACTTTCACAGACACAATAAAAAAAATTCCGGAAAAATATGATTCTTTTACACCTGTTTTCCTCTTGTAAACCCTTAAATGTATATGATCATGGCGGACTGTCAAGGCGATCGCGTCTGTGCATTCAATATTTCCTATTTAAGATGAATAGGTCTGTTTTTTCTTGTATTAATATTTAATGGAAATGAATTATGTCATTTTAATTTCAATAAATTTTTTTATATTGCAGGATCGATTAAACTATGGGCGTTTTAGGATTATGGAGATTGTTGGATCCCACTGGAAAACCTGTTCCAGTTGAAACTTTGGAAGGAAAAGTTTTAGCAATTGGTATTTTTTCATTTTTTGTGATTTTTAATAGGACATTAATGTTTGTTTTTTGTTTCATAAAATATTAGTATAGTAGTAATTTCTTGTAAAGTGAAGTAAAATGGCTCATAATCACACAAAAGATAACGAAGAAAGTAGTAAAATACGATTTTAAGTTTGAAAAAAGATTACACTAATGAAAATAATAATGATTCTTGGAGTAGTAGTGTTTGTTGACTTTTTGACACTTTTTGATCTCTCGTGAGTAACTTCAATTGGTTTATTAATTTTGATTAAAGAGGATTACCTGTTATACATTAAAAAAAAAGTGACAAAGTTTTGATGAGAATTCAAAGTTATTGTTATATTATAAGAAGCTTGTAAAACCGACAGACTTTATTATTTAGAAACTTTCCTCACAGAAGAGGATATTCTACAGATATCCTAGGTCGTCTACAGACTTTAAAGTGGTTTAGCTACAGTTATAATATATATATTTGGTTTAGTTTAGACAAACCGAAAATCTAAGCTGACTTTTGTTTCAGTTCAAACACAAATGGAAGAAGAAGATACATTTAAAAAAATTCTTAGTAGATTTGACTACTTTTTAACTACCTGGAGTAATTCAATAAGTCCTTAACTGAATTTAAAAAGTTGTATTGACTTTGAATAAGAAGTTAAAGAAACTACGAAAGTAGTTGGCACTACTGAAAGAGTAGTTGGCAAAATGTGATTTTGTAGTTGTTTTGAAATTTAACTGCTTAAAGTAGTAAATTGCTACTTGTGTTTAACTTTAAGAAAAGTAGTAAAATTAACAACACAAACAATAAGAGTATCTTAACTAACGATAATAGTGCAGAGAAATATGATGCTAAAAATTCCAGAAAGAAGAATTAGACACTATCAATTGAATAATGTGTTTTCTATTAAGGTATTTCTCCGGCGGCAAGTCACCTTAAAAATTTTCGTGTTACTTCATTAGATTCAGTTCTATACTATAGTCCACGGCCAAAAAAACATTTCTGGATTGGCTGACCTCTCTAGTAACGCCTCTTACGCACACATTAAAGAAAATTATACAATTGCTATCACTAAACTAGTATACACCAGGGATGCCAACGCATAAAAGCCAACGACCAATCAGAGATGATCGCGGCGCAAGCGTAGATACGTGCGTTTTGTGACAGTCGTTTGGCATCCCTGAATAGAAACCTAACCTTCTTATATGTCATTCTATGTCTTGCGTAGCTTTGTTTTTATGATTGTTATTTTCGTCATAGTGAATAATGATGAAAATGTTTCTTTTAACAAAACGGTGAAGCTAGTTATTTTAAAACTTTTACATAAAAATCTAATTGATTCTGAGAATAATATGTTAGTTTTATAAAAAATTTGTAAGAAAAGTTCCAAAGATATTAAATAAAATGTGGGCTGCGCAAAGTTTTCGTGCATGTTTCCCATGTTAAATAGACAATTTAAAACATTAATAATATAAAAACAGTGAAGCTAGTTCAATTAAAACTTTGCAAGTAGATAAATAATATCTTACTTAACTTATTTCTAAAATTTCAAGAAACTCCTAAGAAAATCATTTTGCTGGTGAAATACCTTAATTTTCGTGAACTTCGTGTTTTCTAATTGTACCCAATGGGAAATTGTCATCGGTAACCATTCGCTAAATAATGGGCCAAGAAAATTATAAATTAAAAAAGTTTATAATATGCAGTGGCGGATCCAGAACTTCCTCCAGGGGAGAGGTCATCCATAGGCGTGGCATTTTTAAACCAAAATGATGGGACCTTTCTTTGTTATTATTTTTAGCCCCAGAGTGGATGGGGGGTCATGACCCCTATGACCCTCTCGTGGATCTGCCACTGATAAAGTGGTAAATAATGAGTTATTTTACTTTACTTTATCCTACACTGTATAACGCTTTTAAGAAGTGTCTACCGGTAGAGGGCAAGAAAGGCAAGAAAGCCCCACACTTCTGAATAGCAGATAGAACGAGCTCGACGAACGCATCATATACCTCCGTAACCTAGGAACCACCATCCAATGATATCCTAAGTCCATTGGTGTCTTCCTCGACCACCCTTCTGAAGGTCACCCAATCTACGTTCTCTATGTTATACCTTATGGACGAAGGCAAGCAATACTTAACAACTCGAGCGATTTCAGCCTTTATCAGGACATGATACGATCTGAAATTGTAATCCGTGACTTCAATGTCATATAACTGCACTAGCTCTGCTGGGTCAAAAATAAGATCCAAATAAGATTTCGTTCGATTGTCTAAAGGACGAAAAGTTGAGACACGATCGTTCGGAAGAACTCTATTTAGGTCGCTGGCCACTGACGAAAGACTTCTGCCTCTGGCATCCGCATGTAAGGCGCCCAGGCTCTCATGATGAGCATTGAGGTCCCCCAAAACTATTGTAGGAAACTCAATTTGTTCCCAACCAAATATTTTTTACCAATTCTCAACGTCCTTATCAAGGTTGAGTTGGCAGTATAAACCAAAATAAAAAATTCAGCCCCAGGTTATTCCAACTACAATAAAGACTGCATCCAATTTATAGAGAAGATAAAGGGGTCTTCTTCTCTCCTAAACCATAATGTTGTTCCTCACAAGAAACAGCATCTCCCTCACCTCTATTACCACCAAAATCGCTTCTAAACACAGAATAGCACCAAACTGGGAATCGATGGTCTCGCATAAGACATGTCTCCGTAATACACAGGAAATCATATAAGTATAGCAGAGCTTCGATTTCATCTTTTTTGTTGAGAACACTGTGAGTATTCCATAGTCCAAATTTCAAATTCCTTGTAGACACGAATGCAAAACAAGGCAAATATAAACAATAACTATCTGACAAACGCAGGGAATTGGTGTATATCACTAACAGTGACAAATACTATAAACTCTGGACACTGTTCCATATCCGTTTGATGATTTCTCTGGTAATTAAAGGACGCCCCGAAAACAAGTTGAAAAGAAACTCGGGTCCAGGACGTCTGATAAAGTATTCAGGCACAGCTGTCCCAACAATGTTAACCGCCGAGTGGGAGGCGGCATTCCTGGAGCCGAAGAGCCACCCTTCAGCGCTCCAGAAGGCCGCCTAGCGACCTTAATACCAGATGCAAAAAATACGGCTTAACACAACCATCCATCTTCAAAAATTCCTCTGCCTCATCATAACTGCAGAAATTGTAAAATCTCACCTTCATAATGTCTAATTATTGGCGGCGCCACCGCCACAATTACAACATAAAGTCGTTTTAATAAGATTTGTACAGCTCTTGGTATCGTGAAAATCTGCGCAAAGCCCACATACGGGTTAGAACTTCTATATTGTCTTCCCATATGTCTAAATCTTTGGCACTTGAAACAACGGATTGGAAAGGTCAAAACAGGTGTCGCTGCAAATTTAACGTCCTCGATAAATACAGAATTAGGAACATTCCTAGAGGCCAACATCAGTTAAACCAGGCCTGCACAAGCGAGCAGCTCCGGAGCACGCCTATGGGGAAGCGGTCTCCCACCATGCGTACGTTTCATCCTTCGCTCTGCCTCTCTTACCTCCGCACATGCCCATCCGTCCGCATGGTAGGAGACCACTTCCCCTTACGCGTGCTCCGGAGCTGCTTGCTTGTGCAGGCCTGAGTTAAACATTTTCGGAGGGGACAGTGATCGTCTCCTCCGGATTTGTAAGGATAGTCTCTGTAGTGCTTCCGCGTATCTCCAAAACATTTTTACGAAAATCCAAATCCAGCAACTCAAATATCTGATTCGAGCAGTTTTATAAATGGGGGAAGGAGCACATATTAAAATCCTCGGAATCCCTTCTTGACCATATGAGATCTGAGGGTGAGGGGGGGATCAGAACCATCATTGGCAGAAATCATTACAGAACCATTTGAAAATTCAGTCGGGACTACCGTAAGGATCGCCGTTTTAGGACAATTGTCGGCAAAAGCACCTTTAATAATAATCGGGAGAGAATCCTTCGTTTTTTTGTCAGTCAAACTACTCAAAGCTTATAGTACCAAGATCTCTGACGCTTCTTTGGATCTTGATCATAGTTGTGTTTTTCCAGAATATTAGTTGGAGACGAAGTCAAAGGTTTGGGTGCCTATCGCAAATTTCTAGGCTTATTTCCAGAAACCCATTTTCTATCATTGGTAGAAGCCCTGCCTGTGTCCCCCATCGGGAGAGCAAACAAGACACTTAATTTATCCTCTTAATTCGTTACCGTTGCAAAATGCTGCAATAGGCCCTCCAAGAAATTCAATTGAATCACTAAATTGAGTTAACAGTAATGAACACAATAACCCTTCAAGAAAGAAGATCTGTCCAGACCAAATTATAGTAAACAAAAGCAATTAATGCAGAAAAACATCCCATGCTCTGCATTAACACAAATCCCCAATCTTAAAACAATTAATCCATCAATTCAATAAACATAGCAATGTAATATATGCTCATATGCAGCGAGTCGCATCTCATAAAATCAACAAATTAAATCTACCGATTATCCACAACCGCCAACAATTATCATCTTAGCAATTTATAGTAACAGTGGTCAGAATGGCATTATTTACTTAAAATAAAGCTTAGCAAATAAAAACTCAGCCAAAAGGAAGCTTAGCAAACACATACAAGAATAATTCAAATTCCACTACAAAATAAATTTCAAAACAATTGACCAGTTTTTACGGATGGATGCACGCTAACCGCTCTTAACACTTTTAAGTTATGTTGAAGTTCAAAAGCAACGAGTCCAAAGATTCTAATATATTTTATCCTTTAGATCGTCACCAAAGATAAGTCCCGTCGCATGGGTTGGGACAGCTCGGCCATAAATGGTGGTTGAATATTTCCAACAGCTTGCAAAGCATAAACGAAATTCCTAAATGTAGCAGATAAATGTCACCACGCTTTCAATCGCCAGAGCATCAAAGAACCAAACTGTCAACAATTAAATACTTTTAAGCACCAGGATATCCAAATTATTAATAAAAAAATCACTAATTTGTTATAACAGAGCCCGATGTGAGCTGTTATTTTTATTTTATATAAAATTCGAGCTCATGGCAACGAGCGAAAGATTGAGGTTATGTTGCCAGGGAATGAAAAGTTAACAAAACTGGTGCCATATTTAGGTAGACAACACAATAAGACCATATTATAGTTGCTAAAAGACTTAAAAACATTAATCACAGAGAGCACAATTAAATTAGGTCGTGAAATTTTCACGATTACAAAATACTTCGAACTCACAGTTCCAAACATGGAATCCCCTTCTCCCTTGTCACAGATTGTCATAAAATCTGCAAACCTTTCGACCCTTAACGTGTGACGTAATTTATGGACGTCCTCTTACAAGAACCATTGTGACACGTTATAAGGGGAGAGGGGTTGAAGATTTTAAGACAATCTGTGATAAAAAAGCAGGGCTGTGTAACGTTTAAGGGTTGAGAAATATGTGATAAGTTGCGACAAGTGGGGGGGGGGGGGGGGTGAAAAAAGGGGAGAAAATGTGACATAATTTATGGACGGCCCTCAGTGTCCATAAAACTACGTGTTAACTTTAAACCTTTTTTTAACAATAAAATGCCTTATTAGGTATCATGAAACTTTGAGAGGATATTTCTGTTTGACTTCTCTTTGATTTACAAAATTTAAACAAATTCCACTCATTTTCATTTTGAGGTCCCACTCCTTAATTTTAGTTATTAATTGTTTATCTGAATTTATGACTTCAGAATTAGAAAATTATAATTTTTTAAAAATATTTTTAGATGTTTCAATATGGATTCATCAAGTCTTACAAGGCTATCAGGATCGAAAAGGTGATTCTGTACCAAACGCACATCTTCTAGGACTTTTCAATAGAATTTGTAAACTTTTGTATTTTAAAATAAAACCCGTTTTCGTATTTGATGGAGGTGTTCCGCTTCTGAAGAAGAATACTATTGTAAGATTTTTAAACTAACTCTTAGGCGCTAACCTGTCTTAGGCTATTTTTCCTTATCTGGGTATTATTTGACTTCGGGAATTCAAAAATCACATGTTTAAAAAAATGTCATTCCACGCGCTTGCTTGTGCGTGTGTGTGTATGTAAACATCGTATTTGCATAAATATCATTCTTGAGACATAAAAAACAATTGAGATCTCTCTTTGAATTCTTTTTTTGAAGATCTCCTTTTAAGGCTGATCAACCCTGTAAGCAAATATGCTCTTACCTGATTTCAATGTTGACGTTTCTTGCTTTTAAGGTATTTATCCGGCAATTATACTTGACAAAATCGATTTTCAATTGATTTTCTTTAAATTGTGAGAAAACTTTATTTTATATGTGTCTTCTATCTGGTTAAAATTTTAGTACCCCCTTGCGATGCTCAAAATTGATATATTCAGGTTCGAAATTCTAATTTTTTATGGAAAATGATAAAATATTGTTATTTCGAACCTGAATATCTCAATTTTGAGCAACGCAAGGGGTACTGACATTTTAACCAGATAGAAGGCACATATAAAATAAGGTTTCCCCCAATTTAAAGAAAACCCATCAAAAATCGATTTTTTTAAGGGGCAACACCAGTTGTAACTAAAAAAAAGTGCTTATTTTTAAAAAATTTTCCTAGAAAACCATGAAACTTTTTGAAGAATACTATTTATTAGTTAAAAGTACATGTTAAAAGCTGCAATTTAAAAAAAAGTGTTTTTCAACCAAAACTTTCAAAGATATGAGCCATTGAAGCTACGCCTTACAAAAAGGCGTAGCTTATGATTTTCGTTAAAAAAAAATCCTTCGATCACTAACTCGGCTTAGATGTATAAATTAAGCATACCAAATTTCAAGTAAATCGGTTTAATGGTTTTCGAGTAATCGTGATCACCGATTTTGAAAATGTCATTTTGAGAAAAACGCATTTAAAGTTTCAACGGACTTTTTTGCAAATACTTGAAATGACCTTTGCTTGTCATATTACTCTATTTTTCCTCAAAATTATGAAGGGTAGGTACAAAAACTGTAAATTTAAGCGTAAAACAAAAGAGGAATAGCCATTGAGCACCAGGTGTAAGTGTTGACAGATCTGGAGCGACCTGACGCGCCGCCGCATTGTATATATCTCATTTATTTTTCACCGGATCAACTTAGAAATTTACAGACACATTTCTAAACATGTATAATTTAAGAAAATGCAAAAAATAAAAAATCGGGCAAGTACGAGTTACACCCGTACCAAAATCTAGGGTTCCGTACATTTATGAAACAAAGATATACCTTATTAACAAACAGAAAGCTCTAATTTGGTACACATATGTATTTTCACGTGTAGATTACAGGAAAATTATAGGGAACATTATCTGGATTGACAGTCAAAACGTTGTAAAAAAAACTGCATATTTTCGAAAAAAAAGTTTTTTCCCTATAACTTTGACGCTATTTGAGCTAAAATTTGGTACATTTATATATTTTTATGTACAGATTATGAAAATTAATTGGGAACGTACAGATTATGAAAATACTTCTACCTTCAAGTACATGAAACTTTTGCTGAAGGATACAGGCTTGTATTTCATATAAATAACCTAAAAATAAAGAATTTTTTTTAGGGGGAGGCTCTGAAATTTATATAGGGTTTCAGGGCTTATAACAGTCTTGATTATAGGTCCTGTTGCAGCCTTGATCAAGCCTTGTATAAGATTAAAAAATTTTTTTTGTTTTTTTCATAATTTTTCAATTTTTTTGAAAAAAAAGTGATAACAATTTTCAATCGGGTTTTATATAGTTTTTTTAAATTCTGAGTACACAAATAAAAATTTTATTGGTTTGAGGGGTACTGTAGGACAATTAGGGTGAGCTCAAGCATAGGGGTCTAAACCTCTTTTTGGTCATTTTTTGAATTTTTTTTTTGTGACCTAATAATATTCAATTTTATTTCCAAACATAATTTTTCCATAATCTGCATGCAAAAATACACGAGTGTACCAAATTTTAGTCCTCTACCTCAAATAATGGCAAAGTTAGAGAAAAAAACTTCCTACCACACATGCACGAAAACCTCGCGTTTTCGTTCGCCTTAAGCGGGGCAGAACTCACAGTTTTTAGGTCAGTGAACGTTAGAGGTAAAAAAATCCCGAAAAATCGTGAAAAAAACTCTCATCGCGCAGGCGCATTGCGGCATTGCGGCGCGCCGCAATGCGCCTGCGCGATGAGTTTTTTTCACTGTTCGGAAGTTTTTTTTATCTCTAACGTCACTAACCTGAAAAATGCGAGTGCTGACCCGCTAACGCGAACGAAACACGAGATTTTCGTACATATGTGATAGAAAATAGCATATGCGCCTCGGGAGGCCGATTTTTTTCTCGCACAATGTTCTCCGAACTCGTTTCGCACTCGCTACGCTCGTGCTACACTCGTTCTTCGAACATTTGTGCTTGACAAAAAAACACGGACTTCCCTCCCTTGATGCATAATATACTATTTTTTTCAAAAATTTGCAGTTTCTCCTTGACAACGCTATGGCCATCAATCCAGATCATGTTCTCTATATTTTTCGTGTAATCTACACGTGAAAATACATATGTGTACCAAACTTCAGACCTCTAGGTCAAATAGTTTAGAAGTTAAGGGGGGTGGGGGAATGGTCCTTTTTAATGCATTTTTCAAAAATAGTATATTATGCATGAAGGGAGGGAAGTCCGTGTTTTTTTGTCAAGCCCAAATGTTCGGAGAACATTGTGCGAGACAAAAAATCGGCCTCCCGAGGTGCATATGCTATTTTCTATCACAGATGTACGAAAATCTCGTGTTTTGTACGCGTTAGCGGGTCAGCACTCGCAGTTTTCAGGTTAGTGACGTTAGAGGTAAAAAAACTTCCGAACAGTGAAAAAAACTCTCATCGCGCAGGCGCATTGCGCATTGCGAACGAAAACACGAGGTTTTCGTGGATGTGTGGTAGAAAAAGTTGTTATTTCCTTGACAACGTTATGAACATCACCATGAATCATGTTCTCTATATTTTTCGTGCAATCTACACGTGAAAATACATAAGTGTACCAAATTTCAGCCCTCTAGGTTTTTGGCTACGGACGCACGAGTCTCGCTATAAGGGTTCCGCCGAACACCGGGTGTACGGAACCCAAAAAAGAAAAACGATTTTTCGAAAATTACTACTGGTGTTCCCCCCTTAAGTGTAACTGCCGGAGAAATACCTTAAAAGACAAAATAAATTAGTTAATGGTGATTTATTAGAAATAATAGAGTGGCATAAGTGGCGAGAATTGAATTTTGTTGCTATAAAAAAGAGATAATTATAATTTTTAATAATTTTTCCAAATTTCGAAAATACTTAACAAATAATATTTAACTTTATTTTATAGCAACAAAATTGAAGTTTTACCAATTGTGCCACTTTATTATTTCTAGCAAATCAACATCAACTAATTTATTTTATCTTTAAAGGGCGAGTAACGTCAACAATGAAATCAGGTGAGAGCATTTTTGTTCAAAGGTTAGATCAGTCTTAAGACAATCAGTCAATCATAAAGATAATTTTTTAATTTTTCTATTTTTTAAAAAACTTTTTTTGACAATTTTTTTAAAAGAATATTTAGCCACCTTAACATGCTTCTCCCTTATTTACAAGGTTTTTTAAAAACGCATTTTCTGATCCATTCGTAAACTTTCTTCTGTAATATTATATCCAGTGTTATAAAGGATGTTGAAGGAGAAACTTGGCAGTGTTTCTCAAACACTTCCCCAACCTTTCTGGAAAATTCTCACTTAAATAATTTTTTTTTGGAAATCTGGGTACTTTTTTGCATGGGATTTTCTGGTTCATATAGGGGAGAGTGGCCATCAATGTACCAGTTTTTTCAATGATCCATTTCAATTTTCTCAGAAACTATTAAATAAAAATTCTCCCAATTTTAAATATAAATGAAGTTTGCGTAAACACACTACGTCCATAAATTTAAGATGTGTGGATTTATTCTTTACAGAGAAAACTGAAAAAAACTGTTTTTGATGCACTGAAGAAAAAATTTACCTAAAATACAAACAAGTTTTTTAATTGAAATAAGGCAATTTAAAAATAAAAGTACTTACGATTTATTTTGTTTTGGGCCCTAACTACAATATTCTAATGAGATAAAGATTTTGAAATATTGGATTAAGTTATAAATAACCATTTTTGTTAAAAATGTCGTGTTGATTCTATGTACCGGGGAACAATGAACCACCTGGAATTTCAGTGTATTTTCGATTTCCAGAGTGGTATGCCTGATTATAAAACTAGGCATGCGTACAGCATGTGACAGCGATTGTTATCAGTACTTTTCTCAACATAGCAAAACTAAAATGCCATTTTAGCTAGTTAACTTAAATTTGAGGTATATTTATGTTATACATTATCAATTAAAAAGTGTTAAATAATAATTTTTTATAGTATTTGATAGAAAATAAGTTTTTTTACAAAATGAAAATTGCAATATTATTATTGTTAAACATTTTTAATGTTTTTATAGAGGTGGTTCATTGTGTACCCAGGTTGTTGAAAATGAAAATAGCTTGTTAGTTTAGAAAGATCCTAAATTTTATTATTTAATCAAAATAAATCGTGTATAATATGTTTGCATTACCTAGAGAAGTGTTGTAGTTTTATATTGATGCAAAGAAGTGCTTGAAATTGGTGAAGTTGAATAAGTACTATGACCTTGAAAAAAACCCGGTACATTGATGGCCACTCTCCCCTACTTTAATTTCTCATAAAATTTCTTCTATTCTGCATTTATTGAGCTCTATTTTGATCCAAGGACTTTTAGTTTGATCCATTTCTTTAAGAGATATTAGGTTTTGAAAATAAAAATTACAAAATCGTATACTATGAGAAATTTTTAAAAAATAGAGTCTGCAAATTTTTTTTTCTGGAGGTTCATAATTTTCTCGGGTGATAAAACGCCGAGAGAAATCAAGAATTCTGACATTTTCTCTGCAATAAAAAAAAAGTCAGGTACGAGCCTTCGATATACATATTTTTATCAATATGTTGATATCGAAAGTTTGTGTCTGACATTTTATTATTTCATAGAAAATGTCAAAATTCATGTTTCTTCTTGACGTTTTATCTCGCGAGGAAACAATAAATCCACAGAAATAAAATATTTTCGCGATTGGAAATGTATGCTTCAATTTTAAAATGGTATGCACGAAAAGAAAAAGTGTTAAAAATATTTTAATACTGTCTTAAAAATAATACTTACCATGTACCAATTCCTAATATTTGTTAAATTTTTTAAATTAATTTTAAGATTTTTGAAGACTTTAATAAGTATAGTAATTTATTTTATACATTTGTTGTTAATATAAAAAGGATACAACACCCTATTTTCAAAAAAGTGTCCTGTTTTGCGAAATATAGTCCTAAAAGTGAAGCATTTCAGGTAATGGGAATAAAGAGTTTGACGACCAATCTACAAATTCCTCATAGCTCTTGTCATTTAGTAGATCGAGAAACCATCAAAGTAAAAAAAAAACTTATGTTCAGAAACCATATTTCTCAAAGTTGCCCCACTCAGTGCCTCTTTTTCATATTTTAAAGACAATTTTTAAGAAAGGTGGGTAAAGTGTTTAAAACTATTGCCAATTTTCAACTTGAAATTTTTGAAATTTAATAATTTTTAAAAACATGCATTTTTGTGTAGTATTTTTAGTAATAAATTTTTATTTAAATTCTAATAGGTATATTGTAACTAATCTGCAGATCCTTTAAAAACGCGTCGATTGATATATTTAAAAATGTTTATTACATTATACTTAGAAATTGAAAATTATTACTTAAATTATCGTTTTAAGCATTAATGATTCCAAAATAATGCAATAGAATTTCATATTTGTTTACGATCAAACTTTGTATGTTAATCATATGTAAATGGGTTAAACTGATTTAAACGAAAATTTATAATATGTCAATTATTAATTAAAAAAGTTTTTAAAATTAATATTTTAGTGGTGCTTTTTAACTTTAAAATTAAATGAGTTTTTAACATTTCTGAATTAAAATTTGATACAATTATAAAATATGTGATTAAAAAATGACGAAAGGGCAGATAATTTCTGTTTGTGTTTGCAAAAAGAAAAAAAATCTGCTTTCCTTTGTAATTTGAGTGAGTGACTTTTTGTGTTTATTTTATGAACACATTGCTTCCTCATGGAGATTACCTAATTTGTGTATTCATATCATTAAAATTAAAAAATCCAATAAATTATCTGAAAAAATAACAAAATACCCTTCAAAAGTTAAATTAAAACATTTTTTTGATTTTTTAAACACCACTGAGTTATAATTAATAGGTCCTAAGTAAATTCTAAATATGACAATATTGATGCGTTTTTAAATTGCCTACAAAATAGGTATGAAGTATTTATTATAAAATTTAAATAAAATGCCAAAGAAACTACAAGTTATAATATTTTTCAAAATCTTCCATTTTGAAAACCTTGATAACTCTCAGAAGTTTTACACTAGAAGATTCGCTAATAGATCAATCGATGCCTTTCCAAAAATTTAAACCAAGAAACTACTCAAATTTTAACTTAATAAGAAAAAAATTATACGATTTTGCAAAGAAGAACGATTTTTTGCAAATTTTTAAATATAAAAAAATATATAGTTAAAATTGATCGACTGAGTTCAAACATATGTCACAATATATCCTCTTGAGAGACAAATACGTCACATACACTGACATTTTTTTAAATCATAATTTTTGGTATCCAGGAGTTAAAATATGTCGAGGTATATTAAAAAATCTCAATCTATAATTCTGAGGTTAAACAATACAATGGTATAATACAATTTATGGCATACCATTCCTCATAGAGGAAACAATTTATTTGTTAATAATAATAATAATAATAGTAATAGTATGATTTATTAATAATTTATATAGACATTTACTGGGTGTCTAGCAATATATGAAATCCGGGAGTTTTTTGGAAAAGTCGGGAACATTGACAGTAATTGATGAAAATAAATTTTATTTATTTTTAAATACAAATAAAGCGTTTACTTTTTAATAAATAATTCTTAATATTTGAAACCAATTTCTTATGTAATAATATGAAACCTAATAAAAAAATTAAAAAAGCTACTTAAGTACTTAATACTATATTATTTCAAAATTATAATCTATCATTTTTATTTTTAAAAATTAGGGAAAATTGTGCTCTTAAGATCCAGGAAATCCGGGAATTTGCCGGGAATTTAAAATTGCCAGTTTGCTAGACTCCCTGCATTTATCTTAAAATAGTTTATATTTAAATTTTTATTTTTATAGGTTTCTTAAGTTATTAATTTTTTTTTTTTTTCAAAAAAGTTATAACCAGTTCATAAAGAAAAGTATCAGATTTTTAAGGTTGATAGTTCAAGATAAAAAGTCATTACAAGAATATTGTATAATATACGAAAATATTTTCTGCGCAAAAGTAATGTCTCATGCTCCATTAGATTTTGTACCTGCCACGTGATGTAATATAATTATAATTTATTTTATACCTTATTATGTTTTAGAAATGTTGTAAAATGTATTTAAAGAATCCTAAACCATTTGTTCTTAACAAAAGTGATTTTTTATCTTGATTATGATATTGAGTGTGCGTAATTAGTGCTGTGTGGGAATTAGGTAGTGGGAACTTTACCTCCTTTGTATTTTCAGGCCTCCCGCAGGAAGCAAAAATCGATTGTAGTCAGTAAGGCTCAAAAGTTAAAGAATGACTTGATAAATAACTTGATAAAACGTTCTGCTGTGAATAATATTCTTGACAAAAAAATTCAACATGGAGAAATCAGTCCGTCAAAAAAATCTTCAAGCATATCTTATAAATCATCTCAAATTAACGATTTGTACATACTTCCTGAACAGCCAAGTTCTAGTGGAAATCAGTTAGTTAATAATGATTTTGATTATGAATCTGATTATTATGATTCTTCTCAAGAATCTAGTCCAACGAAACAGTCTAAATGGATCGGAAATATTAATACTGTCAATGTAGATACTGATGAGTTTAAAAGTTTACCTGCTGATGTTAGATACGACATTCTTACTGATCTTAAAGATACAAGGAAACAAAATTCTTGGGGTCGTATTCATGAAATGCCGCAAGTACGTTTAAACTATAATCGAGACTCACAGTTTACAAATTAAAACTCAATGTAATATAATAGCCTATTAATTAAATATATTTAATTATAAGTTATTTCTTAATTTCCCATTAAATTGTATTATTTTCAGGTGTTGAATGATTTTTCTGATTTTCAAATGAAACGTTTACTGAAACGAAGATATGTTCAAGAATCTTTACAAGTTGCTGAAAAAGAAATGGGTGGTAGCAAAAATTTAACTTTGGAAGAATTGGATAAACTGTTAACGGAGCAAGGTATTAAAACATCAGAACATGACGATTCTGCATTTAGAATTGCTTCTGACAGTTCGACTAGAGTAATTTTCGTGAATGGTAATTATCTTTTTAGTTTTATAATACAGGAAGTCCAGCGCGCATGAAAGTTTTTTGATGCGGAAGACGAGAACGTATGCGATTTTTTTCTGACAACGGGAATTTTAAGTATATAAGAGTATGTGCACAACATTTTCTTATAAATTTAAATTTTGATACCTAAAGCAACCCGAATCTAAAGAAAATACACAGAAAAAGTGCGGGAATTTTATAAAGGACAATGTTAAATAATGTCAATTTTTGAAACAATTATCAAACGTAAATATTTCACATCCCATTGTTCGCTGAATCACAAGTGACAACAAAAAACTTCTAGTTATTAATCTTGGTGATGAGGAGGAAGGGTGGCAAATCAACCCTCACTTTTTAAGGGGGTCTTCTACTCTCCAGGCCCGAAATTCAGTGGTTATTTTGGAAATTAATTGTGAAGAAACTACTGAATATTTTTTGACAATTTTTTTTTATTTTCAAGATACATCCTTTAACTTTGAAATTTTCTTATTCATAATGAAAAAAAAATGGTGGTGATCTTAAAACTCCCTTGCGTAAATGCGTTTCAGAAATGCAGAGGTCCCGCTTGAGTCACGGTTTTGGCACTGGGACAATCTAAAATCAAAAAATGAATTTTTTTCATGTGTATAGTTGCGTTGACTATTTTTTCTTGTGACAGATTTTTTTTATTTTTTAATTTGTCAAAATTATGCGAAAATTCGCAAAAATTTTCATTTCTTTCTTTTTTTTTTACTTTAAGGGGCTATAAAAAAACGAAAAAAAAATTTAAAAATCGTACACGGAGAAAAATAGCTGCATTATTTCTGAGTAATTTAAACAAAAATTAAAATCGGACCATTTTTACTATAAAAAGCGTGACTCAGCAGCTTAAAAAACACTACTTTCGGGGAAACGAGTTTAAAGTTAACACATAGTGTATAACTTGATTGTTGTTTTTTGTTTTTATAGGGGTCTTTAGACATCAGCAAAGATAAAAAAATTATAAATTGGTAATTTGTTGATAATGGAATCATTATAAATAAACAAATGAACAAAAATTTGTGGGTTTTTTCGGTTCCCAGAAACATGCAAAAGAACGTGATTCTCACGAAATCATTTTTGTGGCGTATTCTCAGATACATATAGATTGAAATAAAAAAGAAAAAAAAATTTTTTTTTTTAAAACCCCGAGAGTAGAAGACCCCTTTAAGGAAAGCATTAAAAATACTAAAATTTTAGATAAATATAAGTTGATTTCTATGCGAATCACTTAAACACCGAAAACAAAAAAGCTTAGTTCATCTTCTTAAAAACCTATAACCCTCACACACAGTGAGTTTCAACCATATTTAGGTTTGACTAAAATGATGTCAAAAACAAAAAACACAGCTTCATCAGTACTTGATTAAAAATCAAAAAACTGCTTGAATTAAAATCGTAGCTGCTCATATTTTCGAGAAATCAGAAAAAAATTATTTTCACGGGCTTTAACCCATTAACGTCTTTGCTTAGGGATATGTGGATACCAAAAAAGCCAATGTAGAAGAGAGGACCGCACGGTGCGTTTAAACTCGGTTTAATCCAAAGGTTCTTGCACTTCTGATTTTTTTGTGCAAAAGTGTTCTGTGAGGTTTAAATAGTAAGACATTTTTTTTTTTAAATCGTTTAACGAGCTATTTCAATATGCGCGCCAAATTTTGAACATTATATTACATTTCTTCTATAAATGCATATGAACCGAGGATGTCCTTTGCTTACTTATTCTCATATGTGACTGTCCATGACAAAACGTGCCTTAGCTCCAAGAAATAAATTTTGATTTTTTAATGTCAACCGACAGATTTTCATTTGCTCTTTCATTTTTAAAAATAAAAAATTGTTGTTTGAAAGAAATTTTGGTGTTACTGAGCAAGAAGCGTAGGCACGTTACATTGGTTTCAATGCATTGCTGCAACTTTAAACGTTCACCCTGTAAAGTTCACGTTTGGGAGCTAAGGCAAGTTTTCTCATGGACAGTCACATATGTATTGTAGAATAGTTACAATATATTAACAACTTCATTATATACAATCATTTAGTATATGATAATTTTTTTTATTTTTAACATTTTGTAATATACAATTGAACAAAACATAAAACTAATGCAACTATTCTACAATATATATGAAAGTAAACAAAGGACAGCCTCGGTTCATATGCATTTAATGAAGAAATGTAATGTAATTTTCCAAATTTGGCGCGCATATTGAAATAGCTCGTTAAACGATTTTAAAAAAAATATTTTCTTACTATTTAAACCTCAGAACACTTTTGCACAAAAAAATCAGAAGTGCAAGAACCTTTGGGTTAAACCGAGTTTAAACGCACCGTGACCGTGGATCAAATGATGATTTTTGATATTAAAAGTTGTTTTAAAAATAATTTTTTATAACAAATTATTATAAAAAAATAAATAGTGTCATTCGATTGTACGCAAAAAATTATGGTAATTATTTAGAATCTCGGCTTTTCCGAATTTTAACGTTTTTTAATCTGGACCAAGCCTAAGTAATGTATTTTAACACCAAAACAAATAATCCGGTGGGTTAGATTGAAAAAATTTTATATAGTAACACATGTTTTTACAGCTGTCATGAACATATACAGTGGGGTTGGGGTGCCACTATTAGTATCACCCCAACCCCAGGGTATCTTTCCGAATAGTTAAAATATAAAAATATATAGTTAAAATACGGTGGGGTTGGGGTGATACTAATAGTGGTATCCCAACCCCACGGTATATGTTCCCTTTATATTTCTAAGTTTTTCAGTCTATTTGTTATAAACAATAACAATAACCTTCAACCCATCTCAGTCCATGGTTAAGGAAATGCGGATACCAAAAAATTCAATATGGGAAAGAGGACCGTGGTCCAAATAATGATTTTTACATTAAAAATTGTTATAGAAAAATACAGAGAATCCAAAAGTTATTAAAACTAATTAACGCTATTCGATTGTTCGACAAAAATTTCTAAATTAACATGTGTGTCATTTGAAAATGTTTGCTTGGTTTGTTATAAATAATTAATAAACAAAACATGAAGTGAGATGAGCACTGTTATTGTTTATTAAATATTTATAATACATATGGTGATAAACTTTGAAATATGTTTTTTGAGTAATTTCTCCCACCCAAACAAATAGAGTGAAAAACTTAGAAGTGTCTTACATGTTCCTTTTTGTATACAATCGAATGGCACTACTTGTTTTTTTTTTAATAATTTGGAGTTTTTTCTGTTTGTTTATAACAATTTGTTTAAACAAATTATTTGTTAAACAATTTTTAATGAAAAAATAATCACTTGATTCGTGGTCCTTTTTCTCGTATTGGCTTTTTTGGTACCCACATTTCCCTAAGCATGGGCGTTAATGGGTTAAAGCTCGTGACAATAAATTTTTTTCCGATTTCTCAGAATATGAGCAGTTAAGGTTTAAACCTAAACATGGTTAAAGCTCACTGTGCACAACACAGGATATCACGGGATATCTCGAAAATATCCTGCCATATCCATAGGATGTTCTATGAATATCTATCTGACGTTTTCGGGATATCTTGAGGAGCGGCGGTTTGGTTATCCCAGAAACATCCTATGGATATTGAGGGATATCTTTGAGATTTCTTTGAGATATCCCGTAGATATACAAAAATGTCTCTAAGATATCCCAAGAATATCCTATATAGGTCTCTGGGAAATAACATGGATATCCGTAAGATATTTCATAGATAACATATCGATATCTACCCGTTAAAATTAACCTTATGATAAATTTATTGTGAAAAAATTTTTTGTTTAAAATTTTTAATACTCTAATTTATATTCCTCTACTTTATCCCGTTGATAAGGTAAGAAATCAGGTTCAATTATGTTGTTAGTTAATTATTATAATCATTAATACGTCAATTTTTTAAAGTAGTGTGTTAAGAGCTTACATGGGTTTTAAAGCTTCAAAAAATCAATCTTAAAAAAAAATTTATTTAATAGTATAATATGCCAAGAATATTTCCCCCAAGCTCAAGTTAATCTGATTAAAACTCTAGGTGAGAAAGAAAGAGAATTTGGAATTTTCTCTCATTATATTCGTACATTCGTGATAAAAAATATGTTGCATAACATGTGGAAAGGTCGATTTACTGTCGGGCGTAGTTTTTGACACTCGTCTTGCACGTCGATTCGTTCAGCCTTCGCCCTCGTGCCTTCGGCATTTGGGACTCCGGCTTCACTTATCTGACTCATATCCGTGCTCGACTCGTGCCAAAACCATCCACCATGTAATGCAATATGCTATTTTGCCTTCAGATAATGAAAAAGTAACCTTTAATGAACTTAAAACAATGATCATCCCAAAGTAGATTCTTTGTTTTTAAGGTAACTTTTTTTCGGAGCACGTCAGAATTATTCTCCTGCTTCTTCTATTTGTATGATTATTTTTTAAGCAAGGGATATTTTAGGAGTAGTTTTTCTACACTGTAGGGGTTTAGAAAGGTTTAGAAAATGACATCAGGTTTAAAAGAATTGCAATTCCCAAATGTAAAAAATGGTTGATTTTCAACCCTTAGTCATCTCTAGAATTAATGGCTATCAGTTTTTTGTTGTATATGAGTCACCAAAAATGAGATACGCAATATTTACGTTTGCTGACTGGGACAAAAATCGAAATTTTTTAAGATTGCCCCTTAACACATTAAGCGGGAAATTCATGAGAAACTAGCGGGATTTTCATTTCATTTCATCGTTGGACATTCTGTGATACAAAATATATTATTTTATAATTATTATAACTTTATATATATGTATATATCTATTAAATATGTATTATAAAATAATCTAAACTAATTTTTTGTATAATTATTTATTTGTTAATTGATTGATCAAATTAATTAAAATTAATTAATCTTAACAAAGAATAACAAAAGCTAAACCGAGAAAACTCTGTTACGAATAACGCACTCAAGATTGGTGCATATATAGTACAATATCACTCCATGCGATAATTGCAAGAAATCAATGCTATTTTTCACAGACCCTTGCAGTACTCGTACGGGCCGTGCTAATTTCATATAACCTTACGTATTGCTTTTTCTGCCACAGAATCTGCGCGAAGAATCCACGGAAACACTTTGTGCGTTAATGGTAAGACATGTTTCTCAGTGTAAAATAATTTTAGAATGATTACAATTTTAATGTTAAGAAAATAGTTTTATGTAAGCGGAGCACATTTTGCTCGGTTTCTTGGCGCGCTTTTGAGATCCAAAGCAGACCATTACGTCAGCCTGTCAGCCAGTAGTTTTACCAGCCACGGTTAGCAACTGACGCATGCGCCTCGGACTCTAAAGTCTCCTTTGCCTGCCGTTGCCTGCAAACCTACTGCTTGACGTAATGGTCTGCTTTAAGTCTCAAAAACTCGCCAAAAAACCGAGAAAAACGTACTCCACTTACATAAAACATCGTGTGGACCTCGACTCAAAACGTACGTTTTGCCTCCCGGTGCTCAATATGCTATTTCTAACATATGCACCGAAAGTACGTAAATCTCAGCAGGATGAAGCTGGCGTTTTTCCAAGTACAGGGAGCAAAACAGGGAAAACACTTTTCTCTAGGGAGCAAAGTGAACTGCGCATGTGCAATGCACAATCAAGAGTTGCACCAAGTTTTTTCTGTATGTGTCACTAGTTCTGCTTTATTTTGACATGTTACGTTTTAGCCGAAAACTATCGAACAGAGGCAGAAACACTCGAATGAGTCCGAAAGTACCCGAACATAGACGTAACCACCCGAAAAGTAGAAAACAAACAAACCGAGCCGGAAACACCCGAATGGGTCCAGAAGTTCCCAAACACAGACCGAAACACCCGAAAACTAGAAAACAAACAAACTGAACCGGAAACACCCGAACGTGGCCGGCAACATCCGAAAAGTAAAAAAACGAACAAACCGAGCCTTAAACACCCGAACGTGACCGGAAACACTCGAATGGGTCCGAAAGTACCCGAACACAGACGGAAATACCCGAAAAGTAGAAAACAAACAAACCGAGTCGGAAACACCCGAAAACTAGAAAACGAACAAACCGAACCGGAAACACCCGAACGTGGCCGGCAACATCCGAAAAGTAAAAAAACAAACAAACCAAGTCTTAAAAACCCGAACGTGACCGGAAACACCCGAATGGGTCCAAAAGTACCCGAACACAGACGGAAATACCTGAAAAGTAGAAAACAAACAAACCGAGTCGGAAACACCCGAATGGGTTCGGAAGTAACGAAACTCAGACGGAAACACTCGAATGGTTCCGGAAACACCGGAAGAGTGGATTTGTTACATTAATAATCAAATAAAACTTGCAAATAAGTTGTCAGTATCTCGGGTATGTGAATTAAAACTGATTAAATGTCAGCAGCTATCACAACGTTAACATTCAACTACAAACAGTAACATAAAGATTGCACATAATGTCTCTGTACGTCCGGTGCATTTGTTAGAAAAAATAGTATGTGAACCTTGGAAGAAAAGGGATTGTCGACTCGGGAATTTACAGCCCTCGCTACAATCATTCACTTTCCTCCCTTGATGCACAATACACTATTCTTATTGAAGGTTCTGAGTTTCGAAAATAATATAATGTAAATGATGAAAGTGTAACTTTTCAATCATTATATGTATTTGATTATTAATCCAAAATTAACAGAATTTTTTGACAGCATTTGGGTTTGGTACAAAATCATCTTCAGGACGAACTTATTCTAGGGTACCAATCCCAAAAGGTTTTTAGTAATTTTTTTCTAATCTTTTTCTAATTTCATGATTATCAATTCTTATGCAGAAAAATTTCAAATAATCCAAATTGAATATAATTTTTAAAATTTAAAATTCTATACCATCATACGGGTCTATTTCGTTCCAAAAACATCTCTGTTTTACTCTGTCCTTCCTTAAAATTTATAAAAATGCAACTATTTAGTTGTGCTGTGAACATCCTTCTAAAGGTTTCCCATGAAATAGCCGACAAGAAAAAGAATCTTTGTCTGAGTTATAGAAACTCAAAGTCGTGCTCAATATAGACCCCTTATTGGGACTATGTACATCAAAGTTTGTTTACTTATAAAGTTGTGTAAAAATATTTTTTGATCGTATTTGCTATATGAAATCTTTTCTAAAGATATTTTAGACTATAATAAAGAAAAACAAACCTAAAAATATATTTTCTTTGTATGAATTGTTTAACAAACTTGCAACCAAAACACGGAAACTTCACTAAAATGCATACTTATCAAAAAGTAAATTTTTTATAAATTATACCTAATATAATTTCTAATAAGCTTTTTAAGTTATTTTAAGAAAAATAGTTACAAGATTAACTTAAGAAACATATAAATGTTAATAAATGTTACTTTTTGCTTCCTCATAGAGGAAACTTTGTGATCGTTAAGATTTTCGAGTTTCCAAAATAGTCTAGACTCATTTTCATTTAAAAAACGTAAATTTACATTTTTAAGCAAATGTCCAAATGTATGTGTGTATGTATAGCGTTTTTTGTTGCCAGGATGTCTCGAGAACGCTTCATTGCATTTCAATAAAATTTGGATAACTTATTAAGCTCACGAATATCTAAATTTGGACACAGGGATTTTTGGAAATACCTTATCAAATTTTTTAGAGCATCTTTTTTCATAAAAAAAATTGTTTCCTGCCAAAAAATTTTTCCATGCTAAAAATACAACTTAATAAATATAAAAATCATATTCCTTATCTCAAAACGAATCGATTGACCTACATAGCATTTATAATTGATCAAAAATTCGTAAAATCATTCATGTTTTCTCATTTTTTTTGCATTTAAAATTCTTTTTTTTTTTTTAATAAATTCTCCAATTACCTTTTGTATTATTAATTTGTGACGCTCTAGGGTAAAAGAGACCTTAGCTGCAAAACATTCGATTTCGAGTTTTTATTATAAATCGGTAGAATATGAGTTGCTCTTTCACATACAGAAATCACAACATGTTTATGTCTATTAGTTTTTGTGTTATTAGCGATGAAACATAGGCATAACATAACAATAAAAAGGCAGACTCATCTTCAAACGCCGACACTGAAAAATTCGAAACATTCGATTTTGAATCTCTATTGTGAATCGATAGAATTTGAGTTGCTCTTTTGCATACCAGGGGCTTGTCGGGGGGGGGGGGGGGGGGGGGGGGGTCACGGGGTCATGACCCCCCCTCCCCCCAGAAGGCTTAGATTTATATGAGAGTGAGAGAGTTAGCACTATAGTTGACTATAGTATTATCCCTTTCTCTCTCATATAAGACCCCCTTAAAAAGCTTGTCTGTACACATGCCTGTTGCATACAGAAAAAAAACTTTGTTATTAGTCCAGTAAATACGTCGGAAAAAATGCATTATATGGTAATAACTCGGAAGGTCGATGTTTTTGGCTTAAACCCTTTATTTTGGCATACAATTAAAGACCCTAAGTTTTCGGCAGGTGTGGCGACCGGGAACCCCGGTAAATTTTTCAAAAAAGGTGCAAAAAATCGCGTTTTCTGAAACTGTCGGTTTTCTGTACATTTTACGTGAAAAATATGTTGCATAAAAGAAATAGTATATAAAATTTTGAGTTTTTTAAAAAGTAGATGAACTTAATTGGCCAAATAGTTCCTGAGTTAACTAGTTTCAAAGTTTACTCATTTTTCATCATTTTTTCCAGAAAAAACCTTGTTTTCAAAAAATAATGCCGAACTTTTTTTTTACTTAATCCGATGACAAAATAATGTACATAAAAGTTGTAGTAGACTATATTAGCTTTAAATTCCCGTTTAGAAAATTAAATCCGGCCCACTAGTTTATTATTTTGAAAACTCAAAATGGTGGATCCAATATGGCGGACGATATTTCTTAAAAATTGGCTTATTTTCGTGAAACTTGGTATCTTGGAGATTTTGGGGTCGTTGATTGTGAATTTGCAATCTCCTAGATACCAAGTTTCACGAAAATACACCAATTTTTAGGAAAAATATCGTCCGCCATATTGGATCAACTATTTTGAATTTTTAAAATGTAACTATGGATTCATAATCAGCGACCCTAGAAGCCCATAGATTCAATGTCTTATTAAAATCAACGAATTTTTAAAAAATATTGTCTGCCATATTGGAAGCACCTTGAAAATTAACAAAATTTTAAATATCGTCCGCCATATTATACCCGACATTTTGAATTTTCAAAATAATACAAAAATTTATAGATTAGGGGAAAGTCGGGTAGCACCGGCCATCGGGTAGCCGCGGCCACTGTTTATTTTATGTATAATACCGTATTTTTATTATTGAAACAAATTAGAAATGACGTATCATTTAATTCAACTTGTTTTTTTAGTATAGTGACTCCATTATTTCACTTCTTTTTTATAAAAAAACTACTATTCTGTAAATTTAACCTTAAAGTGTTCGGACAATTTAAGAAATAAGTGTCGCATTGAACGTCATATAAAAATGATATTATATTTGTAATTTCTGACACTATTGAATTTATTTTTCAATTGATATCCATAAATGATTCTCTGACGATTATTTAAGACATAATTTGTTGTTACTTTATTAAATTATATAATTAAAATAAAAAGTTTCTTTTACTGTGGCCGGACTTACCCGATGAACTTTTGAGGGTTAGTATTTTACTTCTCATATTTGTCCTTATGTATCTCTTAATTAATATGTTTATTTTATTACTTGAAGCATTTTAAGTGTTGACAAATAGTTTGTCTTCACCATGAAACAATTTAATTATTGTTCTTGAAATATTTACACAATTTATTGACCAAAAAGCTTAAGGGGCCGGGGCTGCCCGACTTTCCCCTAAGTATTATGTACTTAACAATAATAAAATACAAGAGCAATCGATCCGAACTAAAAAATTTGCAACTATATGAAAAAACGTAAAAACTGGTATACTTTAGGGGGTCATTGCTCGGTAACTAGTGGGCCGAATTTAATTTTCTAAACGGGAATTTAAAGCTAATATAGTCTACTACAACTTTTATGGAGGGGAGAGTGGCCATCAATGTACCAGTTTTTTCAATGAACCATTTCAATTTTCTCAGAAACAATTAAATAAAAATTCTCCTAATTTTAAATATAAATGAAGTTTGCATAAACACACTACGTCCATAAATTTGAGACGTGTGGCTTTATTTTTTACAGAGAAAACTGAAAAAAAATGTTTTTGATGTACTGAAGAAAAAATTTACCTAAAATACAAACACGTTTTTTAATTGAAATAAGGACATTTAAAAATAAATGTACTTACGATTTATTTTGTATCGGGCCTTAACTACAATATTCTAATGAGATAAAGATTTTGAAATATTGGATTTAGCTATAAAAAACCATTTTTTTGCAAATGTCATGTTGATTCAATGTACCGGGGAACAATGAACCACCTGGAATTTCAGTGTATTTTTGATTTCCAGAGTGGTATACCTGATTATAAAACTAGGCATGCGTACAGCATGTTACAGCGATTGTTATCGGTACTCTTCTCAACATAGCAAAACTAAAATGACATTTTAGCTAGTAAACGTAAATTTGAGGTATATTTATGTTATACATTATCAATTAAAAAGTCTTAAATAATAATTTTTTATAATATTTGATAGAAAATAAGTTTTTTTACAAAGTGAAAATTGCAATATTATTATTGTTGAACATTTTTAGTGTTTTTATAGAGGTGGTTCATTGTGTACCCAGGTTGTTGAAAATGAAAATAGATGGTTAGTTCAGAAAAATCCTAAATTTTATTATTTAATCAAAATAAATTGTGTATAATATATGTGCATGATCTAGAGAAGTGTTGTAGTTTTATATTGATGCAAAGAATTGCTTGAAATTGGTGAAATTGAATGAGTACTATGACCTTGAAAAAAACCCGGTACATTGATGGTCATTCTCCCCTACATTATTTTTTCATTCAATTAAGTAAAAAAAAAGTTTGGCATTACTTTTTGAAAACAAGGTTTTTTCTGGGAAAAATGATGAAAAATTAGTAAACTTTGAAACTAGTTAAATCAGGAACTATTTGGCCAATTAAGTTCATTTTCTTTATAAAAAACTCAAAATTTTATATACTTTTTCTTTTATGCAACATATTTTTCACGTTAAATGTACAGAAAACCGACAATTTCAGAAAACGCGATTTTTTGACAAATTTACCGGGGTTCCCGGTCGCCACACCTGCCGAAAACTTAGGGTCTTTAATTGTATGCCAAAATAAAGAGTTTAAGCCAAAAACATCGATCCTTCTAGTTACTACCGTTTAAAAATACCTGTTGACTGGACTATATGTCTATTAGTTTTTGAGTAATTGGCGATAAAACATAGACGCAACCTAATAATAACATAGACAAGTTCAACTTTAAACGCCCGTCCTGTAAAATTCATTTCTTGCAGCTAAGGTCCCTTTCACCCCACCCCCAAAATTTCATTTTAGAGATAAAAAACAGTTTTTCTGCAGTTTTTGTATGAAATATACTGTTACTTCGTCATTTTTGGTCCGATTTCAAAGTTTTTTTTTTATTTTAAAAATGAAAAACATCTGCTTTCTATACCTGGTCGAGTCCATACCAAGTGATCACACCAATTTCAGTCATATTGAGTAATATTTACGAAATTGATATTTTGGGTTCCTTTGGGAGTAAAAAAAATAAATTTTAATTATTTTTAAAAAATTCAAAATATTTTCAAAAATATTCAAATTCAAAATTTTGAGTACTATTTTTTTTGTTTTATCATAACTTCTGTAATTTTGAAGCAATTGAGATCATTTTTTTTTAAATTACTCGTATTTAAATACTCTTTCAAGAAAAATTATAATAATTAAGAAATTGTTTATAATTAAATTTTAATTAAAAAAATTAAATTATTTATTTAAACAAAATCTAAAGTATATCATCGATCTTTTTCAAAAAATTCATAAACATAGCCTATAATGTGCTTAAAAATTTAAGCCAAAGAAAAAGATGGTATGTATTATAGTTTTTGAGAAAAAAATTATTAAGTTATGCTAGCGCGGCGCAGACCGGTGTCACCGCTACTCAACGCGTAGTTCCGTAGTAACCGAAATGTATGTATATTATTACATAATATAAATACAGTTAATCGTCATGTTTATTTTTTTATTTTACAAATTGTGCTGTGCACAGAATTTGAAAAAATTTTTGTTTCAATTTTATTCTCAAGGGGTACGAAGGAATGAAATTTTTGTGTACCTTTAATGGTCATAGCTTGATTAAATCTTTCACTTAACAATTGTTTTTCAGCTTCATATTCTGCGTAATTACAAAATTCTACATTAATTTTCTCTAAACTGGGTTTTGCCCACTCGTATATGTCAAGAGGAGTAACAATTTGATTGTTTAATGGTCGTTGTAAACTTGCTTGAGCCGCTAATCTTTTGATAGTGCCACCAATGCCATCACATGGTCCCTTACCATGTGATGTAGCAAAAAAGTGCCATTCTGCTTCAGAAGCAAAGTCCTCAATATGATAAGTCAAATTTATAAAATTTTTTTTATTTTTGTATTGAGCAGCTGCTCCATCTGAAAAATAATAAATTTTCTTCACATTCTGAGATACTTTCTCTTTAATAAAATTCAATAATTTTTTCTGAAATAAGTGGACAGAAATTGTGTTGTGATCTAAAACTTCACTTATTATTGCAAAACTAATATGATCTAATAATCCATTATCCTGCTTGTAATAGACCACAAAAGGGTGAATAGTTGCTTGACTGTTAGACCAATAAAAAGATTGCACAGCATCTTGAAGAACAAATGAATAGTTCTCTGCAAAATCGCCCAAAACAATAAAGTCTCCAATTTGTAGATCAGCCTTCTTTTCTTCTAAAAAGTTTTGTTGCTCTTTTGCAATAAAATCGTGTATTTTAAGTTTTTGAAGCATATCAGCTAACAGGTCTACGAATTCATCAGCTGGTTTAATAAGTGTTTCTAAGTTGGACCTGCCAACTGTTACCCATTGTTTAAAAGAAATACTTTCGATTAAGTTTTCTGAAAGCAATTCTTTAAATTGATTCCGTAGGTTTTCATCGCCTGGACAATATTTACAATCTCCAAGATAGCAAATTGGTTGTGCAGGATTACACATCATTTGAGAGATCCAATCTTTATAAGTCAAAATTGTAAAATTGGGATTCTCTGCTACTAATTTGTTAAGCTCAACTCCTGCGAACATTAATTTTACATTTTGGTGAGAAACACATACACATATTGTATGCGTTCCACTTGCACCAGCTAGTAGGCACTCCTTCGGTCTTAATTCTGCAAATTTTGAGAAACCCACTTTCATATTAGGATATTTGTCTTTGAATAATTTGTACAATTCTTTCAAATTACATAAAACTAAACGTTTTTGTACTTTTTCCTTCTTACCGTCTGTTTTAATTATGACAAAATCTCTTTTTCCGGGCATCATCCGACTGTTACTATCGCTTGTATAAAAGCTTTTTACACATGTCACGGTTTCTAAAGGCAGACTGTTTCCTAATTTCCGCTTTCCAGAACTGAAAAATTTCCCTTGTGCTATTAATTTTATCGCTGATCGAGCCATACGATTTGGAGCACCAAAAACTGTTTCTATTTTACTAAGAGACCATGATTTTGGAAGAGTAGTTAAAACTTTCAGTTTAAATGATCGATCTTCAGCATTAGAAAATTTTTCTTTTAGATGACTTTTAAATTCACTGGCATCGTCTTTCAAATCTGGCAAATTAAACAATTTATTTTTTAAAATTAAAACAATATTTTGAAAATTTTCTCTTTTTTTAGTCACAGAAGATAGATCATTAAAATCTATAGCAGATTCTCCTAAGACTTGTAAACATTTATTTAAATGCGAAAAAGCAAGCTCCTTATTTACTTTAAAATCACAAAAATCTAAATCATCTTCTGAAGAAGAATCGGACTGATTTAAGTGATTCTGATCAGTAGTTTCATTTTCTTCTCTGAAAACATTATTCTGAATTTCTAGTGTAGAACTAGTTGTTAAATTCAATAATGGAAGTTTCTGGGATAAAACATTTATCCTACATGAGTTGCATATAAAATATTCATTTGTTAATGATGGATATATTTTTATAATAGATGCTGGTACCAATCGCAAATTTTTATTGTAAAAATTATGGTTGGGTTTTTGCAGAGGATTGCAACAAAATTTTAAGGGCATCTTTACGTTTTTCTTGTAAACGAAAAAACGTGAAAAATAAAAAAAAAGATCAGTAATAATACTGGCCCAATTTTTCTAATTTTTAAAAAATTAGAAAAAAGTGAGACTAGTACTAATAATGACCCAAATTCAATCACTTTAACTACAAACGCAAAACGATAAAAAATCAAAGGATACAAACCTGTATATAAGTGAATTTTTAATTAAAGCTTGCTCGCTTATATAGAAAATACTCAACGATCTCTCTTTCGAGAAATACACGCACCTAGCGGCAAGTTAAGAACTACAAATGTTAGCGGCAAATTCATAATCGTTAAAATATTAAATATTGAATTTAATTATAGATATCAACACAAATTCATATAATTTTTTCTATTATGTGAACTTATAAGATTGATTTGAAATTTTTTTTTACAAACATTGATTAAAAATAGTTATTTATAATAATCTTCAAATTTCATTCATTAATTCAATCTGTCAACACCTGCGAAGTTTGTCAGTACTTCGCAGTACTGACAAATTTTATGTTTCATACTTTATGTTTCAAATTTTTAATCATTTTTCTCCTTATAAAATTTTGTCATCTTTTAAATTTATTATAGTTTTCATTTCTTTCAACTATTTTCAAACTATTTTTATCATTCTTTAAGGGGAGAGATAGGTGAAATTTTAACTCAACAAAATTTTTGATGCTCAGAGGTGTCATTTTTTTCTTACATCAATTAAGATGTAGAATTATGGTATTACATAAAAATTAAAAAACAATATTTTTTTGGTCATTTTCGAAATTTTATTTTTCAAAATCCATACGATGGATTGTAGAAAATCATTTAAAAATCCCACAAAAAAATTGTCGATGGAAAAAATGAAAATTGTGAAAGAGGTTTAATTTTTAAAATTTAAGTTTTTCTTAGAATAAATTTCTCAAACTCCGCAAATTATTTGTTTCTCTATTTTTGACATTACCCCATAATTTTAGGTCTAAAATTGCATAAGAAAAAAAATTAACACCCCTGAACATCGCGAATTTTGATAATTTTACCAGTCCATTATTTTTCTTTCTTCAGTTTTAAATTATTTTAATTATTCACTTATTTTCACTTATTTTTACCAGTTTTTAATTATATTAATTATTTTTCAATTGATTTAACAAATTTTCAATTATTATTCTTAAATTTTAATAATTTTCCCAATTTTTAGTTATTTTTATTATTTTTCTATAAATTACCAATTTTTTAATTACTTTTTTTTACTTTAATTATTTTCTCCGATTTTTTTAATTCTAAAGTTTGATGTCCATGTACTATGAAAAGATCAGTGTGACTTTCTGAAGCTTATAATTTAAATATAATACACTAACTATATTTACATTATGTAAAAATATACATACATTTCGGTTACTACGGAACTACGCGTTGAGTAGCGGTGACACCGGTCCGCGCCGCGCTAGCATAACTTAATAATTTTTTTCTCAAAAACTATAATACATACCATCTTTTTCTTTGGCTTACATTTTTAAGCACATTATAGGCTATGTTTATGAATTTTTTGAAAAAGATCGATGATATACTTTAGATTTTGTTTAAATAAATAATTTAATTTTTTTAATAAAAATTTAATTATAAACAATTTCTTAATTATTATAATTTTTCTTGAAAGAGTATTTAAATACGAGTAATTTAAAAAAAAATGATCTCAATTGCTTCAAAATTACAGAAGTTATGATAAAACAAAAAAATAGTTCTCAAAATTTTGAATTTGAATATTTTCGAAAATATTTTGAATTTTTTAAAAATAATTAAAATTTATTTTTTTTACTCCTAAAGGAACCCAAAATATCAATTTCGTAAATATTACTCAATATGACTGAAATTGGTGTGATCACTTGGTATGGACTCGACCACCTAATTGAGGTGTATGTTTTAAATAAAATTTATGCTAAAAAAGAGTAAAAAAGTTCAAAAGTTGGCAATTTTTTTAAAAATTTTTTTACTTTGGCATTGATTTACGGTCCAATTTTATTTAGAATGTTTTTTTCTGTGCTAAATTATTTAAAGTGTATTTAATTCTGCGTCAAATGAGCTTATCTTGAATTAAATTGGTGAACAACTGGCTGAGTTATTTGTATTTTTTGTCTTCAGAACCACGACATTTTTCGGGAAAATCACTTTTCAAAAATTTTGGTGCCATTCTTAATTTTCAAAATTTTACCGAAATTTACTAAAATAAATATAAAAAAGTTGTTAGAAGATGATAAGTACCATTTGCAACAATTAAAGAAAGCAAAAAAAAAATAAAGTACTGTTTTTTACTTAAATAAAATACTGTGATTTAATATATACCATTTTTTTTTAGTTTTTCATTACGAACAATTTAGGCTGGCTCTGATTGAAAGTAACTTTTTGTTCTCATTTTTTGTAGCACGGTGTAATATTTAACTGTAATATTTAATATTTGAAAATAAAAAGATTGCGAATGCACCACTTGTGCCACACTTCTATTCATAAATAAAAGATCATCAACAATTGCTTTTGTTTTTTAGAATCAAGAAACGTTAAACATTAGAATCAGGTAAAGATTATTTTTTGAGGGGTTCGATCAGTCTTAAAATATGTGTATTTTATATAAAGTGAGTTAATAGAATTACATACTTATTTTTGAAAAATCGAAACTCATTACGCTTATACAGTCTTCTCTATGATGGAGCAAAAATGATGAAACTGGAACAAACTAAAACTAATGTTAATTATTTAGAATTTTTTTTATTTTATCAATCTTATACATATATTAACAAACATTGTTGAAGATACCACATACAAAAATATCCACACAATTTTTGGTAAATGTAGTAGATGTTTATTGGCAGTAAAAGTTAATTAATACAAAAAATTTTTATTCTAAGTATTCATATTAAGTAAATTTAAATTTTCTATTACGTCTTATTGTTTTTCAAGACTTCAAAAAAGTATAAAACCAATTTTACTTTTTTTATGTAACTTCAAATATCTTAAAAATCTATTTACTAGAGAATTTTTGATAAATTGATTGGTTTAACAATTAGTAAAAATTATATTTTTAAAAAGAAATTTATCAGGATTTTTATATTTACAGATAAAAATTCACAACATAAAACTTCCGAGAGCAGCAGTACAAGTTTGCCTCAAAGTGAGATTGATTTAAATTTGGTTGATAGTTCTATTTCTGCACGACGGATTTCTGTTTCCTCTAGTTATGCTGATTCTGAGGAAGGTCTATGTATTTCGGAAAATATGCATGAATATAATCTAGATGATGATTGGGATACAGATAGTGATGTAACTTTCAAACCACAGACTACAAAAAGTATTCAAAATAATGACACAATGGAGACTGTTAAAAAGTATATGTTAGAGTACAGTTCTTTAACTGAAGAGCAAATACTTGCTTTCATTAAACAGAGTAAGAAAAATAGATCTAAATCGTCCAAATCAAAAAAGAAACTTAAAAATCTAAGAAAGGAAAGTATTTTGAAGCAACATAAAAAAAGGGATAAATCTAAAAATACATTAAACGAACCAACCAGTTCTTGTGCTAATAAAACTGAACAGACAAATGAAGGATTAATAGTTATTGAAAAAAATAACTTATCCAATGCTCTAGAAGAAAAAGAAGAAAGTTGTTCTGATTCAAATTCTGATTCTGATTTCATAGAAATTTCTAAAGATCTGTTTGTAAATGAAACTATTTCTACAAGTGAAAAATCGGAAAATAATGGTAAAAGGGTACAAGTTTCCAAAGTCCAAGAAATCATGTCAGAGAGCAGCGATTCTGATTCTGATTTTGTAACAATAGAAGATGTTCCAATTCCAGCAGCACTTTTCGATACCAAAGTTGCAAGTAGTTTTAATGTGATAGTCAAACCTGAAGAAAATCTGGAAAATGATTTATTCGCTGATGTTTTTGCCGTAAATGAAATTAAAAAGCCCAAAATATTCTCATCAGATATAATAGGAGAGCAAATTGCAGATAAAATACTTACTAAAAATGAAACAACTTCAAAATCTATGAATTTAAATGTGGATAATTTAGAAGAAGAAAGTACTAATAAAGAACAAGGGGAAGATACATTCAGAAATAGAAAAACAACTTCAGAATCTATGAATTTAAATTTGAAAAATTTAGAGGAAGAAAATATTAATGAGGAACAAGGGAAAGATACATTCAGAAATATAAAGTCGTATACATTTTTAAGTGACTCTGCAGGAACACCACCAAGTACTGAATGTGATAATGATATTTCTACAGAATTAGTTGAAGAACCAGATATAAGTTCAATGAAACGGTCATTATTCTCAAGACAAACGTTACATTCTATTTCTTTGCCAAATGATGAGGAAAATTTGATTTTAATGAAAAATAAACTAGAAAATGAAGAAGGTGAATTGAGTGAAAAATTACACAAGTTAGAAAGGCAATCGTTAAATGTAACAGACCAAATTCGAACAGAATCACAAGAACTCCTTCGACTATTCGGAATCCCTTACATTGTAGCTCCAATGGAAGCAGAAGCTCAATGTGCCTATTTGGAACAAATCGACCTCACTGATGGGACAATTACGGACGATTCAGATATTTGGTTATTTGGAGGAAAATGTGTTTATAAAAATTTTTTCAATAACAACAAAAAAGTTTTACAGTTTCAATCATGTGATATTCAACATCATTTTAAATTATCAAGACAACAATTAGTTCAACTTGCTTTATTAGTTGGGAGCGATTATACCTCAGGTTTATCTGGTATAGGACCTGTGACAGCTTTGGAAATTCTAGCTGCATTTCCATCTGCAGAAGAAAATATGCTTCAAGGGCTGACTAATTTTTCAGCTTGGGTTAAATCCGGTAAAGCTCCTGCACCAGGAAGAACTAGTCTTCGAAATAAATTGAAAAATGTGCAAATAGAAAAAAGTTTTCCTAGCGAAGCTGTCGTAAAAGCTTACCTATTTCCTACAATTGATGAATCGAAAGAGAAATTTACTTGGGGAAAACCCAACTTGAATCTCTTATCTGATTACGTTAAGAAAAAATTCGGCTGGACTAAACTTAAATTTGAAGAAGTAATCAATCCTGTGATGAAGAAATTGACAGAAGGCAGAAGTCAAAAAGGAATTGATTCTTATTTTCAAGTTCGAATAGTTCCGAAAGTCATTGAAAAAAACTTGAGTAAACGAATTCAAACTGCAGTAAAAAAACTTAGTTATGAAACAATAGAAGAAGAAGGAGAAGAAGAACAAAATAACGATAGTGTGAAGAATAGAAAAAAAAGAAAAGTTAGTAATAATGCGACCAAAGTTATTGATAATGAGGATTCTGTGCTTTTTAATCGTAATTTAAAGAGCAACAAAGATGTTTCTGAAAATATTTCCAAGGAAGAACTCAAATTATTAGAACTTGATGAAGTTCCTGCCAGTTCTACGAAAATTCAACCGATTAGTAGAGATGCCAGTAACAGTAAAACTACTGAAGAGTACATACCGCAACGAGAAAGTGCTCGAGCAAAAGCAGCAGAGAATAAAATTCGTGCCGTAGAGGTATTTAAGAAATCGAAAGCAAGAAGTTGTAAAAAGAAAGGGAAGGTAAAACCAAGTAGGAAAATATTGAAGGAAGCTGAACTGTCAGAAAATTCTGATTGATAGAGAAAAATTCTGTACAGGTTAGAATATTTAATTCGTCATTTTTGAAGTGTATAAATAATGAACCTTCAACTGTATTTTTGTATATATTCTAATTTTATTACGATAACATGTAATGTATAAACACAAAGTGATATTTAATTTTTTGAATTAAACTAAAAGGCCGCTCTGGACACCTATATAACCTTACATCCTCTTTTATTCATTGGTAACATGCCCCATAAAAAAAGTTTCTGTCCGAGAATCTACACTAGTATATTCCTACTTATTTTTCTTCGCTGAATCCGAATCCGGAGTTAGAATTGCTAGATTAGTTCAACTTTTTCGGACAATTTAGAAAAAATTGTAAAAATACAAATTAAAACTAAAAAAAAAGTTTTTTTGTCCGGGACAATATACGTATTTACATATTTTTTCTGCTGAATCCAAATCAGCAATTAAAATAACCAGATTGACTAAATTTTTTTAGATAATCTCAAAAACTACTTAAAAATAAGAAAACAACAAAAAAATTCTTTTTCGGGACACTACGCTAGTGTATTCCTGTGTATTTTTCTCTCCTCAATCCGTAGTCAAAATGACCAATTTGGCTAAAATTTTTCAGATAATCTTTAACAAAAGCGATTTTTCGTGTTTATCTATGAGTAGTTTTTTGAGATTATTTAAAAACTTTTAGCGAATTTGGTAATTTTGTGGGAAGTTTATATTGTTCTTCAACAGCTAAATAGAAACAATAAGGAATCACTTCCAATTGCAACTCGGTTATCATTAGTTGAATCATTAATTCTTCTATTTTTCGATTATTGATGTTCTGTTTACGAGTAGGTACATTACGGATAATTTAAATTATAACTTAGATAAATCTTTAAACGCATGTATAACTTTTATAACATTTATGTAAGTGAATTTAATTATTTTATAGAATTTTGATAAAATGTCACTAGGGGAAGTACATTAAACGAGTGGAATATAAAAATTTAATTATTTTATTCCATTGAAAATTTAAAAAATTATCAAAAAATTTATTTAAAAAATTGACCTGGATCAAGTTTTTAGAAATTTATTAAACTTTAATTTAAAAAAAAATTTATTCTGGTTTATTTATTAAAAAAAAAACTTTGAATTAGGTCTAAAATTAAAGGCTCTAGCTAGTTTTGAACAGTAAATTCCAGATTTATCCCACTGGCACTGTGGTGATCTCAATGGTTGACGCGTGAACGTTCTATGGACGGCGTAACAAAAAATCCAATATCTACGTTTATTACAGGAAATAAAAATATTTTTTTTCAAAAATATAAAGGTAATAGTACACTGTCACATATGCCATAAGATAAATTATAACTTTTGCTCTAGAACCTATAAATATTTCAAATTGTTTATAGAATTGTTATTAAAAATATAGTATTTTGAAAAATTGAATTTCATAATTATATACATTTAAGAGAGTATATTTTTTTTGACTACCAAAAAAAATCAGCATTAATTTATAGCCAACAAAATTTTGAGTAATAATGTTTTTTCTGAAAACGTTGCAAAAATTTGTTAGTACAAATAAAAAGAATTAAAATATAAAAAATCTGTTGAAAGTTTTTTTTCTTATCGTTGTGAACTATTGATTTTCATAGTTGTTTTTACATTTCCAAAAATCTGCTTAAATTTTCAGTCACAGTTCTGATTCAAAAGGTGTTTTCCTTATTTCTCACTTTTTGCAGATTTCCAAACTTTATTTTGGATTTCGTCAAATTATATGTAAAACGAAAACTTTTTAATAGTAATGGACGCTTTATATTATAATATATCTAGTATTGTTATTAAATCTTGTTTCAATTTTTCGCAACATAATTGCAAATTTTTAACTTTATCTAAAGGCATTGTAAAATTAATAATAGTAGATCATTTAAGCAATTATACTTATTGTAATTTTATAATTATAAACTATTTCTATTTATTTTGGTCAAAATAGTTTGTCAAATTAAGAAAAAAGTAGATTGATCAAGCTTTATATTGAAGATTTTGCGAAATTAACAATAACAAATCGTTTAAACAATTTAACAGATCAAAAACAGTTTATAGTATAACGTGGCAGATTGATTCTGACACGTTATTTGTCATCTTACTAACTCTCGAAGGAGCCCGTCGCGGATTCGCACAACCAGGGAGGAAAAGCTTCAAATTTTAAGATATAACTTATTTGTTATTAATTGCTCCTCTCTGAGAGGTGGGCGAATCATTTGAATGTCCAAGCTCTTCCGGGGTCGTTTTCGTTAGAAAATCAGTTACTGAAAATGTTTATTTTGTTATTTTTATTAAAATAAGCCGTCCAACGCCTAGAAAGGCGTTCCAAAGAAGGTTGCCAGCGTTAGGCCAGTTGTCGTCGGGAGCGCAGCTGAGGGCTATATATCGATGGCGTTTAGCGGATGAGATTTCTGCTTTACGAAACTCTCTCAACGAGTAAGTTTGGGCCAAATTCGCACAGCAAGGGACATCTGATCGTTTTGACATCGATTAAGAATCCATATTACCGATAAGAAGGAAGGATGACTAACCGGTGAAGGGGTTATGACACAAGACGAGCCCCCGAATTATCGCCACCATCTTCCTTCCTGGTTATGCCTTCGTCTTGAGTGGTCGTGGATTTGAGTCCACGCAATTTAAGTTTAAACCGCCCTGATGGGGCTTTTTCTTAATTTTACAAACTATTTTGTCCAAAATAAATAGAAATAGTTTATAATAATAAAATTACAATAAGTATAATTGTTTAAATGATCTATTATTGTTAATTTTACAATGCCTTCAGATAAAGTTAAAAATTTGCAATTGGGTTTCGAAAAAAAAAATATTTTCGTTTGAAAATATTTTTTAAAAAATTAAAAAGGCCCTAGTTTGAAAAAAAACTCAAATTTGTTTTTAATTTTGAAAAACCAAGGTCAAATTATTTTAAAAATATAAAGTGGACCTTGTCAGTCGAAAGTTTATACAAAAATCTACAGAAATCATGTCACATCAAATTTTTTTATCTATTCATTAATGGGTTACACCACTCTAAGATTTTCAAAAACTCCATTTTTTTATTGGATTAAGATATTAGTCGCGTAAATGCTCCCGCTAAACTCCCGCAAAATAAAAAGAACATTAAATAAATTTTTATATCAACTCACTTGCTTCCTTCTGACCTCTTCTAATGTATAATATATATGTATAATTTTCACGATTTTGAGTCATGTACTATAAGTTGTCATGATGTATTGCTGACACGTTTACGACATTTTTCAATGAATCCACGTGAAAATTAAAAATTGTTGAATTTTTTATACGGTGTGGTCAATAAAGTTAATTTTTTTAAAGGATTTATTTTATCTGAATGTGTAACTTAGTAGTTTTATTTGAAAATCTGACGACTTGTTTTTATATAAATGAATATAAGAGACATTTTTTACACGAATTTAGTGCTATTGCATGTAAAAGGTATGAACTTTGAATTTATATTTTGAAGCTCAGAAGTGGTCAAAATTGATAGGATAGATCTCATTTCATAGATAAATACCTCATGAATACAGATACAAAGTTTTAAAAAAATCTGACGAAAATCATTTTACGCGACTTATACCTTAAAAGGTACTTTGAAACTTCTGGAATAAGAGGAAAAAGATTAATTTAGTATATTTTTTGCAAATTCAACTTCTAGACGGTTGAGCTGTGTGCTACAGAGTCGTCATACACGTATGCTTCAAAAGAACGTCTCCAGTGCCGCCATTTTGAAATTTTTTTAAATGAAAAATATTTTTTAATTACTTTAAGACATGTCTAATAACATCCTGTAATATTATTATTCTCTTCCTTTTATTTTCACAAAAAAAAAAAAAAAAATCACAAGATATGCTGAATTTTACCCGTTTAAAATGGAGTTGTTCCAACCCGTTTTTCTCAAAACTACTATTTTGAGCTGGCTGGAAACATAACTTCCACAAATCTTAACCGATTTACTTAAAAATGTAACTGTAGCTTCTTAATAACATTATCTAGAGAATTAGATTACCCTCAAAAAGGGTTTCCATCACGTACCTATATATGTGATATTTAAAAAAAATTTATGAAGTATATTTTTTTCTATTTAAAGTGTACCCAATCAAGATATATAAACATATTTTTCATTACATTTAAAATTTTCTTTAAAAAAATATTAAAATTAGGCCTTTTTTTGATGTTTTAGAGTGGTTTAACCCCTTAAAACAGAGTAAATATGAAAAAAAGAGTGTCTTACCAAAACACTCCAAAGTTTCTCCCTCTCACACTGCCCCAATTTTTGGAGAAATTCAAAAATATTGATAGGATAAATTACTATCCAATAGGACAACTCATAACAAAAATTTGGATTTGATTGAACATATTATATTTTTGGGTTTGGACATTTTCAGTCAAATCCACCATATAACTAATTTTCACCTCTCGTTTTCAGCTAAAGACCTTATAGAATATTTTCGATACATTATTTGTGATTGATATTAGTCATCCATTACTTTTTAGTCAAAATTAAAAACTAAACCTTACTAGGTGTAAGACTTATTTTTTCCTGTGTATATATTCAACTCGATATAAGAAAGTCATGTTTTTTGCTTTAAAACAAATCGATTGACCTATATTAAGTTTATAATTTGTCAAAATTCTAAGTAATAAATTGAAATTTTGAATTTATTTTAAATTATCTTATTGCCTCCTTCATGAGGAAGCAAATCTTTTTGCTGACGTGGAAGTAAAATGTTCATAATACCCACATAATTTTCGGCTTGTTTAAATTATAAAATTGTTACTTTATTTATTATAGATTTACATTTTATTTTAGGAAGCTTGAGAAATTTAGCTTCTGTTAGTGTCGTCTTGCTGCTTCGAAACATTTGATAATTTAAAAAATGTTTCAACTCATTAGAACTAGTTGAATCCATTTTGTATCATGTAGGCCGACTAACTTCAAGTTATATATTTAACTTTAGCCGTAATGTGTTGCTTTTTATGAAAAATAAAGACATGTATTTGTTTATTTTTGATAAAAACTACAGTCGATCATCCCAGTAAACCCGCCGCTTCCCTAACTTGACGCGTTAACTCGTACGGCTCGTGCCCCACGTTGCCCTCCTTATATGTTGAAAATCTTAAGCTAAGTTCAACTACTCTTGACAGCGAGCGAGCATGTCTATAGTAGTGGAACCTGAATTCTGATAAAAACGTTGCCCTTTTCCGTGTTGAGCAAGTTTACTGTGATGGTCGACTGTATTTTTAACGAAGTTATGCGTATTTGGATTTTTATCCTGGCGAGTTCGTAAGAGACACTGACAAACTTGTTGGCGTTTGTCTGCGCTTGCTGGTCTTTGTCTAAATTACGAAAATGTTATTAATAAGGGAGACTGGGGTAAATCCGCTCACTTTTGATCGGATAGGTAAAAATCTAGAAAATTATTCTCTAAATCTAAGTTAATTTATATCATTCAAAAACTTATCATTTCTACTTTCAAAATAAAAAAGAGTTTTTGATTTATCTTTTTTAGGTTTACTTTACTTATAGATAATTTTAATTTTTCCAGTATAAATCCGGTCACTTGAGTTTTTTAAGAATTTAAGGTAACCCTTACAGTTTTATGTTTTAAATATTAAATTTCACCTTATTCCCATCTTAAGTAGGTATGATATATTATTGATAAATAATTATGAGTTCTATAAACAATAGATATTGGTTTAACAAATAATAAATATAGGTTTCATGAATTACAGCTATGGATTTAAATAATGTTGTATTATTTTATTAAGAGAAAGTAAAAAGTGAAATGTGGTTACAATTTTGGATTTAAAAAGTTATAATTTTTATTAGTGGTAAAATGTAGTACGTGAATTGTGACTGGCTTTACTCTGACTTCACGTGGCCGACTTTACCCAGAAGTATTTCTCACATTTCATAATAAATTTAATTAAATCTTTATAAAGTCAATCACAACTATATATGGGGGAATATTTCTCAAGTGTCACAGGTCCGAAAAGCAAGTTTATTCTGTCGGGCTGAAACTTGGAAATGTTCGACTTTTTTAAGGAAACTGTTTAATTTAATAATTTTTTGTTCTTATAATTTAAATTGAAAAAATTCTTGTAATACCAGTTTCTATAGATCTTTTCACGGTCTTTCGATTGGTCATATTGTTTTTTACAAGAAAAATTTTCTTGATCACTAAAAATGGAAAATAAAAATAAAAATGACTTTTTCTTCAAAAAGGACATTTTTTTTTTTTTTTTTTTTTTTTAATGAAAGCCCTATTTTTTCCTATAAAAAAATCTTAGGAGTAAAATGTTGGATGAGAACTCCTAATCATCGAAAATAAAGGTTGAATAGAACCTAAGGCCAATGACGATTCCCGTACATTCTTCCGAATCCATTTCCCCGAATGGACATTTTCCCGAATGTCAACTTTGCCGAAAAATTTTTCCCCGAATACCGTTTTACTGAATGCATTTTTCTCGAATCTTTTTTCCCGACTTTATTGTTTTTTGAAAATATATTGTTGCGTTAACTGTCTTCTTTTTAATTTTAACTCACCCTAGCAACCGTAGTAAATAAATACAGTTTTATAGCTGACGGGTTCAGTTACATGCTTTTAACTTTTTTAATCAAAATTTTTTAAATCAATTTTAAGTGAATAAAGTTTTAGAATCTTATATTTGTATAAGAGAGAGAGAGAGAGAGAGAGAGAGATAGCACTATGGTGCTATCTCTTTCTATCCCATATATCGCCCCTCCCGAACACTTTGCCTAAAGCCGCCCCTGTATTCTATTTATTTTTTCTATATTTTATTTTTTATATTTGTTTACACTAATTTTATATCACAATTATTTTGATAAAATTTTTATTTATTTATATTTATTTATTATTTCGGTAAAGTTGACATTCGGGGAAATGTCCATTCGGTCAAAAAGAAGTTCGGGGGAATGGTCGGGTACCGCCTATGACGCTCGCTGCCACTAGCAGCGGCACTGCTGCAGCACGGCGGATCACTGCGCTGTACCAAACTGACGAAATTTTATAGTTTATTTACAAAATTGTAGTAGACTTAAAGTTACATTTAAACGCTCTCTAGATTTACAGGTTTGAGATTGTCATTACTGGAATTTATTTTCACTTTATGACTATTTTGAAAAATACTTTTTATTGTGCAAATTAAAAAATATGTTATTGTTAAAATTATAACTACCTAAGCAAAATTAAAACCAAATTTATTTGATTTGAACCTAAATGAAAAAAATTGCTCTTATGCCACATTAAAGAAATCGTCTACAGTTTACTGAAAGTTGATTTTTTCACTACTTTTAATAAATAAAGTAATTAATAAAAATTTTAAATTTTCATATGATTCATATTGAATTTTAAGTATTTATTAGATTTACAAATAATTTTTTAAAACTGTTAAATTTAGATGTATTGGAAAATACAAAATGTTTGCATTAGTAACAACATATAATTATATGTTGACAATTAACCTATTTAGTCCCAAATGTCCGTTTTTTCTTGTCTACATTTAAGCTTATCGTTTTACATGTTTGAGCTGTAGAAAAAAATAAGCATGGGGTATTTTTTATGTATTTAAGTGACCTCTTTCAGAATCTGTAAGAAAATTTGTTTTTTGTAATATGTTAGCTGTCACAGCTAAGTCTTAGCTATCAAAACTAACCTTTAATGCGTGTAAATTCCTGTGGCAGCGCAGAGTCCTCATTAAAATGGCTGAAGCCGCATATGATATTTGTCAGATCTCTTCTTGGAATTGTGAACCTTTTATCGCTATCAACATTTTAAAGAGTTGAAAAGTGGACTTTTTAACTCACATTAATAGTTATTTATGACACAAGGACCCTAAATGGCACTTTATAGTACGAGTACGTATCGTAATACGAGCCTAAGTCCAATCGCAGCCGAGGCGAAGTAGAGGTGGAGACGAGGCTTCATCGAACGTAGCCGAGGCGAAGCCGAGGTGAAGTGAAGATATGAAGCCGAGGCTCCACCGAAAAGTAGCCGAGGCTCTGATGTGGCTGTGGCGAGTTGTACGATACACGAGAACTTAAGTGCCGAAAGGGTCCAAGTGTCATATAACATTTTTTATCACCAAAAAACTGAGAATTCGAACCTAGGGAGAGCTTGTTATCGTAAAAAAGGGCCTCAGGGGGCATTTCTAGGTGGGAGTAGGTCGACAGACTTAGAAATGCCCTCGGAGGGCGGCGAAACCCTTGAACAGCTGTGACGTTTGGGCCAATTTGGGCAGCTGTACCATAAAGTAAAGGTCAGCTGACCAGCATCAGCCAATCAGATTGCGAGTTCATTTACTTTACGGCCTAGGCCGTGAAATGAGCTCTTAAAGGTTTCCAAACAAGCCGTAAAATCTAACTTTTGATGTAAGTGTGATAAAAAAAGTGTTTAATGAAATAATGAGTGAGTTTACACCCAGCTTTACTTACGCCAATTCGAGGAGTCAGTTAAGCCAACTAGTGGCTTAAAGTAGGAAAGGGGCAATAAGAGTGGAAAGAAAGATACTGCTCTAATCTAAACTACTAGTTGGCTTAGCTCACTCCTCGAATGGGCGTAAGTAAAACTGAGTGTAAACTCACTCAAATAATTAATAACTTCAGTGAAAAACAAGAAAGAATTGTGTTGGAAATTCTACTGCAAAGTAATCTACATTTACATCTTGCCAGGTCAGTTTTGTGTTAGATACACTGAGAAAATAAGCCTCTTAACAAGCATCTTTGCAACAAAACAAACAAGATACCAGCAATCACAACTGAATTTCAAGGTTAACAGTAACCTTTATTCGGCTATAGTAAAAAAGTGCTTTGCAGGGGCTATATCAACAATCTCTCTCGGCTACATTTAATCAAAAACTAATTATATTTAGCCAACTTATTTTCTCAGTGTAAATGTGTGTATAACATGTGTTTTGAAAACGTGAATCTATGAAATATAAATTTTTAATTTTTATACTTCATAATTTAAAATTCTAATAAATATTTATATATTATTGCAATTAAATAATAATGTTTAATTGGCATATTTAATATGTAATTTTTTATTAGTTTTCATAGCAAATCTTTAGGTAACAATAACTAGCTAACATCAAGTATCTGAAATAGCTAATTTAATTGCTATCCATATATAGTAGCAATTAAAATTATCTGGAATAGCTAAGAATCAGCTGCAGCTGCTAACTTATTTCACCGCGTGAAAGTAAAAGTTTCGAAATGCAAATCGGGTATTTCCCAGGTATAGAAATTTCTATTTGTTTTTACACTGAGAAAATAAGACTCTAGCCAATTTCTAGGTTAAAGGACTCGGAACAAAACAAACAAGATACCGGCGATCTCAACCGGATTTCAAGGTTAACAGTAGCCTTTATTCTGCTAATAATAAACAAAGCAGGTGCTATATCAACAACCTCTCTCGGCTAAATTTAATCAAAAATTGGTTATATTTAGTCAACTTATTTTCTCAGTATATCTCTTTCTCTTATTTTCTATCTTTTTCTATATTTTTACTCTCAGCAGGGATGAAACGATAAATCAAGTATGTAAATTACAAGTGTCGTTATGCGACACTTACGTTAACGTCGCGACGTTGTTTACCGACGTAAACTAAACTATCACATAACGTCATAATTCAATAGGGTGATTGAACCAATTGCCGAGGATTAACCATTTGTCGAGTTACCATTGTAACAACCTTAAATATTACCAAAAAATAATTTATTTTTTTGTGATTTTAAATTTAATATAGTATGTTTTACATTTTAACACATAATACACATCTTATTTTACATTAACGATGTGATTTAAGGGTGTTGAAAGGATCCCAGTAAGAAGGAGGAAATTGAAAAAGATTGGAATTTTATGATTTTCGAAGAAAAAGTCAAATTATGTAATCTTTTTTAATACGTTTTCTGTCCAATCCATTTGTATCCGGTGATAACACCTACTTTTATCCACAAATCAATCCTTATTAATATGGGTTCAAATATTTGTCAATCCAAATTAATCCCTTTATAAATACAGAAAATAAAATGAATATTTTTTAATGTCCGCAGTTCAGGTTATTCAATACAAATGAATCCCTTTATAATGAAATTAAAATTTTTGAAAAATCAATATTTTTGAAGACCTACAGTTCAGATTTAATTAATCCAATTGAAACCTTTTATAATTAAAAAAATGATATGAATATTTTTTAATACCTACAGCTTAGATTATTCAATACAAATAAATCTCTCTATAATAAAATTTAAATTAAAATAAAACTAATATTTTTAAATACCGACAATTCATTTCATCTCTACATGTGATTGAAACTTAATATTTGATAAATTTTTATTTATTTCAGATGAACTCATTTATAATGCGTCTTCGGCGCAAAATTATACACCGTTTTTATACACTGTTGCATCTTACGATATTTCTCTTCCAGTTATAGGTACTTAAAAAAATCGATTCTCTATGGATTAATGGATTTTCTTTAAATTGTGAGAAAACGTTATTTTATATGTGCCTTCTATCTAATTAAGATTTCAGGACCCTTTACCGTCTAAAATTTGAGATATTCTTGTTCGAAATTTCAATTTTTTATCATTTTGCATGTAAAATTGAAATTTCGAACAAGAATATCTCAAATTTCAGACGGTAAAGGGTCCTGAAATCTTAACCAGATAGAAGGCACATATAAAATAACGTTTTCTCACAATTTTAAGAAAATCCATAAAAAACGATTTTTTCAAGTATATAACTGCAAGAGAAATACCTTAATTGTGGGTTAAAAAGCGAAAAATACGTAAATTTGAAGATAATTTTTAGTGATCTTTATAATTTATTAAGACGTTGATGAAAGTTTCTTAAAAGTGTTCATTAATAAAATTTATTTTTACTTAAATATTATTCTTGAATACATTTTTAAAGAATTTAAATTAATCATCTTTTGAAGCTTTTTAAATCTGAATTAGTGGTTTTCTACTATTGAATTAGTGAAAGGTGAGCTACTATTAAATAGTAATAATTTTACTAATTTTTTAGTAGAAAACTACTTATTGAAACAGTGAAACTTTAACATTTCAATTAGTAGTTTCCTACTATTTCAATTAGTAGTTTTTTTATTAAAAATTAGTAGTTTTCTACTAAACAAATTAGTAAAATTATTACTAATTTTCTAATTTTACTAATTTGTTATTAATTTTTCCACTTATCAATAATTTATTAATAGAAAAACACTAATTCAGATTTAGAGAGAAAGTTATTAAATTTTGTTTAGACTTTATTAAAAAAAACTTTTTTGAAATCTGTATTGACAGTGTGTAATTTTTAAAATAAAAACACAACTTCAATGTATGCCTCAATGTATTCTCATTCAACATCATTCTTCAACTTAAACTTAAGAATAAAAGAACACAAAGATGATGTTTATGAATCACCTAATAAATGGACTGCTCTTACCGAATATGCTTGTTTTAAGGACCATACTTTCGATTTTGATAAAGTAAAAATTGAGGCAAAAATTTTAGACAGAACGGGAAATTATAAAAAACGTATGATCCTTAAAATGAATTAACGCATACAACAGCAGTTAACGAACGTAATGACACTAACAACTTATCTGATTTTTACCAAGCAATTTTTTTTTAAATGCATTTTTGCTTCCCTTATAACATATTTTTTTCCCGAATAAATCGATTCATCCACTTAAGAAAAAATCAAATTTTAATTTTTTTCAAAAAAGTGCCATAACTTTTTAAAAAATAATTTTCAAAAGTTAATACTTGGCGAAAAAAAGTTTCATATTAAGGGTACTCAATCCTATGAATATGGACGAAATCCGAGCGGGGGCCGCAGACACATGCTTATCCGGCTACGGCCTTTAATATTTCTTGTTTAATTTTTTCAATTATTTTTTCAGTTGTCTATTAATCTAGTTATTTTTCGATTTTTGTTTTCAATTGACAATTATTTTCGTCATTTTTCAACTATTTCCTTCAATATTATTAATCATTTTCCGCAGTTTTCATTTATTTCCTACAATTTTTTAATTTGCAATTATTATCTTAAAATTTTATAACTATTCTTCGATTTTTTAAATTATTTTGATCGGTTGTGTATTAATCTAGCCCTCTTTTGAATTTTGTTTTCAATTGTTAATTATTTTTGCCATTTTGTAATTTTGTTGTTTATTATCAATTATTTTTTTCAAATTTTCAATTTATTTCCTCCATTTTTATTATTTTCTTCAATTTTAATTACTTTTATCGATTTTCAATACAGTTGTTCAATTTACAATTAGGTATTTCCAACAGTTATTCCTAAAATTTTTCAACTCTTTTGTTTAAAATTAAAATTTATTGTTAAAATTTTTAAAATATTCTTTTCAATTGTGTAATTATGTAGCTATTTTTCGTCATTTTTCAAATATATTCTTCAATTTCGTAAGTTTCATTATTTGAATTTGCAAAAATTTATGTTTTTAAATGACCAATAATGCAAAGTTTGTCACGCGCTTGAGCGCGCGTTAATGTTGCTAGTAAATAATAATTGACAGTCAACAATTTTTATTTTTCTAACCATAGGCCATTAATTTGTAAAATTAGGAAAAAGTTGTGTCTTTCCAGGTGAATTTGTGAGTAATTAATCATTATTAACAATAATTTGTTTATAACAATTGCAATTGGTTGTTGTGGTTAATTTGACTGAATAAGTTATTGTTTTAAAATATAAAAAAATAGTTAAGTCAGAAAAGACTACAACTCGCTAGGTTCATTTGGATATTAGTTATAAATTAATAATTACATAAATTGTGTATAAATACCCCCCATTTATGGGAGTTGTTTATAACCCTATAAATCGAAATTAATGAAATTAATTTCAAAAATTGAAATTCATTGTTACTTCTTTGTTTACACCTTACAGTGATTTCAAATGTGCTCTTTTAATCTGAATTAGTGAAAAACGGTCACTAATTCGAATTAGTGGAACTTTTTACTTATATTTAGTCAATTTTCACTAAAACTTTAGTAAAGAATTTAAAAAAATTAGTAGAAATGTATATTAATTTGAATTTCTTCAGTGACTTTTCACTGATTTATTTTTAAAGAGATGAGTATTTAGAACAATGGATTTGGTTTTATTTATTTAAATTATAAAGAGATTAATTTGGATTGAATAATCTGAACTATGTGTTTTCAAATATTAAATTTTCATTTTTTTTCATTATAATGGTATTTATTTGGATTAAATAAAACTGAATCGTAAGTATTTAAAATGTTCATTTTATATTTTTCAATTATAAGGGTATTCATTCGGATAAATTTTCATTTTATTTTAATTGCATTTTTATTATAAAAATATTCATTCAGATTGAATAATCTGACGTGTGGGTATTTAAAATTAACTAGTTTATTTTTTCATTATAAAGGGATTCATTTGTATTCAATAACCTGAACTGCAGATATTAAAAAATATTCATTTTATTTTTTTTCCATTATAAAGGGATTCATTTGGATTGACAAATTTTTTAAACCTATATTCATAAGGATTGATTTTCGGGTAAAAGTAGGTGCTATCACCGGATACAAATGTATTGGACAGAAAACGTATTCAAAAATATTAAAATTTTTTAATATTTTTTAATTACTCTCTTCTTACTGGGGAGATACTTGTTGGAGATTCTCAAACATTTTCCCCTCCTCTCTAAAAAATATCCTATTAACATTTAAATTTTTCCTCAAATAACTAAACACTTTTTCGCAAAAAGAAAAAATCACAAAAAATCGTTAGAAAATTCTGAATCTGAAATTATAATTTGCTTGTCTGGATTTAATCTTTTCTCGAGCGATAAAAAGTCGAGAGCGGTTAGAAAATGTGAGGTTTTTTTGCTACTACTTGAACATTATCACTTTGTGATTTTTTTCTTCAAAAAACTAAACATTGTTTCAGACAGAAAATCACAGGAAATCTTAAAAAAATACTGAGTCCGAGAATAATTCGCTTTATTCAATTTAATAGTTTCTCACGCGATAAAACGTAGAGAAAGTTGATGAATTTTGGAATTTACTTTGGAACAGGGGCGTACCCAGAAAATTTTCTTGGTGGGGGTTTTATGTGGGAGTGAAAGAGACAACAATATATTTCTATCTCTTTCTCGCTCATATAAACTGGCTTTCTAGGGGGGCAGCGGCCTTCCCCTGCCACAACGTGGGTACGCCCATGCTTTGGAATAAAGTGACGACATTTTATTTAAACAAAAACACCAAAATTCTTCACCTCTCTCGACGTTTTATCACTGAGGAAACATAAAATTAAAAGAGAAAATTATTTCCGATTACTTTTTTGAATACTTCTTGTGATTTTTTATTTTTGGGAAAAAAATTCAAGTTACAGGAACAAACCAATCTCACATTTTCTTATTTCCCTCGACTTTTTATCGCGTGCACTGAGAAAAATGTTTAATCATAGCCTCAACAAAAATTTGGTTCAGCCAAACAAATTATCTGGTTGTTATAAAAATCAACCAAACTATTTGGTTTAGACAGCTAAATTATTTGGTTCAGTGTTGTTTGTTGTGATAACAAAAGCTTTTGTTGTCACAAAAAAAAATTTTATTTGGGAGCTCACTAACCCAAGTGCGAATTTTTGGTCTGCCAACACATATAATTACATAATTCACATGTTATACATTTAATAACACAAATATAATCAGATGAGAATGTAGAAATTTAATATTAATGAAAACCTTAAACAGAAATATTTCATTATAGTCATGATGATTCAAATCCGGGTTTGGCCGACTGTCTGGTATTGGTTTCTATTTAGATTTTATTTATATTATTATCGCGGCAGATTACTTAAAAACTAATCACCCATTTTTTTTTTAATAATTGTTTGGTTTTCACAACCAAATAAGAGTAACAAAATAATATTGTTGCCCAAAACAACTTGTTGTGTTACGCCAACCATATCGTTTTGTTATACCAATAAAAATATTGTTATTACAACCAACAATGTTCAACTGAAAAATATTGTTGCTAAAACTAAACCATTTTTCTCAGTGTGAGATAAGATTAAATTAAAAAAAGCAAATTATTTTAATATTCAGAATTTTCGAACGAATCCTTGTGATTTATTTTTTCTTTTGAGGAATAAGATTTAGTTTTTTAGAAAATAATCTCAAAGTGGTAATATCCATGTGTCAGAAAAAAACTTACTTCACATTTTCCTGTCTGTCCAATTTTAAACATACCATTTAACTGAGGATTGGTAATTTAAATGAAACATTTAAAAATCTGAAACAGAAAAATCCGAAGCTGTAAGACTCGATCTCGTGACCCCCGCTGACCGGTTCCTAAGTATTTACTGAAATATACCCTGCTTAGAATGTCGGATAGAAACCGACACAAAAACCGGATTACTTTTCTGACAGAACCGGATATACATATCCGGTTTCTATCCGTTTTCTGTTCGTTACCATCCGACCTTAAATCTGTCAAACATAATTGAAATTGTTATTTTAAATTAGTTTAGAAACGTTTTTTATACGGTTGTGTACGAATCGTATGCGTTGGAGAAAATCGAAATTCCAATTAAACGTTCTTCATCCGGTTTCAACCGTCATCATACGTTTTTATCTGAAAGTTATACGTTTTTAATCCGAAAGTTATACGTTATTAATCCGACTTCTGTACGATCTTATCCGAAATGTAATCTGGTTTTTGTGTCCGATTTCTATCCGTCATTTTAATCAGGGTAAAGTCTTGAACCATATTTCAGTTTCTTTATTACAGTTTTGGGATTTATTCTGAATTTTCTTGACTTGCTAATGAAAGTTCATCAACAATCGTGAAAATTTCTCCATTTCCCCCAAAATTATGAATAAGTTCCGTACTTATTCATGAAAAATTTTTTTCCATATAGAAATAAAATTTGTTTACTTGACATAGGTTCATCCTCGATAATTGGTTCTTTCACCCAACTTTATTTTTGGTTTTCAGTGATTTATTATTAACATTATGATTGGAAATCAAGATTGTAGACAACTGTTCAATTAATGTAATTAACAGCATTTAATTTAATTTTTGCATTTCTCATTATTTAAATGACATTTTATTGAAGATTTTTCTTCTGGAAATCTAGCCTAACATGCCAACCTATTTTTATGCTTTACAATAAGATGTTACACCGAAAAAAATATCTTCTTCTTTTGAGCGGAATCCACTCATTTTTATGCTTTTTTTCCTCTACAATATGGTACCAAAATGATTCCCCTCGTAACCTCGTTTTAAGAGGATGTTATACTCTTCAAAATTTGAGAAACTTTCCTCCCCTAGGGTAAACCTTTTCACTTTCACACTTCAATTACTTTAAATCATTTAAAGAAAGTTAAAATCACTAACTACTAACTACCTTCATTGATTCACATAAAGAAAGGAATATTCATTAATATTCGAACATTTTGTATAATACGCGAGTAAAATAAACATGTCACACTGCTAGGTTATATTGGTCTTTTACTTCAATTTCACATTCGTACACAAACAAATAATGAAGTCAAAATATTATTATGTGCACAGAATACTAAAATGTTATCATCTAGTCTTAAATCTTTTAAAACACACTGTAAATTGTCTTCCACAATCAAAAACTAAAGGTGAAAATAAACGTTAAAGCTGACGACGCGACGCGATGCGATACAATTGTTACCGATTGCGCATGTGCTAATACGATGTATTACGATATTCCTCTACTTTTGATCGGACGTTTCCTATATCGAAAGTAGTGGATTACTCTCAACATAAGATTGAACCGTGAGAGTCGTCTTTTAATATTTTTCCTCTTCAAAACAGAGGAAAATACTATTGGTTCCCTGGCAAAAATGTGGGCCATAGCGTGGACTCAATTGAGTCCGCCTTAGGTCCACGTTAGGTTCACTTTATGGAATTTGCTAGAAAACAAGTGGAAAATCAAAAAAATGATTTCCCAAACGAATTATTATGATAAAACTCATCTTTTTAAAGCGATTTAGTAAGATATGGGAAGGAAAATAATTAATTTGCTGCTAAAAACATTAGAAATCATTCAATGTTCGTTAATCAAGATTTCTAATGTTTTTAGCCGCAAATTAATTATTTTCCTTCCCATATCTTACTAAATCGCTTTAAAAAGATGAGTTTTATCATAATAATTCATTTGGGAAATGATTTTTTTGATTTTCCACTTGCTTTCTAGCAAATTCCATAAAGTGGACCTAACGTGGACCTAAGGCGGACTCAATTGAGTCCACGCTATGGCCCACATTTTTGCCAGGGTTGTAGTATAATTAGCTCATTTTGAGTAAAAAACTCAAGAGGATTTTATGATAGGAATGTTCCGCTCAAAAGAAGAAGATATTTTTTTTGGTGTATTATTCGCCAAGTAAATAACAACGTACAAACATTGTGCGTTATGATAAATAAGGTCAAATTCCTCAAAAATCCCATCTTTTTCTTATTTCTAATAATGACCATATATACCATTCTACCATACCATTCTAATAATACCATATGTGACGCGCTCTGAAGAAAGGGACCTTAGAAGCAAAAAATCGATTTTCGGTTTATGATTGATTTCACTTCATTAAAAGTTCCTTTCTCATTATCTGCAGTTAGAAAATGTTTTTATTAATTATTTTTTAAGTTATGACAATTCAAGCATCCGCGTTTTGTACAGAGTACCATGCGCTAAACATTTATTTAATCGGGACATTTAAATCTTTACACAATTTTCACTAAACTTTGCACCTAAATATTCCGAAGTTTGCAAATAAATCTTAAATAAATTTTCAGGAAATTTTCGGTGCTGTGGGGATAACTTCTAACATAACATACAATTTTGATTAATTGCAAATAACAATTTTTTTTAACTTTTTCTGAAATATTGCCTGAATATTGCAGAAATCTTTTTGCGTAATATTTTCTGAATGCAATGTTCAGGCAATTTTCGGGATGAATATTGCCTCACAAGCTGACATTTTCGGACTTGCACTAGAATGTTGCCTGAACATTCATTTGAATATTCTGAAAGTTGAAGTGTTAGGATCAGGCAATTTTTAGGAAGTTTGTGTGGAAAAGACAACTTTAAAAAAAGCTTTCTGTCTGACACCTTTCTAAATGCCTCTATTATGGCTGCTTATGTTAATAAAATTTTATGGTCAAAATTTGAAAGTAAATGAAGGTTGACTATTTGAAAAAATAAATCTTTTGATTTTTGGAAAATCATCTGTAATATTGTTAACTTAAAGCTTTTTAAAAATTTCAAACGGAAATTTGAAGCAAAAAAGTCTTCCAAACGATGCACAGTGGTCCGAAATCCCAAAAAGCTGGCCAAAAGTCGTAAAAAAAAAAAATTTTTTTTCGAGTTCTTTTTCACATGAATTTGTTAAAGAATACTTCAGGGCATTAGAAAATGCCAACGATAATAACTAGATGTCGTCAGAAATGCTACTTTATTTACTTTTTAAACAAAAGTGGAAGTGTCAAACGTTATAAAAGTAATTCTTCACTATTCACGCAATATGGAGAACTATTTTTATTAAAAAACAACGGGTTTAATTTTAAATCGGCAAAATGGATTATAATAATAAATGGGTGTATTTTTGACTTAATATTTGCTTTCTAAATACTGTAAAATGTTATAATTCTGTAAGTAACTTGAATCGGTAAAACGCATTTATTTTTCACCCAAAAAAATCTGAGAAAAGTAGTGCTGTAAAAAAAGTCTTGATAGATCCTGTCAAATTTAAGTTCTTAAATTAATTCTTATACATTTTGACAAATCATATTGCAAAATTAGCTGCCACGAATTGCCTCTGCATTTTTGTGGTTACCTTTTGTGCAAAAAGTGAAAATCAGTTCTCACGTGCACTTCACAAAAATATTATTTTTTTGTATAAAAAATTTATTATTATTGTTTTTTACGGTTTCAGGCTATCATACAACATCTCTTAGTCGATAGGGAATATTTTACACATGAATAAAATATGTTTATACTTTTAAAGGTTTACAGCAATCATCACTTGTAATAGCTTGCTTGTACTGGCTAACTTTATTAATATATGAAATTTGTGATGTGGACATCAATTTGGGTATCAACGGCTCAAATAATCCCAGTATTTTATTTATTTATTATTTAATTATATATTTGTTATTCCACAATATCTCACAGGCAAGTATAACTATATAAATAAATCAATCAAAATTGAACAAAAATTCCTAATCACAGATTTTTTTTAAAATTAATTTTCATTTTTTCATTTTGATCCATAATACTGGATCGTCCACTATACTTTTCCAAAAAATATTATCAAATTCGAAAGCAGTGACCTCAAAAACCACTGAGAAACGATTTTTAGAAAGATTTGAGCAGTTTTTGCATTTTAGGGTCAACATATTGGACCCGCCATTTTGTTTTTCAAGAAAATAATATCGAATTCAAAATCAGTGACATTAAAAGCCCCGAGTAACGATTATTATAAAGATTTAAGTAGTTTTTACATTTCAGGTCCGACATATTGGATTCGCCATTTTGTTTTTCAAAAAAATAATATCAATTTCAAAATCAGTAACCTCAAAAACCCCGAAGTAATGATTTTTAGAAAGATTTAAGCACTTTTTAGACTTTTGACCACATTTTTGACGATTTGGACCACTGTGCGATGCAAGAAACAAAATTTGATTATATTAATTAGAAAAAAATTAAAAGCGAAACGATTTTTCATTGTTATTTTGAATTTTACCATTAAAAACACAGGTCTACAAGATTATTTTTTAGACATCAGAGTAATTTTCGATGTATTTTTGTGCGCGGAACATGATCCAAGATTTCAGAATTGCGTATCACATCAGGATTTTGAGAAAGGTGGATGGTAAAGCCCACAAAATTATATTTTTTATTTTTTATAAAGGAATCACGTCAAGATTTTTAGAAAAAAGTGGATATAAACCTCAGAAACGTATTTTTGATAGTGTTCTTTTGTAAGCTTTACCCCTACTTTTCTAAAAAACCTGACGTGCTAAGCAATTTTGAGACCCGGGATCATGTTCAGCGGACAAACATACATTGATAATAACTGCGATATTATAACCGACTGATTTTCTAACATAATACCCAGTAAAGAAAGAATTTTTGGACAAGCGAAAAGGTAAGTTGAACAAGCTTCATGTTCAACTTGCCTTTTGCCAATAGGAAGGTTGGACTGGTTGTTCAACCTGCCTATGCGTTATGTTCAACTTACCTAAATATTTAATACGTTAAATAAGACGGAAATATGAATTGAATATTATTTAAAATACACAGAATTACGTAAATATATGTCGATTTATTGTGAAAACATCTTGTTTTAGAAAAAAATAAGCGTTTTATGAGAAATATAGTAGTGCAAAAATATAGATACATTGCAGGGGCCAGAGCGTGTCATCCATGATCCAACTAACAAGGTCTAGCCATTAGGCGTACAGAATTGAAACTGTTCTGCGCTGAAACTTACGGCAGCCATCTTGAATTAGTCAGCTGACTTACTAGACGGCAGATGATTGGTTGCTGACATTAAGGCGCCTATATATTTAAATTTTTGAAATAATATTTGCAGTAAATCTGTGAAATTATTAGCCATTGCCATAATTATCTATAGATAATTATGAAATATATTAGAATTATAAAATATATAATATATTATAATGTATTATATAATTTATTTAATTATTTAATAATTTCTTAAATAATTTTTTATTAATTTTAATTTAATACTTATTCATTTAATAATGCATAATATACTACAATATAAATTTATAATATACATATATAAATGTATAAAATTATAATTATTATACATTATGATAAAAAGTAGGATATAATTTAAAATTAAAAAAAAAATTATTTATTTTATGTCCCTACCCATACATAGTGACTAGAAAAATACCTGGTCCAGGTATTTTTGAGTTATTTATATTTTTACACTTATAAACATTTAGAATGGTATTATGTCAGTTTTAGAAACAAGAAAACATTCTACATTTTCTAGGTACGAAATCATTCAAATCGTACCTTAAAAATACCTAAAACACTCAGTCATTTTGGTAATTATGGATAATTAGTTTTAAATGAATCTGTAACGATCCATAGGCATGAGTAAAGTGACTTTGGAAAATAGTACTCATTTGCGTAGTGCTTGCGTGGCAGAATTTTTGTTGTTTAAAACTGTTCTTCAGGGATTTTAATGTTTCTACTACATATAATCAGGTGATCATAATAATTGAAGTTATAGTGCTGCACGAGGATAAATTTTTACGTTACTTTTATTAGAACATTTATTCCGCATAACAGAAAGGATCCCGTTTACGTAAGTACACGATATATATTTTGTTTAGTATTATTAAATTAATTACACAAATATCTTTTAATGCTTTGAGAAAAGGTTCAAAACCAAAAAAAAAAAAGAAGGATCGACATCGATAAATGTGTGAAATGTTGAGAAAAACATACATTTCACTGTATTGAGGGATTGTTTGACATACTAAAAAGTTAAAAGTTTCGCTCAGTGGTTATTGGTATTATAATTATTGTTATTGTTATCATTGTGTGAATAACTATTTTGGATGTAAAATATTATTACCCGATTCATGTGTTTAATAAATAAATCAATGAATTTCAAAACAAAAAAATTATTTAGTTTTGATGGACTTCTTTATATTACATTTATAATGTTTGATCAATTTTCCTTTACTTTCTTTTGCAGGGATAATTTATTTATGTCGATAATTTTGATTTTTCATAATATATACTATTGATAATGGTTTTTTTCAATAAATATTACTTTCATTCAATTTGAATTCAATTTATTCTGCCACGTAAACTTTGCCAAGATGTCGGCCGCATGCTCCGAGCGTTGATTGGTCGTGTTTTTTTTACTTGCGCGTGGCGAGACCTTGTTAGTTGGATCATGGTGTCATCGATAAAACGAAAATGTCAAGACGGTCAGAACATTTCCTAAATAAGTGGGAAATACTGGTTGGATATTACTTAGAGTACATAGAATTACATAAATATATGTGAATTTATGGTAAAAAAAATCTGTAGTCATCACTGAAAAAATATTGTATCATATATCAGACAAATGGTCGTTTAAAAGGATTATCACTTTTCTTAGGTTATGTTATTATTATGATTGTAATTAACTTTACCATTTCTATGCTATTAAATTAACATTTCTTGTTAGATAATGTAACCAAAATGTAAGTACAGAAATCACTTTTGTTTTTCACTACAAAAAAATAAGTGTTTTATTATAGGATAAAGGGAAAGAAAATGTCAAAAAATTTTCGTTTTATCGATGACACGCTCTGGCCCCTGCAATGTATCTATATTTTTGCACTACTATATTTCTCATGAAACGCTTATTTTCTTCTAAAACAAGATGTTTTCACAATAAATCGACATATATTTACGTAATTCTGTGTATTTTAAATAATATTCAATTCATATTTCCGTCTTATTTAACGTATTAAATATTTAGGTAAGTTGAACATAACGCATAGGCAGGTTGAACAACCAATCCAACCTTCCTATTGGCAAAAGGCAAGTTGAACATGAAGCTTGTTCAACTTACCTTTTCGCTTGTCCAAAAATTCTTTCTTTACTGGGTACTTAAGCGGTGTTAAAAATTATTATTTACAATTTTTGAGCACATAAAATCAGAATAAAACAGAGTTAAAGTTATTTATACCTTATGACTATGTTATGTACATCGTAAACTGTTTAATAAAACAATAGTCTATTGGGGTTATGTCATTTTTTTAAGTCAGGTAAAAAAAATTTTCTAGTAGTGCAAATTCACATGACACTCAATACTTGTTTCTTATACATTTAAGTTTTACTGTCACTACTAGACATTTTTATCAATAACAACAAACAACATTAACAATTAACAGTTCAGAATTGTTAATAAAATATTAGAACTAAGAAGAAACAATTTTAGTATTCATTTAAAATTGTGTCAATTAGTGATTTGGATGTAAAAAAATTTTGTGTTTAAATTAGGTTTTTAACGCAGTCAAAACCCTGCTGTAGTTCCTTGACGTCGATAATCTGAATTTGCTGTTATGACTCCATTTTGTTTTGCAATTACAGTAACTGCACTTCCTATACCTGTGTAAATACTAGAATTATGTCCAATTGACTGTAAGTAATCCAGAATTGATCTTGGAAAACCCTTCTCGTTCTGAATCGTCATTGGAAACAACTGGAATTTAAACATATATTATATATTTTTAAGTAATTTTGTAATAATTTCAGTAAAGAAGTATAAAAATGTACATAAATAAGTAGTAATTTCATTAAACTATAGAAGCAACAGGGAATTAACTCGTTAAAAAAGTGTGCAAAGGACTACGCGTATTACCTGTATAATGTGGATATAATAGTGTTATGACGTTATAACACATAAAATGAATGCATTATTACACGCTGTAATTACGCGATTATTAGAAGAAGAGTGTACAGAGCAGCACTCGAGTCAATTCCCTCTCGGCTAAAAGTGTAAATATTATTAAAAGATTTAAATTTAACTTCGAAAGACATTTTTTGTCAAGAAGGAAGGAATATAACAAGATTGAAAACATGAGTTCTATTTAGAGGCCACGTCCTAAGACAGCGCAAAAGCATCACCTTGTCAAAATTTTGAAACCTAACAGGGTTGCAAGCCATGCAACGCTAAGGGTGGAGTCTCATTATATTAGCAGAAGATGCAAAACCAAGAACTGCATATTAGGGTGCGGGTGAACCGAGAAAATTTTATTTTTCAAGGATCCTCAGATCCAAATAGTTTTTATAGATAGCCAATAACTCACACACGAAGATTAAAAATCCGGATTAGATGGATAAACGCCGCTATCCAAGAACACGTGGAGGTACCCAGGTACCAAAGGTGCTTTGGTTTTGGGCATGCGACACGTCATTGCAAGGGCCCCGACAGAATGAAAAACTGTCGGAGATGCAGCAAAGCGGGTCACATGGCCAAGAGTTTTGAGGTCACTGAATCTAGTTGTAGTTTCTGCAGATTAATCTGCATAAATGCAAAGAGGCTCAAGACCTCCTTATGCAGACTGCCGGGGAGATGAAGATCGATATCTTGTTCTGCACTGAACAGATCAGTAAGGACGGTCTTGCTTCGTGGTATCAAGATACATCTCGAAGAACAGCCATACAGATCTGCAATTCCGAGTTATGACAATGGGGTCTGGCTTATAAAATCATTAAAAAGAAATTGTTAACGAGGCAAAAGACCCCCGGTCTAGACAGGACCCCGATTGGGTCCTGCAAATTATAAAGGCTTTGTTTCCCCCGGCAGAACCATGGTCTTAGATGGAGTGGAGTGACTGTCAAGTTGGTGAGGATGAACTCTTAAACAAGTGATCTTTGCTTCACCCCAGATTCTTTTGGAATGCTACAACAACTGCCTTAAGAGAGCAGAGTTCTTCCGCGACTGGAAAAGACAGAGGTTGATCCTCCTAAGGAAAGGAGACAAACCTCTAGATAAAGTCTCATCCTACAGGCCTATTTGCCAGTTAGTTACGATGGGCAAAGTTCTGGAGGACATGATCCTGCTTATGACTCGTTCTATCGAAGATTGTTGAACCGTCGAGACCTTCATACATTATGTTATGAGGGTCAAAGAAGGGAAGTCCCGTAAGATAGGGGAGAAAGTCGTTCCGGCGACAGAGTAGGGGATAGAAGACCACTCCTGATGGCGATACGCGCGGAAAGTGCTAGCCGGGAGTGGTCTTAAGGTCCCCAAATAAGGGTGTGTTTTTAGCGGGTCGGCAAAACATCGCCACCCCGCATAACCCTGTAGTGCGGGCTACAGGATACCTGAAGGCAGGTTTTCACATCCTACGCAAAAAAAATTTCACTCACATATTTTACTAATCGACAAAATGTCGTCGGATTTGCCTAAATTTTCTTTCGTGGGGGTATTTGAGGTCGCTGATTACGAATCTAAAGTTAGATTTTCAAAATTAAAAATGGCGGATCCAATATGGCGGATGCAAATTTTGAAAATGAATTTTTTTGTCTTACCTTTTTTTTTAAATGTTAACCGACTCCTTACCACGTGGAGGTAGACAAAATTAAGAATCGGCAAAGTAAATTCTACAAGTAACAAAGGACATTTGTGACACATTACTAATACTTTAAAAAACCCATACAACAACATTCCAAATAAAAAAACGAAGAGAACTTGATCATATCAATATGTCACACAACTTCGTAAAATATCCTATATAAAAAACATATACAAAAATACTCAATAATAACTTACTTCTCTGCTAATCATAAAAACATTAAAGACACACTGAAAAAAAACTATTTAAGGTTTACTTGAGTTAAATGTAATTTTTACTTTTTTACTCAAGCAATGAAAAAAAATCAAAAATTGCTGTGAAACCAGGCAAATTTTACTTTGTTTATAAAGAAAAAAAAAACAATTGACACTTTTGAAGCAAAATTTGACGTTTATGTGCCAAACTGTTAAAATTAAATTTTCAATACATTCCAGAAGATTTAATAGTGGAAGAATAAGTAAAAGTGAGTAAAAACGTTAATTGCATATTAATTTATTGTTTATTTCTTTTAATTAACTCAAACATTGTTTTAAAGTACAATATGTCAAATTTGTTTTAAAAGTGACATTTTGTTTTCCTTAAAAAACAAAGTAAGTTTTACTTTTTTTTGCACTGCTTGAGTTATAAAGTAAATTTTACTTGACAACTCAAGCAAATATTCCATTGTTTTTTTTTTCAGTGCAAGTAATCAGGAATATTGAATTGTAAATGCAATTTTATAATTACACAATTCCGCTTATTTGGAAGAACATAATGTTAGAACAAAAAAATTTTTTCTTCCCGGCAACAAGGTGTAAATTGAAATGAAATAAAATGATATCACGAAAAAGGACAAAAACAACATTGGTTTGGATTAAAATGATTGAGAATTCAGCCATTTTTGTAATCAATTTAATCTATTTCAATCCAAAAAAATTAAAATACTAACAATGTTTGCGCTCAAGAAAGGATTCAAATGATTTCATTTTTCAAAATTTCTAGACGGCATTAAACTGGATTAAATTGATATCACTTTTTATCATTTTAAAAGATTTAAAATGTGAGCAAGAATTGAATTGCATTTTTGTGTGTACAAATGTATTAGTATGGTTGGAATAAATTTATTGATGGACAAAAACGACATTCGTTTGGATTAAAATGATTGAGAATTCAGCCATATTTGTAATTATTTCAATTGATTTTAATCTACGCCTTTTTACCGGGTTGTAATTACAAAACACTATACTGGAAACGCTGCTTCGAAAGTTGTATAACCACACGACATATGTAACAATAGTAAACAAAATACATTTTCTTTAAAAAATTGTGTCATTAGTACATACAAGTTTTGCCAAATATGTAGTAACGAGTTTGAACTGAATCAGGCGAAAATTAAAACTTTTCATCCACAATATTGGATCCGCCATTTTGAATTGTGAAAATTTAACTTTAAATTCGTAATCAGCGGCTCCAAAAATCCTTGGGTAACGAATTTAAACTGAATCGGACGAAATTTTAAATTTGTCATCCGCCATATTGGATCCGCCGCTTTGAATTTTGAAAATCTAACTTTATATTCGTAATCAGCGACCCCAAAAACTTCTGGATAACGAATTTGAACTGAATCAAACTAAAATGAAAATATGAAATTTTAATTTTTGTGTGTCTTGTGACATTAAAACCGCTATATTTAATTTCGGTGTAAAAAAAAAATTTTTGATTTCAGATTCGAAAAGAGCACACTCAAAACCTAAAGAAAATGTACCTCGGGTGAAGATTTATTTTTTATGTTTATAGTAACGTAGCTTGAAGATAGAAAACAAACTTTTGGATTTTGGACGTTAATGTGTTGAATACACAAAAATATCGATATCTCAAAGAAGGGAGCAGCTAGGACTTCAAATTTTTCAGATTCTGAACCTACAAGTGACCTAGAAACTCCCCCTACCACCCGATTTTGGATCCATTTTCATCCCATTTTTTGGTCCTTTAAGACCACCGTGTATCTAAACATCTCGAAGTTATGCAATATTAAATTAAATTTTTATTGATCAGGATGTACCGTAAAATGGGGTAAAGTCGGCCAGTCAATAATCTATTTTTAAAGTGTTTAATTATCCTTTTTTTAGAAAGAAAAATTAAAGATATAGTTTTGGTTTTGTTAATAGAAATGTCAAACCTGAATTTAAAAAATACTTGACGCAAATTCATGGGTTGGTTCTAATAGAAATAATATTTTTGTGTGCATGACTACCCAGGCGCGAGAAACCAATGCTGACGCTGGGTGGAGGCTTGATTCTAGCTTTGACACCCAGAGTGGGTAACCGAGACTGGGAACAGTCTTTAAATCACTGTCGTTCAATATTGGTTCAAGATTGGACACCAATGCTCGTTCCATGCTCGATTCAAGACTGCTTGAATCCTCATGCGCGAAGCTTGAACATCCAATCCAGATTCAAGCTTGAATCAACTGTGACACAATTGCTCAACTTATCATATTACATATTTTTTTATATATTAAAGTATATACATATAAAAAGTATTATTAATTAAATAATAAATATTATAACTGCTGCAGATTTAGTAACTTTATGAATATTTACTATTAATTTTGTATAAAATAAACTATAAATAAACAAACAAAAATTATGTAATTTTACTTAATTGTAAGATATATTAGAAGTAAATTAAATTTGTAAACAATTATTTTCTTATTTTAAAAAAATAAATTTCAAAGAATCATAACCAAACGAAATAATTTAAAGACAATTTTCAAATTTTAAAAATATTAAAGATATGATTACGTGCTCGATAGCGTAATTTTGTAAAATCATTCATTTCAAAAAAACTTTAATTATACAAATTGAATAAATTTCTTTATTTAAATAAAAGTGCCCTTCAATAGATTATATATAAACAATTTTTATAATTTACTTTTGTATTATATATTATTGAAATTAATTATTTAAATAATATTATTAAATTAAAGTTATAAATAAAAATGATAAATTATTAGTTAATTTTGTTTACATATTTTGCAAATATTTTACAAAAATATTTATTTATAAAATATTAATAAGTTAGGAGATTGGATTGTATAAACTGTATATCAGTATATACGAAGGATAAATAAATTCTATTTATTTATTTTTGATAATGAATATGTTCCAGAACTATTAAAATGTAAATAGCACATAATCCAGGTCTAAACCTCACAAAGTTATTTCTATTGACTCTCAACTACCCGTCGTAGCCGAGTGGTACTAATAGCGTGCGTTCACCGCGAGCGAATTTGTCTATAGGGCCGTGGGTTCGATCCCCCCTTGAGCGTGCGAAATTTTATTTCATAGGTTAAGTGTTTATATGTATTAAAATTGTTAATTAATCTTAAGTCGATAATAATTAAGTGTGTAAATGTGCAATTAATCTTAAATTATGAAAAAAAAACAATCTGAAGAATATCAATTTAAATAATTATAGATGAACATTAAAATTTTTTTTTATTTTATTAATTTTATGATAATCTACAGCAGTACAGTAATTAAGAAAAAATGATAATAATATTATTATTGTATTTATAATTATAAATAATATAATAATATAATTCATAATAATAATATAATATTATTATTATTATTATTATTATTATTATTATTATTATTATAAGAAATATCATTATTAACAACATAATACAACAAGAATATTATTATATTAATAATTATTTAACGTTCTGTCTTCTGTAAGCGACAGTGGAATCAGGCTTGACGAAGCTATAATCGGACTTCCGAACATTGATTGAGTCTTGGACTCCAATCCTCAACCAAGCTTGGAGCGTCAGGCTTGAATCGCTGTTACATTCTAGCTTGGACGAGTCTTGCTTCCTCCGACTCACCAATCCTCAATCAATATTGACCAGTCCTCAGTCAAGCTTTATAAAGCCTCAAATCATCGTCCCTGCGCGCCTGGGTACTTTATCTCAAAAATAAGTAGTGTGAAAAAGGTAGGCCTGTGCGGTTATTGAATTCTATAACCGGTTATAAACCCGGTTAACCGGTTACAGTTAAATAAGCGAATAACCGGTTTTAACCAAATAACCGGTTAAAGACATATAACCGGTTTTAGCCGAAAAACCGGTTATGTCAAAATAACCGATTGTAACTGAATTTTCGTTCAACGCAAAACAATCAGTCATCCGGTTATAAAAAAATAACCGTTTTCACAAGCTTATTTCTCGAAATTAATGTGTATTTTAATTGTGTAAAACACAAAGAGACAACCTAATACTTAGAAAAAAGAAGCATAAAGTTTACTTAATCCGATATAGTTATAGAACTATAATTTTTTAACTAAGTTTTCAAATCATCATGCATTTAATAATTTTTTTTTTTATGAAAAGTTAAGAAAAGTTACATAATTTGTGTATGAAAGTATTGACAAAAAATTGAAATATACCAAACTAAAAACCGAATAAACTTTAGCAGCTGAATAACCGGTTGTATATAACTAATAGTTTTGCAGTTTTCGTTATACAACAGGTTATTCCCAAATAACGGAAAAACGGTTATTTTTAAATAACCGGTTATTCCCAAATATTTGGTTAATCACAAATAACCGGTTAATCTCAAATAACCGGTTAATCCCGAATAACTGGTTAATGCGAAATAACCGGTTAACCGAAAGATGGTTAACCGTATGTTCAAAAATTTGATAACCGGTTAACCGGTTATGAAAATAACCGGATTTATAACCGGTTAACCGGTTAATCGCACAGGACTAGAAAAAGGTAGTTATAAACAATAATTGAAAATTTTTTATGCCAAATCAAACTGTACATCGCGTTGCTTGTGTTTCTGACATAATTTACAAATAAAAATAACCTTCATGGGTTTATTAAATTTTGTGAAAAATCAGTTTTTCTAAAAATTTTACTTTTGTAGGGAAAACTAGGTCATGGTTCGAATTTACAAAAATATTGTAAATTATATTTTTTGCACTTGTTCCAAATGTCCAAAATGTAAGAATAAAAAATGTTGTTTCTAAACTAAAACTTAAAAATGAGAAGGGTGCATGAAAGATATTATTTCTCTAATTTAAAACTTTGAATAATTCAGATTCGTTACTTTTTTTTGTTCAGGTTATGTTAAAAGTCTGACAAAGAAATATTGTCAAATCATAATATAAAGTTTAAATAAATATATATTTTATAGACTATAGATATTGTATTTTTAATTAACTTTATTTCCCATGATTATTTTATGTTAAAGTAACATATTCTACCTGTTTATAGTGGTGGCCGACTTTACCCCACATTTAGGGGAAAAGTCGGCCATGACAAAAAGGATTATAGTGAATTCTCTAAAAAGGATTTCACTTTTCCTGTATGATGAACTTCAAAAACAGGAGTCAGAGATTATATATAAGAAGTATCAATATTTTCTTCTCTTTATTTAACGTATTTTTTTAAGAAAATCGTGAAAATGGGACTTTACCCCATTTTACGGTAATTGAAAATTTATCAATCGGACTTTTTAGGACAACTAAATGATTAGAATTTGATAATTATATCAAACAGACTTCTCCAAGCCTTCCAAATAATTATACTGTAAACATTATATCAATCAACCTTTTTAATGTTTTTTTAATAGTTATAACGGATCTGTCATTTTGGATTTTGAAAATCGGGTTTCAGATTCTTAATCGGCGTTATCAAAAAACCCCCAGTAAAAATCCACCAATTTCGATCTACCATTTTAAATCCGTCATTTTTATTAGTTTTTTTATATATCCAATTTTTATGTTATTAAAGTCACTGAATCCAAATCAACATTTAGAATGAAGCAAAAATGCAGTTTTAGATAAAGAAAGTAATTAAATTCCCATAGAAATCAGTTTCTCAAACTTCATCCCCCCACCATTTCTGTAAAAAAAACCCGAACTAACTTAGGTCGGACATTTTTCTCTTTAAATAAATCTTATGGAAAAAAAACTACCACAAGGCAGTCCTGGCATTCGAAGTTTTTTTTTATGTGACAGTGTAATGTTACTTAATGTACTTTTAAGGTTCTAAAAGGGACCCTCACAGCAAAAGGATATCCATAGAGTATCCTATGAGGAATATGGATACCCTTAAGGCGCCCTCGTTACCTCCTGGAAGGATCTCATACGATATCCTATAGATATCTATCCCAGAGAAATCGTTCCGTTTCGTCGAAATCCAAATCTTTCGATTCATAAATCAGAAGGATTATCTATAGCCAGAGCTAAAGGGTTAACAAGAGAAACAGTTGGTAAATTTTACGATCTACTTGAAAAGGAGATCACCACTCATCAGCTGCAAAGTAAGCAACAAAATATTTTAAACTTTGTCGAATCGGGTCTTCAACTCATTAACAGCACCGGACGCTTCTGCGCTGCGAAAGGGGCGAAGGTAGTCAATCAAATCACGACGGGTGAGAGAGGAGAAATAGTGACAGTATTGGCTTGTTGCACAACTGAGGGTAGGATCCTACCACCTACGGTGATATTAAAAGGAAAAAATAAAAAATCAGAGTTTAAAGATGGTATGCCTCTACGAGCGGTTGTTTACATGAATCAAAAATCAGCCTACATGTTGGAAATGGGACAGGAGGTTTTTCTGCAACCGAAATTTACCCATTCAAGAGAAACGCACTTCTAGATCATTTTTTTGCTGTGTCAGATGCAATGGATATGAAAAACACTGAGTACATCGATGAAGAACCTGCACTCTCAAGTCGCTTAGAATCTCTGCAACGCAACGCGAAAAAGTTTCCGAAAGTTCTAGACAATTGTCATGTACGCAAGAGAACGAATCTCAGAACATTATTTATGAAATCCGGCTTTTGCCAAAACTTGCAGAGCTAAAAACAGTCACACGCCGATCATCGGGGGAGCCAAAATTCTAACTTCAAAAAAAAATCAAAAGATTTTTCAAGAAAAAATCGCGAAAAAACGAGGTAAAAAAATATGTCCGAGAAGTTGGCAACGCCATTTTGTTTTTTCCAAAAAATCAAAATTGTGCTGAATTGTGCTAGGTTTGTGCCCAATTGTGCCGTAAAAAGTTTTTCGAAAAATTTTTGAAAAAAAAAAAATTTGCATCAGAAATGCCATTTTTTAAAAATGACAAAAAAAAAGTTCTGCTAACTTGTGCTAGATGGGTGCATAATTGTGCCGTAAACATTTTTTCTAAAAAAAATTTTTTTGACCAAAAATTTTTGAAAAAAATTTTTTGCACTAGAAATGCCATTTTGTCTAAATCAAAAAAGGAAAGTTGTGCTAAATTGTGCTAGATGTGTGCATAATTGTGCCGTAAACATTTTTTCTAAAAAAAATTTTTTTGACCAAAAATTTTTGAAAAAAATTTTTTGCACTAGAAATGCCATTTTGTCTAAATCAAAAAAGGAAAGTTGTGCTAAATTGTGCTAGATGTGTGCATAATTGTGCCGTAAACATATTTTCAAAAAACATGAAAATTCAAAAAAAAAATTCAAAAAATAATTTTTACTACTCAGAAAAAAAAGTTTGTTTTTTTCAAAAAACAAATTTGAGCAATATTACTTTGAACTGTGCCAGGGGAGCACAATTAAAAACTCTTATGACATTTTTCGCTACAGTCAATATTTTTTGCAAAAAAGTCAAAATTTTGTCTTTACCATTTGGAGGCGGCAATTTTCAAACTTCAAGATTTCGAAAAATAAAAAATTGTACTGAATTGTGCTGGGCAAGCACAGTTAAAAACTCTTATGACATTTTTCGCTAAAAAAAAACAAACAAATTATGGAAAAGCAACAAAACATAAAATAAAAGAGGACAAAAATGCAGAACAATTTTTTTTGAATAATATTCTGTAATATTTTTTAATAATTCACAAGCTGAAGTGTCATTCTTCTGGCTCAAATTAAAAATAGAATGACAATAGATAAACATTTTTTACTATTTTATTAATAATAATTAGCTTATCTTAGGCATGGTGGTAATATCTATCAGAAAATCCTCCTCAACACAACTACACATCATTCTTCTTATATATCACTTTATATATATATATATATATATGCTATATATAGCTATATATATAATATATAGCTATATATATAATATATATATGTCATAGGGCTAAATTCTTGAAACAGCGGCGGCGGCGACGGCGACGGCGGCGATATCTTTTTGTAATATATATATATATATATGTTACGTACCAAGCCCGGAATTGTACAGACCGCGAAGTGTACAGCGATTTTTGTACTGAGCGCGGTTGGTACAAGGCATTTTGTACAGAGCTGGAGTTCCCGGTCTTTGTACAGAGATTTCTGTACTGGGCGAGCTCGGTACAACGGTTTTTGTACAGAGCTGTAGAAATTTATTCCTAGTCTTTTTTATTCGAAGAATTTAACAAACAACTAATTTATATTAATATATTTAATATAAAATTAGTAATTTTTTTTATTATTCTTATTATTTTTGTATTATAATAATTATTATAATAAAATATTTTGAATTTTAGGAATTATTAACTCTTGATCGATTTAGAAATAACTTTCTTAATTTTTTAAATGAAAGGAAAAAAGACAAATAATTGAAATGTATAAGCCATAAATTTATTAAATATAATAGAGATTCAATTGAATTACTCAGATTAGTTAAAAAGAACTCAAGTTGACTAGAAATTTTTTAAAGTGCAATTTTACATATTTCCCGTCCACACATTAACAATGAATATTATTATTTTAAATTTTAAATTTTTGATAATTTATTTATTTTTACAACTTAGTGAGTTATGGCACCTCTAATTACATAAAAGATTTTTCCTTTTACAAGCACATTTTTTAGACATGTTTGTTAAATTCTTCGAATAAAAAAGACTAGGAATAAATTTCTACAGCTCTGTACAAAAACCGTTGTACCGAGCTCGCTCAGTACATAAATCTCTGTACAAAGCCTGGGAACTCCAGCTCTGTACAAAATGCATTGTACCAACCGCGCTCAGTACAAAAATCGCTGTACACTTTGCGGTCTGTACAATTCCGGGCTTGGTACGTAACATATATAAATATAAAATCCAAATACATTTGTCCTACAAAAGGCACTCAAACATACTACTTATTTTCAAGAAATCCAGACCTACTGCGTTAGATAGTAATGCAATCTGTGGTGGGAAAAATTGAAAGCAGTAACCAATCAAAATAAAATTTCCTAATTACTCCGAACTGTCCCTCCCTCTCGAAATTGCCGTCCCCAAAAATATGATTAAGATTCTAATTCTAACTTTTTTGCAAAAAATATTGACTGTAGCGAAAAATGTCATAAGAGTTTTTAATTGTGCTCCCCTAGCACAATTCAGCACAATTTTTTATTTTTCGAAATCTTGAAGTTTGAAAATTGCCGCCTCCAAATGGTAAACACAAAATTTTGACTTTTTTGCAAAAAATATTGACTTTAGCGAAAAATGTTATGAGACTTTTTTAATGCATTCACCTAGGACAGTTTAAAGTAATTTTGCTCAAATTTTTTTTTGAAAAAAACAAACTTTTTTTTTTGAGTAGTAAAAATTATTTTTTGAATTTTTTTTTAAAATTTTCATGTTTTTTGAAAATATGTTTACGGCACAATTATGCACACATCTAGCACAATTTAGCACAACTTTCCTTTTTTGATTTAGACAAAATGGCATTTCTAGTGCAAACTAGTGATGCCGGTCGAGACGAGGAAAAATGAGAATTTCTCACTTTTTCTCGTTGATTCCTCATAGGTTCCTCGGTTTAACCTTTCACTTTTCTCGATATTTCTCAAATTTTTTCATCTCTTCTCGGGCCGTCTCTTCCCGATCTCATCTCGGGTTTTTGAGGAACTTTTGCCAGATGCTTGGCTCAGTGGTTTTCTCACGGAACGAACAGTCAAAAGCAAAGGATCCTAATCTACTAAGTCTGGAGACCGTAGAAAAATTTTGGGCTCCACTGAGTAACTAACACAAAGAGATGAAGCCTGTCCGCTAACGCACACTTGTACTATAGATGAACTTCTAACAGCTTAAGAGTAACATCTGGCTAGAATTCCTTAAAAAGTCGAGGTGAGCACGGGAAGAGAAGGTTTGAGATGAGATGAAATGAGATGAGACAGTTTGAGACGAGGATTTTTGAGAAATTCGGACCGCCTCATTCTCATCTCGTCTCATTTCTCGATTTCCTAGCTCAACGGCATCACTAGTGCAAACAATTTTTTTCAAAAATTTTTTTAGAAAAAATGTTTACGGCAAAATTATGCACCCATCTAGCACAAGTTAGCACAACTTTTTTTTTGTCATTTTTAAAAAATGGCATTTCTGATGCAAATTTTTTTTTTCAAAACTTTTTGGTCAAAAAAATTGTTTTTAAAAAACTTTTTACGGCACAATTGGGCACAAACCCAGCACAATTCAGCACAATTTTGATTTTTTGGAAAAAACAAAATGGCGTTGCCAACTTCTCGGACATTAAAAAAATGGCTGTTGTGAAAATCTGCCAAAAAGAATATCAAAAACCTTGCCAAAAAGTCAGCAAGAAGTCAAAAGTGTATAAGTTACAGGGGGAATGAACGGAACCCCGTTAATTCGGGTAGCCGCCGTTTTTCGAACCTGTGCACTAGCTATCCTGTGCGGATGATGTTAATTCGGATTCCAAATGGGGGCTAACCATCCTCGTCAGCTGTGGACGACATGAGTTCTGAGAAGAATAGGACACTTCTGCCTTCTTGGTTTTTCTAAGTTGGTGTGAAGTAGTCTGGATCTAAGGTTGACGCCCGGTGGACCGGTTGTCTGTCCGATCTGACCAACGACACTAGCCGATCGGCACCTTACAGGCAGTACACTGGGAGTGATAAGTCCGGTCACGGCGTTTCCAACCGTGTCAGGTACGAGTCTGATGTGAGCGTAGCTCTGCCGAGGTGGACCTGCGGTAGGGTGTCAGGAGCCAGCCCCTTCGGGATTGATCGGCGAGTGCGTAATGGATGTAAGGGATCGGAACCTGCATTGTTACTGGCGAGTCCGTTCCGTCCGTGTATTCCGGGAACGGCTAAGCAGCTGATTGGGCCTCAGGGATCTGGGGTAGGATCGCAGTAACCGAGGGTGTACCCGCTCCCAATCAAGGCGGTCCGCCACTTTACGCACGAGGCGCTGGTAAACTAACAAAGCATGGAGAACCAAGCGGAAAAATCAGTTGAGAAAATGGAGGTAAGCGAAAACCAAATAGAGGCTTTGCCATCTATGTCTGGTCAAGCTAATCTTCTTCTTTCAAGTGTCCTTATTGGTGAACAAGAACGGTTTAGGGCAAACGTCGTCCAACAGTTGGGCGAAGTTCCTGAGTTCTTTGAAACCATTAAGAAGGGCATAGGAAAGCAGAAAAGCATTAAAAAGGAAGTCCAAGAGGCAATCATAGCACTCGAGGCAGCCTTTGAAGTAATTCGCAAAAATTTGCGGTTTATTGAATTGCAGACCCAGACGTCTGCAAAGGCAACCTCAATGAATGCGAGCTTGGAAAAGCCGGGCGACGACAGAAAACGCCGCCTTACCGAGGGCGATAGTCCACCGACGGTACCTGCAAGGGAAACCAAGCGAAGGGCCCCCTTGAAAAGGCGTCCGCTTCCTCCTGCGAATTCGGTAACACCCTCTAAGACCAGCGAGGTAGCCAAGAATGCCGAAGGCCTTCAGCCTCAGAGGACATGTGCTCAGGTCCTTTCAGGCCAACGTCAATGTTGGCGTTGGTACGCCTGCCTGAGGCAGAGTACAATACCTTGCTGAAGGTCGGAAAAATCCGGGTTGGTTGGATTAACGCCCCAATTCGCGAACATTTAGAGGCCATGAGATGCCAAAAATGCATGGCATATGGACACCCGACCCGCACTTGCAAAGGCCCCGACAGGATCAAAAACTGTCGGAGATGCGGCAGCGTAGGTCACCAGGCCAAGAGCTGTACGGGTCAAGAACCCAAGTGCATCACTTGCGATGACATGGGCAAAACAGAAACAAGCCACTGGGCCGACAGCACGGCCTGTCCGGTATATAAAGCACCACTGCAGAAGCTTAGACAGGCAAAAGCCTAAAGTTTCTGCAGATCAATCTGCATAAGTGCCAGGAGGCCCAAGACCTCCTCATGCAGACAGCCGAGGAGAAAATGATCGATGTCTTGTTCTGCACTGAACAGGACAGAAATAACGATCTCGCTCCCTGGTATCAGGATAAATCGGGAAGAGCAGCCATTCAGATCTGCAATTCCGAGTTGCAGTCAGATATGTTCCTGGAGACGAACAGTGGATTCGTGTGGGTGGAAATGGCAGAAATACGTATGTATAGCTGCTATTTCTCGCCCAACGATAAACTGTCAGTCTTCGAAGATCAAATATACGACCTGGAAATGAGCCTTAGAGACTCCAGGTTGGATACCCTCATTACGGATTACTTTAATGCTAAGTCACCAGAATGGGGCGAGACAAGGCTCGATAAAAGAGGAATCTTGGTCGGAGAAATGATCTCCAGGAACAACCTGATGGTTGCAAACCAGGGTAGGTCTTGTACTTTCAGGAGAAACGGGCAGGGATCGATTATTGATCTTACGATCACATCGACCCTCTTGACTAAAAGGATTAAGGATTGGCGCGTCCTGGAAGATTATACCTACAGTGACCACCAGTATATTGAGTTGTCATTCTCAAGGGGAGACACACGGAGGACCAGGAACCACAGAATTCTCCGTGAGAACGGCCCAAAGTGGAACATTAAGAAACTCGACAAGGAGAAGTTCGACCGGTCCCTAGAAGAATCCCGCCTCATTAAAGTGCTGGGATGGGTAAAGAGGCCAAACAATCTTGAAGGGGAAGTGCGGACGGTGAAAAATATGATTGTAACCGCATGCGACGCGTCAATGCCGCGCCGTAGAAGCACAACCCCAAGAAGAAAGAATGTATACTGGTGGTCAGAGGAACTGGCCTCTTTGCGTAAAGCATGCCTCAAAGCAAGAAGGAGATTTGACCGTTCTGACGGAGATCATTTGCTGAAGGAGGCATATACAGAGGCCAAGAGAATCCTCAAGAAGGAGATACGCGCAGCGAAAAGGAAGTGCTGGAAAGACCTAATCGGTGAAGTCGACAATGATCCATGGGGTCTGGCCTATAAAATCGTTAGCGAGAAATTGTTAACGAGGCAAAAGACCCCTACCCTGGACAATCCCGATTGGGTCCGGCAAATTATAAAGGCTTTGTTTACTCCGGCAGAACCATGGCCTAGGATGGATTGGAGTAACTGCTAAGTCGGTGAGGATGAACTCTTCACTCTTACAGAACTACAGAATGCAGGCAGTAGGTTGAAGCCAGGCAAAGCGCCTGGAATCAATGGGATAAGCAACGAGATCCTTAAACAAGTGATAGTTGCTTTACCCCAGATTCTTTTGGAATGCTACAACAACTGCCTTAAGAGAAAAGTGTTCTTCCGCGACTGGAAAAGACAGAGGCTGGTCCTCCTAAGGAAAGGAGACAAACCTCTAGATAAGTTTTCATCCTACAGGCCTATTTGCCTGTTAGATACGATGGAAAAACTTCTAGAGGACATGGTTCTGCAGAGAATGCAGTCTCACCTGACCGGTGAGAATAGTCTATCTGAAAATCAATTTGGTTTCCGTAAAGGCCTATCCACAGTAGACGCCATTCAGAAGGCGGTAGATCTAGCCAGGGAAGGAAAAAACAAATTGGGACCAGGGAAGAAAAAGGGATTCTGCGCGTTGGTAGCCATTGACATACGAAACGCGTTTAATACCGCGCGATGGAAAGATCTCATCCAGTCGCTGAGAAACAAAGGAATACCGCCCTACCTTTTGCGGATAATGGATAATTATCTTAGCGACAGGTGGGTTATATACGAGGGTGACACCTACACTCTGAAGGAAGAGATACAACGAGGTGCCCCTCAAGGCTCGAGGATAAGACCATTCGTATGGAATGTCTCTTACGATGACTTCCAGCGAATGGGTCTACCTAAAGGCGCGGTGATCATCGGCTTCGCGGACGAAGCGTTGATCGTGTGCACTGCCGAAACTGCAGAATCCCTGGGCATATTGGTGAACGAATGTCTGAGACAGGCAAAGCGCTGGCTGGAGGACAGAGGCCTCCAAATGGCCCTGGAAAAGACCGAAGCGCTGCTAGTCACAGACAGACGTGGTTATACAGCTCCTGGTATCCAGATATATCGATTTGAGGTTCTGTAGAGGAAACATATAAAATACTTAGGAGTGGAGTTGGATAAGTTCCTGAATTTCAAACACCATATAACGATGGCATGCCAGAAGGCCGAACAATGTGCGGCAAAATTAGCTCGACTAATGTCAAACATTGGGGGCCTTCTGAATCAAAGAGGAGACTCGTGGCCAGTGTTGTCCTCTCAAAGCTGCTGTACGTAGCACCTGTATGGGCTCCTACCTTGCGAAATGACAGCAGTAAAACCATCTGTAAAAAGATACTGTCCACGCAAAGAAGTGTTACTACAGGTATCATGTCGGCCTACTGGACAGTACCGACTTGTACTGTTTAGGTCCTTGCCAGCGTCGCGCCGGCAGATCTTTTGGCGCAAGAAAGGGGAAAGTTTTCTTTTTGTTCAAAGATAGAATGTCTACCCGTTATACGAGATGCGAGAAGCAGACTCGTCGAGAGATGGCAAGAAAGATGGAGCGGGGAGGAGACAGGCCGATGGACGTATCGGCTGATACTAACACTCGCCACCTGGATAAGTAGGAAACATGGAATTGTTTTCTACTACTTAACCCCAGCCTTTACAGGGCACGGATGTTTCGGCTCATATCTTGAGCGATTTAAAAAGATCCAAAGCTCCGAGTGTGTGTACTGCGGGTTCCCAGTGGACGATCCAGAGCACACACTCTTTAGCTGTAAGCGTTGGGACGCGGAGAGGCAGGTCATGTTCACCGGTGTAAACCGCAAAGTTACACCGGAGAACATGATCCTGCTTATGACTCGTTCTATCGAAAAGTGGCGAATCGTCGAGACCTTCATACATTATTTTATGAGGGTCAAAGATCTCGACGGTCGTCAAAGAAGGGAAGTCCCGTAGGATAGGGGAGAAAGTCGCTCCAACGACAGAGTAGGGGAAATAAGACCACTCCTGATGGCGATACGCGCGGAAAGTGCTAGCCGGGAGTGGCCTTAAGGTCTCCAAATAAGGGTGTGTTTTTAGCGGGTCGGCAGAACATCGCCACCCCCGCATAACCCTGTAGTACGGGCTACAGGGTACCTGGTAGCAGGTTTTCACATCCTACGCAAAAAAAAGTTTTTTTTACAAGAAGTGGAATTAAGGCTTACGCGTGTTGAACAATTTTATTTTCACAAAATTTGAATATCACTTGTAGATATTATAATAAAAAAAGTGATCTGTCTTTTCACGACTTACCCTATCATCTGCCATTTTGAATTTTGGAAATGTAACTTCAGATTCACGTTTAGCGATTTCAAAAACCCCCGTGTAACAAGTTTCAAATCAATTAGATCAATTTTCAAAATATATTCTGCCATATTGGATCCGCTCTTTTGAGTGTTTGTAATCTGATGGACCACTTTTGAGTGGGACAGAAAGTGGCCTTCAGTATCGAAGGTAATGTATAAAGCAAAGAGACTAAAAAAGATACAGAAAATCTGTTAATTGACGTTTGGTTAAACAATTGTTATGCCCGGAAGGGACAAACTACAATCTTATTATGTTAATATTTTATCCCTGATTCATTTACAAAGCCAACGGGCTTTGAACTAAAGGAACAGGGAAAAGAAAGTCCACTATACGCATCAGTTAGGTTATAAGACATGAATATATTGATTGGTAATTTATTGAACAAGTACAAACCAGAGCAATTTAATGAATTGTTGAGGAATCGGTTGAGAGTGAGGAAGAATTCTTGAATAATTTGAATCGTCGATTTGGTTTAATTGAATCGTCATTCACTGAAACAATAAATGACTCTTTAGAGAGAAAAAGTCTCTTCATTTTAAAATTAGGAAATTGAACAATATACCAGACTTACAGTATTTTAAACCTGCAAATGCTTTGTTTTAGCCTCTGGGATATAATAAGTGGTTCAGCAACGATCCGCGAATACCAAAGGATTAAATCAAGGTTCAAGGGTTAAGAAAAAGGATGAATAGATTATAAGTTTTAGCAGGTAATGATTAAATTTGAGCAGAATCTTAGTTTTTGAGAAAAGGGTTAAATTTGAGTAAAAACTGGAGTGGAGCACAAAGGGTTAAATAGTAAAAGGGGTTGGAATGGTTAATTTTAATCAAGGATAGTTGTTATTTTCATAGAACAGGGAGTTGTTCTCGTTGTTGCACTTGTTCTTTGCTCTTTTGAATTAGATATAGTTACTAGTTTCACAATATAATTTCACGAGATAATTTCACAATAAGTTTCACAATATAAATTTCGCATATTAACACACGCTGCGGATTATATTTTGTAGATCTTTGCGTTAAATACAAGTAACAGGAATCGAAGATCTACCAGTAAGTTTCGCGAAAAGAGTCTACTAGAACCGTGCAACTCTGGAAACGGATGAAGCTACGTTACGGAAGTGTTCTAAGAACTTGTTGCGACTCCGATGATGGTGAACGAGGAACTGATTTTAGTTTTCATTGAATTTGTAAAGAAACCTCGGTTTCCTCTATTTTCATCCCTTCCAAAATTTTGCGTGCACTACCTAAAGCCGAGTGAAGGATGCAAAGACTTCTTACCTTGTCAAAGTAGCGTGTCCTACTTCCAGAGTTCTGGTGATTATTCGCGTTTTTGATTTAATTCGAGAGATATCAAAAGTTTGAATGTAATGCTTCTACCCTTATAATAATATCTATTCATTTTCTATACTGCACAACAGAACATAGAGCATTCGGGAGAAATCTTATTAATGCCGAGTAAGAAGTGCAACTTCTTGCCTTGCCAGAGTAGCTTGTCTTACTTTCAGAGTTCGGATTGTTTAATCATAATAAATTTGAGATATATTATAAACCCTAAATATAAGGTTGACATGCTTTCAAAATATATTATTGATTTTATATAGTACGTCACGGGAACGTGACACAATAATAAACTTAAAAATTAACTTAATTGAATATAACTCATTATCTCGTTAATCACTAGAAGTGTCTCTAAAATCTCATATTTACATTCTCCAACTTTTCGATTGCCTTAAATTCGCTTGTGGAAAATTTATGTAGTTAATTGAAAGCAGAGACCTTCCCGGATACGAAACGACACATTAAAACGAGCTTGTGTTGTGTTGTGTCCAAGACTCTGACACGTAAACGATAATGAAACTTATATTTGTATACACGACACGTTAATATGTAGGTAAACGTGTTGTGTACACGAACTCGATTCAACACAACACAATATTTTCGGGAATGTCCTATAGGACCGTCACGAAAATAAAACAATGCATTTAAACGGCTTGCGTTATGTTGTGTCCAGGACTCAAACTCGTAAACACTATGGAACGCATTTGTGCACACGACTTGTCAAGCTACAAGTAAACGTTTTATATACACGAACTCGACTCAACACAACACAATCTTTTCGGGAACGTCCCCGATTAAAAGCAATAGATTTTTTATATTTTCTTGGATTCCATTACGGAGTTACAAAAAAAAGAAGAAAAATCGCGCATTAAGGATAATTCAGATTCTAAATTGTTCTCTATTTCTCCCTTTTTACCGGGTTGTTTCTGGTATAGAAATTTTTTTTAGTGTGCTTTAAACGATTAGTACAAATGTTACGTAACAACATCTATTGACTCCGTCATTCTCATAAACCTATTAACCCTCTGCCTACGGTTACTTTTCTCCCCACTCTCGTTCTATCCAACGAGTTTCCTATAGTCCCTACCAGGCGTCCGAATTGTCGATTTTTGTCGTTAACGGTCATTTCAGTAGGCAGGGGTTAAATAATTTATAGATGACTTCTTACTGTATCTAATAATAATGTTATTGAAAATCGGCTACTAAAGAATATTGCGTAAAAAATTGTGAATACCTGATGATGGATTCTGTAAGCATCTACAGCTTCCTTAATATCGTAGCCTGCCCAAAGATTCAATATCATTGCAAGTGCTACTGCCGTAGTAATTTTTGTGCCACCAGCTGCACCAACTACTAATCTAACTTCATTTTTTTCATCTACCTAAAAAATGTTATTAAATTATTCTTCTGTATAGTATAGATTGCCCAAAAATGTTTGATTATCAATATTCTTAAAATTAAAAGTAATAGAGAAGTTCAATTAACAAACAAATAATTTTTAAATTTGTTTAGTAATATCCTAGTAAATAGTAAGAAACTTGATGTCAGGAAAATAAAACTGAAACTTTTTGATTTCCATTTGTTACCTTTAGAGAATTGGAATTTATATATCTATGGTTCTAATTCACTAAACGCAATTAAAGAAAATAGAATTTCAAAAGTTCTACTTTCTTTTCCAAACAACTAGTTTTTTTTAATTCACTCGGATACACCTCACCCGAATATACTGCAAAAGTATCATTGCTTAAAGTTAGAGGCAGCAGTGAATTATGCAGAATAAAAGTTAAAATAGTTTAATATTATTTAACTTCTTTTATCTAAAGTTGGAGCACGAACATTCTTTTTTCCTTGTCTTAAGGGTGTTGAAGAGATTGAAATCTAAACATTAGAATGGTAGGTTTTCATAGCAATTTTCTTCTAAAATTCCAACCACTTTTACAAAAATTTCGCCTTGTATTTTAATTTGTCATATCCCAAGGATTTATAAACTTACTGTCGAGCTTGTCAATTTTCTGCACTAAACCGCTCTTTTTCTACCGTGTGCTTCATTAAAATTCAGAATTTGACAAAATACAAAATTTAACTATTCAGTTATGTTGTGGACATCCTTATAAAGGTGTGTTCTATTATTTAGCCGAAGAGAAAAACATTTTTGTCTGAGTTATAGAAACTTAAAGTCTTGAACAAAATAGTGTGCATCAAAGTTTGTTTATTTATAAAGTTGTATACAAAAATTCTTTATCGTTGTTGCTCTGTGAATTACTTTTTTCTTTAGATATTCTAGAGTACAATAAAGAAAACCGAAGCTATAAATATTTTTCTACTACAGTTTGTGTTCAAAACTGGACCAAACTGCTGTTTTTTATGCACTTGTGTATAAAAAAAAATTTTTACGCATAGTTTCTCCTTCCAGTAATGCTTGTCCAACATTCCTGCCAACCTAATTATTCGTTTCTTACTATAGATAATTCTAGAATATCAGCTGTCGCGTATCGCTTGTATTTTATACATATTTCATGTTTTGAAAAATTCCTTCCTTCTGATGGAATAACTTGCATCTGAAAAAGTCCTGTTGACAGACTAACTTGAGTTCGCGGTGGCAGTATAACTTTTAATTTGGTGTAACTCGGTATTACCTACCAGTAATCGACATTGTTGACATTTAACCTAACCTCAAAATGTCAATGGCTTAAAGTTTTATATTTTTTGTTGCGGGGGGCTCCGCCGGGGTTTCACCCCTGGACAAAAAAACAAAAAAAAAGGACACGTATTTTTTTATTTAAAAAAAAATTTTTTTAGAGGTCGCGCTAGTCCATTTTATGTAAAAAAAGTGATTTTTAACAATTTTTTACTATTTTTAAACATTATTATAGTATTTCATATTTTTATTTTTACTTCTAATTGCTCTAGAATTATGTGAGAATAAGTAGGGGAGACTGGGGCAAAGGTGCTAACCGGGGTAAAGGTAATAATCATAATATATTTAGTATTAATAATTATCAAAACTTTCTTCTATACACGAATCTTTATTTTTTATCGCAATAAAATTACTACTTAATTACATAATACAAAATACAGTTTATTTGCAGACTACATTGAGCTTGAAAGATGAAAAATCTAAATTCTTGTGCAAAAATGACTATAAAAAATTAAGTAATCGGTGTTTCTAATTGACTACAGTTGGTAGAACGTATTGGCCAATAAAAGGGCCTACCTGCAAAAAAAATTTAAGTTTATTTGGAAAATTTTTTATATTTATTATTGATCTTAAATTGCGGAATAAAAAAATGGTCAAAAAACCGCTGCGAAGTTATGCCTTCAAAGCTCACATTCGCAGTGGGTAACTATATTTGTGTTCCTTTTTTTCCCTTACAAACCCTACGATTTGGTAAAAAACCACCCTTATAACTGTAATGGTTTCAGAGATATTCATCAAAACGTAATATTGACACACATGAAAACACGAATTTTAAATATAGAAATAAGTATAGCAAAAAACGACTCTTATATTTAGAAGACTTTTTAAATTAAAAAATAAAATTATAATTTAATACAATATATATATTTAATGAAGAAAATTTTAATTCAAACGGTTTTTAAACTTACGAAAATAAACTAGAGAAATAATTACTTTTTTTTTGTTGAATAAATTGAATAAAATGTCTTTTAAGTAAGTAAAACCTTCATAACTGTAGTTTTATTTGAATTAGGAATTTCATAGCGATGTTTTTCAATAACTTGCAAAAGGTACTGCTTCTCCTTTTCTTGATTTGTCAAAATTGCATTATAATTTTGGATTAAAGCAACTCCGCGTTCAGCAGCATCATTTACAACTTTTAAATTCCAAATTATTTTTTGATCTTAAAGGTAATTATCATCTTCAGTCCAAAAAATTGGGTCTTTATTTAAAAAATCTTCGCAAATTTTCATCTCTTTGAAAAATTCTCTGGTGTTTCTCGTAATGAAATGATGCAATTCTTGATTGGTAACTTTATTTTCATCAACAGTTATTTTTCGTGGAGGATTTGGAGGAGCAATTTTGTCTAATGATGAGACCATAGCTCTTTTCTGTTCGACTAGTACCGTACTTTCAAAGAATGCTAGTCCTACCAACTTCTCACTTATATACCACATATGGGGCATTCTCTGCAAAAAAAGCCACCCAAAAGAAATTTTTTGGTTAATGATTTTATGTCATAATATACATAAAAACAAATATAAAAAGTAGGGTGTTAGGTCAATGTAATGCGTGGTTGCCATTTTATTAGGGGTTAAATTTTAAGGTAGCTTAATTTTCATCTGAAAATAACTTTTTTCCTAAACATTTAATTTGAAAATCTTGTGGATGATTTTTATGTAGAATTTTCCAAACTTTTATATTATATAACTAACAATGTTAAAAAATTTAAAAATTATTTTTTAATGCAATTTTTAACACCCGTGCCCCCCTAGGATTTTTTTAGCATTGTCCAGAAATTTTCCTTATTTAATAAGATTTTTACCTCTTGAATGGCATTTTGGGACAACCAGGTGTATACGAGCTACAATTGAATTTTCACTTGAAACAACTAACTAATTTGTAACCCATGATCTCGGGCGACTTATAATAATTCCTGCATTGTTTGAAACTGTTCCAGAATTATTTTAAAATGATTTCTAACCATTTTTGTGACTACTAAAAAACATTAGATGCGAATTAATTAGTTGTTAAAAATTGCATTAAAAAATAATTTTTGAATTTTTCTGGTCAAAAATAAATTTTTCAAAATTTTTAGTTATAAAATTTAAAAGTTTGGGAAATTCTACATCGAAAACATCTGTAAGATTTTCAAATTAAATGAATAGGAAAAAAGTTATTGTCAGATGAAAATTATGCTACCTTAAAATTTAACCCCTGATAATATGGCAACGACGCATTACACTGACCTAACACCCTACATTTTATATTTATTTTTATGTATATTATGACACAAAATGATTAACAAAAAAATTTTTTTTGGGTGGCTTTTTTCCAGAGAATGACCCATATTTTATGTCATCACATGGTTTTAAAAGCTGCGTTTGAAATTTGCAAATTTATAGCTTTATATTTTAAGAGATCTTTCATTATTTGCAAATCATTAGAAGGAGCTAATGTAGCTTTTGGACACTGGAACCAGTTTTTTAAATAGATTTGAATAGCAAAATGTTGAATTTTCTTAAAGCAGAAAGTTCTGAAGCACTGAGAGAAAAATTTTTTCTAAGTAAATAAATTTTGAGACAATATATAATTTTAGCCATCCACCTCGCACGATGAACAGCTCCAAGAGCATTAAAGTAGACAGATTTTGTTGAATCTCCACCAAGAAACATCAGTGTCAACTGAAGAAGTTCTTTATAGTCATCTCTTGGTTGAAAATTTTCCAGCTGGTATTTTACAAAAACGATTAGATCTGCTTTAAACGGTGTACCTAAGTGACATATATTATGATCTTCTATACCAGATTCAAATTTAGTTTTATCGATTTGAGGCCATTTTTTTTTAAATCGTTCGAAGAGTTTGATTTTTAGTCCACTAGAAGGACTAAAGAGAGCATTGAACACTGAACTGATCAGTAATTCCATGATGTGATGTCTGTAAGCTAAAGCCAAAAGAGTTTTGCCTAATTTCTTTTCAAGAAGAGTACAACCCTTATGAAATATAAGGATTGGATTAAGTATTGGGAGTAAGTATTGGAGTAAGTATTGGATTAAGTATTGGAATAAGTATTGAAGTATTGGAATAAGTATTGGTTTAAGTATTGGAAACTCCAATACTATTTTCGCGTAACATATTTTTAAACAAATTTTTTTTTTAATTTTCTGTGGAACTGTGATTTTGCGTTCCATGTATTTCTATGTATTAAATTAACAAAAAAACTACTGCGCAGAGCTGGGAGCCATAGAAACTTAGTGCGCAACCAGTAAAATTTTTAAGAATGTTTGGCGAAAAAAGTATTGGAGTTTCCAATACTTAAACAAATACTTATTCCAATACTTCAATACTTATTCCAATATTTAATCCAATACTTCATCCAATACTTGCTCCCAATACTTAATCCAATACTTATTTTTCATAAGGGAAGCTCCAGCATCTTTACCGTTGTTACTTGCTGTTGTGTCAAAACACATAACATTCACACGATTTGACACATTCAAATATAAAAGCGATTCATAAACAGCTTGAGCTTGAGATTCACCTGTACCACTGGTGATTATAGGAAAATTTAACAGTTTTATAAGTCCACTTCCAGAAACAAGAATGGCTAAACGATCAACTGTCTCTTTGGAAGTTAGTGCTTGCATCATTTTCCCATCCCAATGTACGACCAGTGATGCACTTGGATTAAACGTTTTCTCTATTTTTTCAGCTGTTTTTTTGCGAAAATTTTGCCTGCTTCTGCGAATTGTTGAAGCACTGCATGCTATGTTTCCAATATTCTGATTTAAAGCTTTACAAATGGCAGCTACAATATAAACTGCATTTCTATTGCTTACTTTAGCTCTGTCTAAGGCACCACAAACATCATCCGTCATGATATTTATTTTTTGGTCTTCTTGGTGTAAATCCGAATCATCAAAATCATTGAAGACATAATCAAGGTCACTGTCAACAGCATTATTTGAACCATAATTATCATCACTGTCATCAGAATTATCCAAATCAAATTCAACGTCGCTTTCTAAATTATCATTTTCACCGCACGTTTGTTGGAACATCTGAATTTCTAATTTCCTTTGCTTAACAAATTTTTTAAAATACTTCTTATCATTTTTTTCAATTTTTTTATCGTCATTTTCATATTTTTCCACTAATTTTTGAAGCACCCT